>CM069915.1:106929844-107495263 GCA_036172215.1 Camellia granthamiana | reverse complement strand
CCAACTGCCATAACAACATTGTTTAATTGTCTAACTAGCTCCTGGCTATCTGTGGAACCCAATTCACATTGTTTGTCATTATAAACTGTTGCAATTTAGAATTACCCCCATTCTTGGAAGCTAGATCTTGATTTGCCATTAGTACTTTAGCTGTATCCCTTTGAGTGGACCAATCTAGAGCACAAATAAAGTGAATAACCGAGGAGGGGTCCTCTATAATTTGGTCAAAAGCCGCCCTATTCCTATGAATCCAAATTCCCCAAAAGAATTTTAAACCGATTCCAAGATGGCTTCCTCGTTTTGGTGCAGTTCTGAACCAGTTTTTAAAAAAGCGCACTTAGGCGCGCGCCTAAGCCCAAGGCGAGATGAAGCGCAGCCTTGCACCTCAAGCATGGCGAGGCGAGGCGAGGCGACATGGGCGAGGCGCAGTTTAGGCGACGAAGCGCGCGCTTTATTATAAAGCCTGAGGCGTGCGCTTCATGCGCTTCAAATGTTTTTCACTCCAGCAGCCCCCATTTGTTTACTGTGTGGATACCCACATGGGATAACATCTCATTTACATCATAAAATGATACAAACGTGGGTCAACAGAGCAAAAACACAGGTTCTCTTCTCCTCTCTCTCTTCTCCTCCTCTCTGGTTCTCTTCTCTTCTGCTTCGACTATTCTTCTCTTCTCCTCTCTTCTTCTGTTCTCTCTTCTGGTTCTATTATACCCTTTTTTTTTTTTCTGGTTCGATTCTTCTCTTCTCCTCTAGTTCGATTCTTCTCCTCTTCTTCCTTTCGTTGTCTTCTTCTCGCTTCTGTCTCGCTCTCTCTCTGTCGCCTTCCCTCTCACGATCACGATCTCTCTCTCTCTCTCTCTCTCTCTCCTGTCTCGTTCGCCGATCGCGATCGCGATCTCTCTCTCGTGTTCTCTCTCCGCGCTGACGATCTATCTCTCTCTCTTTCTTCTGTCTCTCCCTTTATCTTCTATCATATTCATATATATATATATATATATAATATTATATAATATCTATTATATGATATATAATATACAATATACTTATAATATATAAAATATAATTGATTTATATATATAATATTATACAATACCTATTATATAATATATAATATACTTATAGATAATATGTAAAATAAAATACATTAATTATTTAAAAATAAACACATGTATATAAAATAAAATAAAAAAATTAATTAAAACACATTATTTAAAAAATATAATAAATAAATAAAATAATATATATATTAAAAAATTAATTGTTTTTTTTCTTCTTATTAAAAAAATTAATAATATACATATTAAATATTTGTTTATGTAGAAACATTGTGCTTTATTAATATTTTGCTTAACTTCTATAACTTGCGCCTCGCGTTGGTGAGGCGCGCGCCTCGCCTCGCACCTCGGGGCTTAGGCTCCAGGTGACCTTGGCGCCTCGATGCGCCTAGGGCTTTTTAAAACACTGTTCTGAACCATTGTTTCAACCATCCCTCCAATGATAATTCTATCCCCACATCAAAGTTCAAACCCAACCTAGATCCATGCCATATGCATTTAGACAAAGGACATTGAAAACAAAGATGTTCTAAAGATTCTTCATCCTCTAAACATCTTGGGCAAACCAGATCAATTCAAATTCCTCTTGTTTATAATGATACTCGAACAGCAAAATTCAATGTAATAGTTTCCAATAAACAAAGTCCCCTTAGGAGGTAAGTGAAGCTTCCAAAGTTTTTTTCCAATACCATACATTATCTTCCCTCTCAAGACTCTCCTGTCCCCTATTCAAATCCAATGTTTTAAAATAACCCGATTTCATTGAATAGACATCATTCCTATTTGTTGCCCAAATAATCAAATCTGGAATTTCTTCTCATGGTATATAAATGTTAAGAATATGACTTACCATTAATGGAGGAAAAAGTAATCTGACCAATGGTTCCCGCCATTCCTTTCAGTCATCATTTATCAAATGAGAAACCCGGAATGGGCTGAAAACCCGCCCAACACCCTGACCTGGGAGATCAATTTTTAAAGTTGGTATCCATTGATCTTCAAAGGGGTCTATTTGTTTTCCATCCCCCACTCTCCCAGAAAGACCTGTTTTAAGCAAATCTCTACCCCATAATATACTTCTCCATCCCCATGAACACGCATTCTTTGGCTCAACATCCAAAAAATTATTGTTTGCACAATATTTAGCCAAAAGAACTTTACTAATAAGTGAATTTGGCTCATGAATAATTCGCCAAGCTATCTTTGCCAAAAGGCTTGATTAAATTTCCCTGGGTCCCGAAAACTCAATCCCCCCAATGACTTAGGCAAACATAGGCTACCCCAAGATTTCCAATGCATACCTTTGCCTTCCTCACCTTTCCACAAAAATCGACTAACCACACTTCGCACTTGCTTTATAAAATAATCAGGAGCCTTAAAGACAGAAAGTAAGTACGATGGGATCGAGAGAAGTGAGTGCTTAGCTGGTACACATCTACCCGCAAAAGAGAGAAGACCACATTTTTATCCTTGTAACTTAGACTTGTACTTATGCAAAATCCTACTAGATATCTACCCCTTTCTCCCAGTGAAATCCATACAAGCACCTAGATATACGCCTGGTTTCTCAACCATCTTAATCCCTAAATTCTTTTAAAAATCCCCTCTGTTGAGTACCCATATTTGGAACGACAAACAAATCAGATTTTCATACTGCTATTTGTTGTATACTATTCAGACTCTTAAATTCTAATAGTGTTATTAGATATAAATACTACTTGCATCTTATCTCAAAAGTTTCCCTTCTAATTTCAACCCAACCATCTTTGGATTTGGATGATGGGAATGGAGAGGCAAAATGGGAATCTCATTCTAAACCAAACCAAACCAAACCAAACTAAACCAAATCAAGTCTTAAGTCCCATCAAATGGGGTCGGCTATATAAATCTTTCTTCTCCACTCGACTCTATCTTAAGGCCGTTTCATTAGTCAAGTTAAGGACATTTATATCTCTATTTACTACACTAACCCATGTCAATTTAGGTCTGTTCCTTCCCCTAACACTTTCATCTAACGTCACTGTATCGCATCTCTTCACTACTGTTTGGATTGTTCAAGATTGGAATGTGATTCCTAATTAGCTTCTCAAGGCGGATTGAGATTACCGTACTAAGGGTGATTTTACATTTTGGGAGAGATTTGTAGTGGGAAAAGAAAATCGAAGGAACATGTGAAAAAAAATTTAGCTTATATTTCATTTATATTTCTCTTTTTATTTTTCCTAAAAAAAAACTCTTCATAAATCCTGGATCTAAACACATCGTAAGTGGGAATCTCACATTTCTCTTGGAATTTAAAAGTAAAACAAGTACGAGTCCACAACATACAAAATTTTTAATCATTCTTTTACATAAATTCTTAACCAAACATTTTGAATTGTGTTAACCCATGAATCTTATTACTACTAATAATGGAATTGTTGGTTGGGATGCTCATTTCTTTTATCTTTGATTCATGCCATCCAAAAATAGCGGTAATATATTACAGATCCTTTCAAATTGCCAATTTTCAAAAGCTAAACGGCTTTTACATTTTTCACTTAAAATTATGATAAGAAGATGGTGCCTGTGAAGCCCTGTTTATTGGTATTTTGATAAATAATAAGTTAAATGTAGAAGCAGGATTTGAATTGATGATTGCTGCTTCCTTTTACATTGGTGGGTTGAATAGGTGCAAGAATTGTGATGAGTCATCCCCAAGGGAGGGAGGTGGCGGAAAAGCAAAGACAACAATTCCCTGAAGTGGTAATCTCTGACTTGCCAGATGAGATGACATTGCAGAAAGTTGCTGCTGATCATTCATTCCAGATGACCGAATTTGTAGATGAACCTGCCTTATATCTTGCTGTCTTCAAGTTTAAGGAAGAAGAACAAGAAGAAGAAGATGACTCAGTGAAACAGACCAACAAATCCCAAACTTGATTCCCCTTATGGTCCAAGAGTTGCAACAAGAAAAGAAAAGAAAAGAAAAGAAAAAAAAGTAAGAAAAATAGTTTGACACTGACTGCTTGTTATTACATCAATCATCTACGCATTCATTTTCCCAAAGTAGTGAATCTTCAGAAGTAGTTTGAAGGCCCTCACTGTTGTTGTTATTAGCATAATTATGATCAAAAGTTATGCTGCATTTAATCTTACATGGCTGTTGGTGGGTATCTGTTTTTTGATGCCAAAATCACATAAATCATAATAGTGGGGCTATGATGAGGGTTGTATTTGTATCCGATATGGATACTTTTCCAATTCCCGTGGATAAATATATGATATTTTATAAATGTATCTAATACTTGAGAAATATACTTTTCAGGCACTCTAGGAGACGTGCTTGAACTATAATGAAATGGGAGCTTTTTTTGATAAATCCACTTTCTAAGAGTCTTATTCCATCCAACCCATATTCTTTTTAACTATTCCATTAGGTCCTATTTGAGATAAGAAGACCAAAATACCATTTTCATCTACTTATGTTTCATTTAGTTTACATTATTTTCTTATGTTTCAATAAGTCCTATGGGTGACATAATTACCAAAATACCCCTAATGTGAATGTTCACACCGTCAATGTGAATGTTCATATCGTCAATGTGTAGGGGCCCGGCTCATGTCGATCCTCGTGGGTGCCGGGAAAAATTCGAGTTGGGCTGGGACGGGTCCGGCCCGGCCCATTGACAATGTGAATATTCACATTGACATGTTAACATTCACATTAATAGGAGTGTAAAATTGGCCCGCGTCCCGTGGCGGCTTGAAACCCGCCTGCGGCCCATGAGCGGCCCGGGGCCAGCCCGTTGACAATGTGAATATTCACATTGACATGTTAACATTCACATTGATAAGAGTATAAAATTGGCCCGTGGCCCATGGGTGGCCAAAAGCCTGCCCGCGGCCCGGGGCGAGCCCGGCCCGGCCCGTTGACAATGTGAATATTCACATTGACATGTTAACATTCACATTGATAGGAGTGTAAAATTAGCCTGCGCCTCGTGGTTGCCCGAAACCCGCACACGGCCTGTGGGCGGCCCGGGGCAGGCCCGGCCCGGCCTGTTGACAATGTGAATATTCACATTGACATGTTAACATTCACATTGATAAGAGTATAAAATTAGCCAGCGGCCCAGGCCCAGGCCCGGCCCGGCCCATTGACAATGCGAATATTCACATTGACATGTTAACATTCACATTGATAGGAGTGTAAAATTAATCCGTGCCTCGTGGCTGCTCGAAACCCGCCCACGGCCCGGGGCAAACCTGGCCTTTTTTTTTTAAATCTTTTTAATTTTTTCTACCAAAATTTTATTATTTTTCACAAAAAAAGACACTAGGCCTCGACGCGGGCCGGGCCTCGGACCGAGCTTTGAATAGGCCTTAACCAGGCCGATGGGCCGGGCTGGGCTTCAAAGTGATGGCCCAGGCCCTAGCCCAGGGTCTTGGACTAAGCTCGAGCTTGGGCCCAAACGAGCCTTTCTCAGGCCAGGTTGGGCCGGCCCACGGGCCAAAAAATTAGGCCCAAGCTCTAGCCCTGGCACAAGGGCATTCGGGCTTTGGATGGGCCGATGGATCGAGCCTCGGGTCGGGCCGGTGGGCCTAGGCCTAGCCTCTAGCTTAAGTCGGGCTTAGGCAGGCCTGGCCATTTTTTTTTAATTCTTTTTAATTTTTTCTACCAAAATTTTATTATTTTTCACAAAAAAATACATTGCGCCTCGGGCGGGCTGGGCCTCGGATCGAGCCTTGAATGGGCCTTAAGCAGGCCGATGGGCCGGGCCGACCTTTAAAGTGATGACCTAGGCCCTAACGGGCTTCGGGCAGCCCACGGGCCGCGGGCCAATTCTACATTCCTATCAATGTACATGTTAACATGTCAATGTGAATATTCACATTGTCAACGAGCTGGGCCAGGCCAACCCTGGGCCGCTGGCTAATTTTATACTCTTATCAATGTGAATGTTAACATGTCAATGTGAATATTCACATTGTCAACAAGCCGGGCCGGGCCCGCCCCAGGCCGTCCACGGGCCGTGTGCGGGTTTCGGGCAGCCATGAGGCGCGGGCTAATTTTACACTCCTATCAATGTGAATGTTAACATGTCAATGTGAATATTCACATTGTCAACGAGCCGAGCCGGACCGGGCCCGCCGCAGGCAGGCTTTTGGCCGCCCATAGGCCGCGGGCCAATTTTATACTCTTATCAATGTGAATGTTAACATGTCAATGTGAATATTCACATTGTCAACGGATCGAACCGGGCTGGCCCCGGGCCGCCCATGGGCCGCGGGCGGGTTTCGCGCCGCCACGGGACGCGAGCCAATTTTACACTCCTATTAATGTGAATGTTAACATGTCAATGTGAATATTCACATTGTTAACAGGTCGGGTCGGGCCTCCCCCGGGCCGCCCACGGGCTGTGTGCAGGTTTCGGGCAGCCACGGGGCGCGGGCTAATTTTACACTCCTATCAATGTGAATATTCACATTGTCAACGGGCCGGGCCAGGCCTGCCCCGGGCCACGGGCGGGCTTTTGACCGCCCATGGGCCGCGGGTCAATTTTATACTCTTATCAATGTGATGTTAATATGTTAATGTAAATATTTACATTGTTAACGGGCCGGACCGGACTCGCCCCGGGCCGCCCATGGGTCGCGGGCGGGTTTCGCGCCGCCACGGGACGCGGACCAATTTTACACTCCTATTAATGTGAATGTTAACATGTTAATATGAATATTCACATTGTCAACGGGCCGGGCCCGCCCACGGGCCAATTTTACATTCCTACCAATGTGAATTTTAAAATATGAATGTTCACATCATAAAATTGCTAACCATTCAAAAAATATTTATAAGGGTATCAAAATTAAATATAAGGGTATAAGTGTCCAAAAAAATATTGTAAATCAAGAAAAATGACTTTATGGAATAAAATTATACATACATGGGACTAAATGGATTAAAAAATTCCTTCATGAATTTCTTGGGTTAAAACACTTCTAAATGAGATTTATCAATAATTTTTCCTAATAAAATTGATAATATAATAATGTTTGCAAAGTATTAGTAATATAATTGTCAGATAAAGACGATAATTTTTCAATAATTTTCTTATTTCTTACTGAAGAAGAAAATAATGAGATTAAAATAATATTTTACTTTTTTCGTATCGAATTAAGTATCAGTAATGTGTCTCATATCAATATTCATATTTTGCATAAAGTAAGGATTAATTTTTTTTTTATTTTAAAAAAAGAGGAAGAAAACCTATAAAGCTACTTAAATTGAATTTCAACATTTAAACAAGTAAACTTGCATAAGATACTTTAGCAACGTAACACTTCAATTTTTAAGTGTGAAAGGAAAAAGAACAAGGCCAATTTAAATTGTTTAGACACGGTATGGACATGGAATTTTTCTAGAGCAAATTACTAGTAGGTCCTAATAATTAAATTTAATTTCTATTAAGTCTTATTGAAAATAAGTCTTGATAAAATTGTCGCTAAAAATTTTTTTTTTTGACAATTTGTTATATATGTTGTTAAAAATTGACAATTAGTGACTTTTTGTCATAATTTTTATAAATTGTTACTAAAACTTAAAATTAATGACTTTTTTTATAACAAATTTTTTTTATAAATCTTATGGATAATAAATCTACTTGTTAAAACTTACACGTAAGTATCCCATTTTTTTAGGACCACTGAAAGAAAAAGTAAATGAAAAATATCCATATGGTACACACTAAAATGGTGTACTGAGGAGATTCCCAGACAAAATTTTGCATACCACAAATCACTGGTTTTCGTAGGTCCAATTACTTTTCAGTCATGTTTGATTCACAAGACTAATAGTGAAGTATTAATAATTCTATTAAATTAGTGTGGTATTCATTATCCAATTGGATTAATATCCATTGGATTAATAATCCCACCCCTACCCCATTACTAATAATCTTACAAATTTGTTGGATTAATTATTCATTGGATTAATAATCCTAAACCAAAATGTTAAAACAAATCTAGGATAATTGGCCCCACGGATTAATAATTCCAATCTCATACTCTAATCCACCCAATCAAACATGCCATTCAAGTATTGTGACGCTCTATATGTGCACCTTGTATTAGAAAATTTCCTTTTCCCTCGTGTGTGAGAGAGACTAACAACCAAATCGAAATTTGAAGGCAAGAAAAGAATTACATAATAAAAACCCTAAACAAAAATAGACACTGCAAGAACCAAACCTAACCAGAAGAAAACCTTATACCTTCCCCCTTCACATTCTATATATGCTAAACTGAAGGATCTTAAATTCTACATTATATGCATGAAATTTTTTTCACACAACAGATACAAAGGGAGACCCACCTTTGGTATCTCTTCTATATGAAAATTCTGTTAAGGAAAGAAATAATAATAATAATAATAATAATAATAATAATAATAAAATAAATAAAATAAAATCATATGCACCTATTCTTTCTCTTGTTCCTTTCATGGTCGCCATGCATGCCCACTATAGGATACTTTCAGGCGTCGCTGCAAACTTAGCACAATGGTCCTTCATCAATGATGGAAATTTAGGGTGGAAGGGAAACATTCTAGGCCAACAAGTCTCTTCAATTCTAGTATTAATGACCTTGCAAAATGCAGGTCCAATGCTGCTAAACTGTTTTATGTAAAGGGCGTCATAAATCTGTGTAATACACCCATCTATCTTCATCACTGATAACCAGCAGTGTGGCGGTCGCAAGCCCACCTCAGTTAAGACTTGAAGTTCATAATCTGGCGATAGCTTCGCTAGTCCTGTCGGTACCAAAATTGCCATCCATGCCACAGTGAATGATATGAAAATGAGCTTCATAATTTTGGCAACATGGTTATTAGGGTTGGTACAAAGCTTCTGAATTTGAGAGGGTTTAAAGTAGGGTTTTTAGGGTTTGTGAGAGAGGGTTGGGATGCTTTTGTACCTTAATTTAGAGGGAGTATGAGAGGGTTCAAGGACATCATTGGAAAATTCGAACATCTTCAAAGATCTTTGAAAAAAAATTTAAATTCTCTAGAAAATGATGAGAAGTTTAGATTCTTTAATAGTCACAACTAAGAACACAAAAGCAAAGAGATGATGGAGATAAGAGATTGGGTGAAGAAGAAGGTAAAATAGTTAGAGAGAGAATAATGGCAAGGCTCTCCCATGGATCTCCCACTTTCACTCTCAAGGTTGATAATGGAGAAGGGAAATTAGTTCTTTCCCAAAAGTTATCTCTCCAAAATCCATCCCTTGTAAAGCTATGGGTGGGTGCTATTTATAGGCATCTTATGATATAGGATGGAGCCCATGTGCAAGGCACATGGGTAATATTCTGTCTAACCATCTTATCCGAGGAGGCGACCTCTCCGAGGATAAGGAAAACTTTCGGAGAGGAGATCAACTTCTCGGCGAACCCTTCTTCTTAGCCACACCTAACCATGATCCCCAATCATCCCAAAGGGTCAGGGGTAGTCCAAGAGGACGTCCTGCCGCAGAAGGGTCAAGGGTAGTTCAAGAGAACGCCTTGCTGCAAATATTGCCGAGTCTCATGGACCCCCCCGGGGTCGTGCCACCTCGACCCGGGTATAGGCTAGTTTAACTGAAGAGTGAATTCATCTCCACTCACCGTCCTCGAGATCGGGTCCTTTGTTCGAACTCCATTACGCCCATGGTTCTAATGCATAGATCCCAGAAAGCTCCGAGCTCGCAAGTGTTTTGGGACTCATTAACGGAGCGACTTCTAGATTGCATTCGAATCCGTTCGAAGTCAAGTGTTTTGGATCTCTAGGTTCGTAGATCCAACCCTTTCGAGTCCGGGCCCGAGTAAGTCTCTAGGTTTGTGGATTTGAACCCTTTCAAGGCTTAGAGCGATTCGCCCCATTTGATGGCGATAAATTCGGGCTCACCAACCTTGGACTATTGGGCCTAATTAATTTAGTGGGCTCAAATTAGCTCCTCTTACATTTGCCCCTTGCGTGTATGAAAAATTTTAGTTTTCTCAGATATGCATAGTTTCACCTTATCAGCCACGCTTCGCATTACATCTTCGGGGAATATTTGGTCTTGATAGACTCTATGGATAAAGCTGAGGACTCACCATAATTTGTGGATAAAAATGACGATAAAAATAGAAATTTTTTTATACCATGTTTGGTAAACACACTTTGTATTTGTGCCACGTTTTTTTTTTTTTTTTTTCAAACTTAATTCTTAAACTCTTTCAATCAAGCATGCATGATTCCAAATCTTCTGATTTTTCTAGAACATCTGAAGATCCATTTTCTTATCCCAAGAAAATAAATAAATAAATAAAGCACCAATTTTTCTTGAAAAGATAAGAAAAGATCAGGCTCACACACTTTTTCTTTTTTTTTTTGGGAATATAGCAGGCACACTATATGCATATATACACACTCAGAATATTTGAAAGAATATTCCAAGAATCACACCTCTTTTTTTTTTCTACTTAAGGAAAGGGCCAAAACGCTATTCCATAGCTCACTTTCTTTTTTGCCAAATCCATTTCTAAGCCGACTCTCTCTCTAGATCGAGAGACCAACTCAGCTCTCTTCTTCCTCAAGACTGACCTAGCTCTTCTTCCTCAAGACTGACCCAGCTTTATTCTTCTTCAATCAGAACTCCGCAGCTGCCAAACCAAAGGCCACTGTGACCAGGTTGCATTGCCACTACTGAAGACCACCGGCGCTTGCACGCTGGCCGCCGTCGCATCTTCAAGCACCGTCGTCGTCGCCGAAGACCCACACTATTGCCGCGGTTGGCCAGTGCTGGCACTAGCTCTACTGCAATGTCACGGTTAACGCTCGTTTGCACCGCCGACGTCCTGTCCCAACTCCACCTGTTGCTGATATCGTGACCCAAGCTACTATCGGTCTCTCTCGACTGCAACTTCACCTCTTCTTGCAGACCACCGCTGCTTCCGGCCTTGGCTGTCTAGCTCCGACTACGCACGTCGCCCGACTCAACGCGACATGTGTGGTCACCGTTCAGCTTATCAATAGCGTGACAACTCGGTGATGCAGCCTACCGGCCTCATCCACTTGCTCACGGCAGTCAGTACATTTCACTGCTGTCCTACTCCAGCCACTGCTACGCTGCGGTTCCCCTAGCTGGTTTTCTGTCCTTGTCGACCCACTCGCTAACAGTTTGCACCAATGCCAACCTAGCTTGCCATTGACTGACTCATCGTGGTCGTTGGTTCTCTCTCATACCTGGCTCGTGCGCGTGGCTCTCAACCCATGCCGCGTGCTCTGTTACTCGCGGTCTTGCCACCAGTCCAGCACCACTCTCGCCCACTGCTCGTACAGGCTACATGTCGTGCCGTCGACTTGCTCTGAAACCCATTTTTGGACCTTCATTTTTGGTGGGCCTTGGTCTTGATTCTACAAACTTCATTCTCTTCATTGCTTTGGATTTATGAGTATATGCTTGAAACCCTCTTTCTTTGGCTTTTACAGGTTTTGTAAACAAATTTCTAGAACCCTTGAAACTTGACTCTTCATTTCTGATGGCTTTTAAGTTTATGCACTTGGACATGTAAACAATTTGGGTTTTGTGATTGTGGGAAAATATATATATATATATATTTGGTTGAAATTTGACCTCCTGATCTTAAGATAACCACCACTTTTGCTGAATCTTGTTTTGTAAGAAATTTTGGGCTGTGAATTTTGACTTGGAAGAGATATTTTTGCAATTTGTATGATAATCTGTTGAGTCTTGCTCACAAATGGGAAATATAATCTTCAAATAAAAATATTTTGGATCTCGAGCCCTGAAATTTGTTACTGAACTTACTCTGTCCAGAGTCAGAGCCTTGTATAAACTGAGTCTTTAATAGTGAATACTGTAATCTGAGAGAAAATGACCTATTGAATCTTGTATATTCAGAAAATGAATTCTTGTACTAAATCCACGACCTCGGGGCCCTCAAAACCCGCACTAATGAGAGTAAGGGCTATCCCTCAGAAGTCCAAACAGAAGCACGGCTGTCTCTCAAGAGTTTGAATAGTAGCACACCCCCAACTTCGGCAAAAAAGATCCCTCTAGAAGGCAACCGAGTCTACCAAGCTTGCACCAACAGAAGTAAAGATTGTCTCTCGGAAGTCCAAGCGAAAGTAAGGCTATCCCTTAGAAGTCCAAGCGGAAACAAGGCTATCCCTCGAAAGTCTGAGTGGATGCGCACTTCTACTTCGGCAGTTAATGGAAGCGAAGGCTATCCTTAGGGAGTTCGAGTAGGAGTCCACTCTACTTTGACAAGAAAGATCTTCGGAGCTCATACTGATGGAAGCAAGGGCTGTTCTTCGGACCCGCATTAATGAAAGCAAGAGCTATCCCTTGGAAGTCCGAACGGAAGTAAGGCCGTTCCTCAAGAGTCTGAATAGTAGTGCACACACCCTACTTCAGCAAGAAAGATCCCTTATGGCAAGCAATCGAGTCTTGAGGGCTCTTCTTCGGAAGTCCAAGTGGAAGCACACATTCTATTTTAGTAAGAAAGATCCTCGAGCTCACACTGATAGAAGCGAGATATGTTCCTCAAAAGTCTAAGTAGGAGCACACACTCTACTTTAGTAAGAAAGATCCTCGAAGCTTGCACTGATGGAAACAAAGGTTGTCCCTCGAAAGTCCAAATGGAAGCAAGGGATGTCCTTCGGAAGTCTAGGTGGAAGCATACTCCTTTCTTTGGCAAGAAAGATCCCTTGGCTGGCAACATCAAGAAAGATCCCTTTTGGCTGGCAACCAAGTCTACCAAGCTTTTACTAATGGAAGTAAAGATTGTTCCCTAGAAATCTGAGCGGAAGCAAAGCTGTCCCTCAGAAATTTGAGTAAATGTACACTCTCTTCTTTGACAATCAATGGAAGCAAATGCTATCCCTCGAAGCTTGCACTGACGGAAGCGAGATTTGTTCTTCGAAAGTCTGAGTGGGAGCACACACTTTACTTCAGCAAGAAAGATCTTCGAAGCTCACATTGATGAAAGTAAGGGCTATTCTTTGGAAGTCCAAGTGGGAACACACACTCTGCTTCAACAAGAAAGACCCTCGAAGCTTGCATTGACGGAAGTAAGGGCTATTCTTCGGAAGTCTGAGTGGGAGCACACACTCTACTTCAGCAAGAAAAACCCTCAAAGCTTGCATTGATGGAAGCAATGGCTGCTCTTTGGATGTCTGAGTGGGAGTACACTTCTACTGGGTCAAGAAAGGTCTCTTCAGGTTGGTAACCGAGTTTACTATTCCTCTTTCTTCTTTGAAGGGCAACAAAAATTGAAAAATGTCTCAAGCAACATAACACAATGAAGATACACAATATAGAGAAAATAAACTTCTAATGGAGATACACAATATGGAGGAAATAAATTTCTTCATAACATAAGCAAGATATAACTTCTTGGACAATGCAGTAAATATAAATTGTAAATGTCATAGATAGACTTCTTCTATAGAATGTTGACATTTGCCCCTAAAGTTGCAAGATCATTCGGAAAACTTTCACTATCTGCTCGGGTTATGGCCATCATACGCCATCATAGCCATGTCTTCTAGGATATCCTGAGGCCCTGTTCTTTGAACTCTAGCTCATCTGCTTTAACTTTCTTTCTAAAGATCTTTTTAAGCGTCCGGCACTTTTCTGTAGGATGTCTTAGTGATCGGTGGAAAACAAAATAATTAGGGCCCTCGCGGTCATTCTTCGGCAAATGCTCTTCGATATGAGGCATCTTCAGTTCCCCGTCTGCCATCCATTCTTTAACTAAGGCATTCACTTCCTCAACACTACATGTAAAATAAGGGTCATCTTCGTAGTTTTTCCTCTTCTGACCTCTGAATTCCTCCCATTGCAACTTTCTAGTAGAAGACGCGGAAGCCACAGTGACAGAAGGTCCTCGAGATGTCTTGAAGCTAGTTTTATAACTAGTCTCAAACCCAATCTCCTGAGACTAGGGTATGTTGATGTTCCAAGATGCTTCAATTAGTGCTGAGAATGTAGGTAGCTTGTGATTAACAAGAAGCATCTTGTACTCGTTCAATGCCCCTTCAACATAGATTTGGACCAAGTAGCTTTCCTCTACAGCCTCGTGACAGTCTACAGCTTTGTCTTGGAACCTCTTCACATATTCGAGAATGTCTTCACCCTCCCGCTATTTTTCCTTACATAGGGTAAGTGTGGTCACTTTCTCGGCCACCTAAAAGAATTTGGCATTGAATTTGTTGACCATCTCCTCCCAACTTCGGATAGAGTTTGGGGCCAAGTTAACGTACCAACTATATGCTCGGTCGATAAGGGACTTGAAGAATTCTCTCAGTCGGAGGACATGATTTGAACCATGAATCCCCAAAGTCTTGATGAATCAAACAATATGTTCTCGAGCATTTCCTTGCTTGCCATTGAATTTGATGAACTTCGGCACCGTGTACCCCTCCGAGTATGGATAACTCAACATCTCGATAGGGTATGGTGGCTTGACATCTGGATTAGGCAAAGAGGGTAAAGTCCTCTTGCCCCGTTCAAGATTGAACATGGCTTGCACATCGACAAGAGTGAGAAATTGTTAAGGAGGAGAACTTGATGGTGGTATTCCTGGAACTTAGCTTATGGACCCGAAGACCGAGCTTGAAGTGACTTGGCCATTTGGGTGTTGAGAATTCATCATCGATGAAGACACATGATGATATTGGCCATCGGCACCTATGAACAAGCCATTTGGTGATGAGACATTGAATTGGGTCCCATAAAGTCCATTGCACAGCGCAGCTATACCGAGTTGGGCTTGGAAAGCCATTGTAGAAGCCAAAGGAGAAATGTTCAATACATGAGTAGAATTTACAATCAGTGGAACAAAATTAGGCATGGATGGAGCACCATTTTGTAGAGAAATTTCTGTGGGCCTTTCTTAAACTTCCACAGTCATTGAAACACCTTTCATTACGCCAAAAACTCCTCCAATCACCGATGGATCTTGGCTCGATCCTCCAAGTGCGTGATTTTGCGCTCTATGGGCCATAGGTTGGCCATGACTTGTTCCTCCTAGCACTTGATTTTGCACACCATTTTGAGCAACTTCAGGGAGAATTGGGGGTGGGTCTTGATGATTTTAACCATTCCCAACATCACCATGAAGTTGTTGATGCTTGCCGGCGCCGACTTGACCTCTATTTGTTGCCGGTGGTGCGAAATGTGAAACCATCACCAACATGGTATGGGTGAGATTTTGAAGGGTCGTGAGAATCTCTTGTTGAGTGTGTTGGAGTCTTTGAATAGCTTCAAGGATGAGAGGTGAGTCTTGAACTTGAGTCCTCTCATCACCACCATTGGAAGAGCCTTGATGAACTTCTTCTTCTTCCGCTATCTTCACCGGAGCTGTGTAGATTCCAAATCTTGTTGAGACCATTAACCAATCTGCCTCCCCAGTGGAGTCGCCAAACGTATGAGAGGGTTCAAGAATGTCATTGGAAAATTCAAAGATCTTCTAAGATCTTTGAAGAAAAATTCAAATTGTCTAGAAAATGATGAGAGGCTTAGATTCTTCAATAGTCACAACTAAGAACACAAAAGCAAAGAGATGATGAAGATAAGAGATTGGGTGAAGAAGAAGGAAAAATAGTTAGAGAGAGAATAATGGCAAGCTTTCCCATGGATCTCCCACTTTCACTCTCAAGGTTGATAATGGAGAAGGGAAATTAGTTCTTTCCCAAGAGTTATCTCTCCAAAATCCATCCCTTATAAAGCAATGGGTGGGTGCTATTTATAGACACCTCATGATGTAGGATGGGGCCCATGTGCAAGGCACATGAGGAATATTCTCTCTAACCACCTTGTCCGAGGAGGTGACCTCTCCGAGGATAAGGAAAACTTTCGAAGAGGAGATCAATCTCTCGGTGAACCCTTCTTCTTAGCCACACCTAACCAATGATCCCTAATCATCCTAAAGGGTCAAGGGTAGTCCAAAAGGACGTCCTGCCACAGAAGGGTCAGGGGTAGTTCAAGAGAACGCCCTGCCGCAAATATTGCCGAGTCTCATGGACCCCCCCGGGGTTGTGCCACCTCGACTCGGGTATAGGCTAGTTTAACCGAGGAGTGAATTTATCTCCACTCACCATCCTCGGGATCGGGTCCTTTGTTCGAACTCTATTACGCCCATGGTTCTAGTGTGTAGATCCTGGAAAGCTCTGAGCCCGCAAGTGTTCTAGGACTCATTAACGGAGCGACTTCTAGATTGCGTTCGAATCCGTTCGAAGTTAAGTGCTTTGGATCTCTAGGTTCGTGGATCCAAACCCTTTCGAGTCTGGGCCCGAGTAAGTCTCTAGGTTCGTAGATCCAAACCCTTTCGAGGCTTAGAGCGATTCAACCTGTTTGATGGCGATAAATCCGGGCCCACCAATCTTGGACTTGCGATAAATTCGGGCCCACCAATCTTGGACTATTGGGCCTAATTAATTTAGTGGGCTCAAATTATCTCCTCTTACAGAGGGAGATTTGAAACTGTTATGGTTACACAAGCTTTATGGTTTGATTGTTATGGTTTCATTTGTTTAATGAAGATATCACATTAACTCTTCCATTAAAAAGAGCAATAACTCTTCCATTAAAAAAAGCAGAGACATTTGGTGCTTGGTAAGTAGGTTCTCCTAAATGTTATCAGGGTATTAAACAACCACAAATTAAAGGCATAAAAAAACAAAAATTGTTGATGTATTTGATACAAAAAAAAAAAAAAAAAAAAGGAGGGGGGGAGGGGGAAAAGAAAAGAAAAGAAAGAAAGAAAAGATATGCCTACCAAGTTAATCAAAGGATTGAACTTCTTTCAAGTTTAAATTTGAATACGAGAGAATTAAAGGACTAAAAGGATTTGGGAGGCTCACCAATGGTCCTATTTCAATAATCCAAATCATTTATTTTATAAGGCTTACCGTGTATATTATCTAATAGAAAAATTAAGTTAATCTGATAATCGTAACTTTTTTATTTTATTGTGTTTGTATTTAAAAAAATAAATAATGAATATATTTTTTAAAAATAAATCATTTATTTTTTTTAAAAAAAAAACGTAATAAAATGAAAAAAAAAATTATAATTATCAAATTGATTTAATTTGAAATAGATGATATAGATAAAAAGACCCTAAAACATGAATAGTATTCGAATAATCGAAACGAGACTCTTAGTATACCCTACGAACTCGTCTGAATCCTCTAGAGTTAATCTCTCTGGAATTGTCTTACAGTGTATCAAAACGACCATTTTGATCCAAATGACGTTGTTTTGAGTTAGGCAAAAAAAGACAAAAAGACAAAAAGTTGGGTAATTCTATTTTCACACACCTACTTACCTCAATGTATATCATTTCTCAGTGCACACATTTAGCAATTTGATTATGAGTTGTTCTTATTCCACACACCAAATGTTCCAATCATACCCTTAACTCATATTCTTGTACACACACCACCTCAACCTTTTTTTCCACACACCTGTTCAAAATTGTATACCAACAGTTCAAACTCTATTTCGGTTTAAGGTGACACAGAGTTTTTAATCAGTGGTGTGACTGTGAAATAGAGGATCTGTGGGTGGAACTTCAATGAATATGTGTTTGAACTAGACCTTGTTTTTCCAAGGAGTAATCAAGATGATGATATTGTGAAACAAGTCTGATTTGGCGGCAAAACCCTCGTTCAAAACAAGGGAGGAGAGTCAAAGAAGTTGGATTTACAAACCCAAATGGGTGGAGGTGAGATTGGTTGTAGTGGTGGATCAATGGATAAGGAGGTGATGATGGGGAGTTTGATGTTTCTGAAGAAGAGTTTGGATGATCAGAGGCAGAAAGTGATTAATATAATTGATATGTCAGTGGGGAAGAGAATGTGAAAATCAAGAGAGAATTACAATTGATGCAAGTGATTGAGAATCTGAAGATGAAATTGGAGGTTGTGAAGAAGATGAACTTTGACTTGGAGATGGAATTGGGGGTTTCTTAGTTCATAGCAAAACAATGATCCCTCTGATTTTAACATGGTTCCATGGATTTCAATGGTTTTTCTCTCTCTATCTAAATTAGGATTTTTTTTTTACTCAAAAAATGTGCAATGAGATTTTTTTTTTTTTTTTAAAGAAAAGATGTGTATAGAGAAATTTTAAATTTAATATTAAGGGTGTGTTTTGATGTCCATTATAGTCATTTTATTTTAGGGTATAATTATCATTAAAATAATGTTTCATTAAGTGTGTACACTAAGATAAGTAAGTGTGTGGAAATAAAATTTTCCCAAAAAGTCACGCCTTACAGTGCCCAATTCCTCGAAACCGTCTTCAATCGATGCCCCTCTCCTCTTCTCTCCTTCTCCTTCTCTTCACTCGCTATCAGCCATCCCCTCTTCTCTCTTCCTCTTTGTCCTTTTCTTCTTTTTCTTTTTCTTTTTCTTTTTCTTTGTTTTTTTCTTCTTCCTGCCCCAAAACCATAACCCTAGATGTAGGATTTTCAGAGGGTGGTGATGGAGCGCTAGAGGTGAGAAGAATTTGAGTGTTACAACCACCCAAAGAGAGTCCAACATTGAAGTCTAATTGTTCCGAAATGGAAGAATCATAGTTTTGGGAGGTGAATTTCTAGAAAAAAAAATTCTATGATTGTTTCATATGGAAAGTAACGTTTGTTTCGCCCATTAAACTACAATCAAAGAAAGTAAAGATCAGTACTATATCTATACACATAAATCACAATTTTTTTGTGTACTTCATTTAACCAAAAATGAAAAGACAATAGCATATATATATATATATATGTTGCAATACATGCAAAGTTTTGAAGGAGGATGAGGAAGATCAGTAGAGAAAAGAAGAGGCGGATGGCAGGAGGAGGATGAGGAGGAGGAGAAAGAGAAGAGGCAGGATAAGGTGGAAGAAGAAGTAAAGGGTGTCAGTCGGAGATGGCTCCAACAGTGAGTGGGGCACTGAATGCGTCTATTTGTCCATCTTTCTTTTCCTTTTCTTGCTACTAGCCTATCACCCGTGCTATGCATGGGATAATTATAGATATTTATATTTGTTTTAGATTTTTTTTTAATATATAAATTATGTTTTTTAAGATTTTTTATAAAAATAATTTAACAATCTTATCACTAACCACAGTGTATGGGAGAAGTTAAAAAAAGGTACTGAATAACTATACACGGATTGTATCTATAATTATTTGTATGAGGGAATTTTAAATGTTGATTAAGGGATTTTGACCAAATCAATAAATGCAGGCATGTGGAAATACATGGGGATTGAAAAAAGTTAATAAATGCTGATTAAGGGATTTTGACTAAATTAATAAATGCTGAGTTTTTTTTTTTTTTAATAAGAAATTTAGAAAATTCAAATTGGGATATTGAAACTCTCACAGGCCTTGGGGTTAAAAACCCCCTTTTGCTTAATATATAGTATAGATGACCTTAATCAAAACAACATCGTTTGGATCAAAATGATATTGTCAAAAAACTCTAGAGAGATCTAGAGAGATCCGAATGCCATACGAACCCATCACGTTTTCATATTTAAACTTGAGAGAAAACCTAGCCCCTTAATAAAATTACTTTTTGAGTTTTGTTAATAACTGTCTAAGGGCAACAGTTAAAAATTCATTAAATGAAGCCAATTAGTTCTAAGAAATTTTTTTTAAGGTCACTAGTATTAAAATTTTATAGGGTAAAAGACATGTAATATTTTCATAATAATTGGGATCCTCAACATTTTTTAGAGAAATTTTGATCTAGAGAAATTTCAAACAAATTTATCTATGTTTTGAAATTTCTCTGATTTGCTTACAAATTTCTCTTATTTGCTTATAATTTTATCTGTGTTTTGACTAATTTTCTCTAATTTACTCACAATTTTCTCTATGTTTTGGCGAAACTAGAGAAAAATATGGGAGCCTTTATTTATACACCACTTTTCATCTCAAGGCACACCATTAATTGGTTTAATTTTTATTACAATATTAACCTTATGTAAAATGACCACAAAGGACAAAGAGCTATGATACACACCTTTTGTAAAATTACCATAAAGAACGATAATGAATATAATACACACCATGTCACGACCCCATTCCGCCCCTAGTAGAATGGTGCCGTGATGGCCAGTAATCCGAGATTACCGAAGGCCAACTTTCAAAATTCACACACAATCAGAGTATTACATATGGGGCTAGCATGTGCGGAAGCAATATATATAAATCTAATTAGTCCATAAGAGCTGTGCATAGATCAAATGAAATGACATACATCTTAATATAGTTTACAACTTGGATACAAATAAAATAAAGTACATGTTACATCTTGATCAAAAGGCTTCTCAAGCCGAAGTGTACAAAAGACATGAATTACAACTAAGAAGCATAATCTTCAAGACGTTACAAAACATGAATCAAACATCTTGCACATAACATCTTAGGCGTCACCGCCTTCTTGCTTGCCACCTACATATATATAAGGAGAGGGTGAGCTTGGATACTCAGTGAATGGTACAAGTAATAAAGGGTTTAATGAATGATTCCCGAGGTCTTGTCAAAACAATACATATATCATAGTTTGTTCAAAACATGTACTTGGCATAACTTGTATCTAAACATGTACTTGGGGTGATGACATTCCGGGCAAAACAAAAGCATAACCTCGGCATCGAGCACACCCGTTCATAGTCCGTCGGTGGCCGATATCTTAACAAGGGTGCTACTTGGGCTTAACGTCCCCTAGCACGAAAGGACGGTGCTACCTGGGCTTAAAGTCCCCTAGCACGGAAGGACTATGCTACTTGGGCTTAAAGTCCCCTAGCACGGAAGGACTATGTTACTTGGGCTTAACGTCCCCTAACACGAAAGGACGGTGTTACTTAGGCTTAACGTCCCCTAACACGAAAGGACGGTTCCAAGAATGTCATCCAAAACAAAGCTTATACTTGATACATAAAATAAGGGTAATCATTCATGCTTAACAAATACTTGTCAAAACAAAGCAAAGCAAGGCTTATCAAAACATGATAACGTAGCTTTATTAAAAATACCACTCACATAGTTCTTGGGACGTCGGGATCAAGGCAAAGGTCCAAGTCCTACAAACACATGGCAAAGCCTATTGAATGCACTCTTAAAAACAAGCTTCACATGCATGCAAATGATCTAGGGAAAACATGCTGGAAATCATCTAGGGAAAACATGCTGGAAATCACCTAGGGAAAACATGCTGGAAATGACCTAGGGAAAACATACTGGAAATCATCTAGGGAAAACATGCTGGAAATCATCTAGGGAAAACATGCTGGCAATGACCTAGGGAAAACATGCTGGAAATGACCTAGGGAAAACATGCTGGAAATCTAGGTTTCCTCCTTGAAGAACATGAAGAACATGATCATGAAGAACATGAAGAACATGAATGTTAAAATCATAACTTGTTATTACAAAATCTGGGATTTCATGCTATGAGTTCGAAAACATGGACCTGGGTACCCATACTTGAAGATCATATGAAAACAAACATGAAAACATGGATCTTGGTGCAAACTCTTGGATCAAAACATGACTTTTCTTGAAGAACACATGAATACCACTTTCTCTTTCTAAAACCGAACTTCAAAGCAATGCATGGCTTGCAAATCATATTCAATCGTGCAATGCAATAACATGATCATAAAGAACAACTTGAGCAGATCAAGAATCTAACCTTAGAACACGGATCTAACGGTTCGATCTCTTGGAATCAAGCTTGGAAATCTACTCTCCCTCAAGAACTCCTCTTCCTCTCCTAGAGCTTCTCTCTCCTCCTCAAAACAAAGATATAACAAATGATAGGTTTCTCTCTCTGCCGGCTGACTTAACACTCTGCTCGGACACGTGGCGCTACCGGGT
Organism: Camellia granthamiana; assembly: GCA_036172215.1. Lineage (NCBI taxonomy): Eukaryota > Viridiplantae > Streptophyta > Magnoliopsida > Ericales > Theaceae > Camellia > Camellia granthamiana. The sequence continues at coordinate 107,473,292 of CM069915.1, read as the reverse complement.
TGGTTCTCCTCAAAGAGGTGACTGAGTGAAAAGACAACACTATGACAAAGCGTACTCAACAAGCTAGACGGCAAGGCACTCCGGCAAGTAATGATCTCGGCTAAGGACATAGGCTTCGGCAAGTAAGGTCTCAATGACCTCGGCTAGGAAGGATAACACTTGGCCAAGCTGTGCCACACCTCGGCCTAGATGTGCCACACCTCGGTCTAGGTCATTCCAGTCCCAGAACAAGATCACTAGGTGCAAGGATTAAGGATCTCGGATGCCTAGATGATAACATCTCGGCCTAGATGATGCATATCTCGGCCTAGGTGATGCACACCTCGGCCTAGATGATGACATCTCGGCCAATATGCCTAGGTGATGGTGGAGGTCAACCAAGGTGGTTCCAAGATGGTCCTAGGCTTAAGATGACCTCGGCTTGGAATGACTTAGGCTTAACATGACCTAGGCTTGGCATGACCTAGGCTTGGCATAGCAAGGAAGGAACAAAGCATGCATACAACACTTAGGCAAATCACATAAGCACAAAACAAGACAGGGACCTTTACTTAGGAAGAAACAAGTCAAAGTCTACAAATGCAAGCTTAACAAGATGAAATCATGCAAATGCACATGAACATGACCAAGATATGAATGTGGGTTATTACACACCAAGTATCTGAAACGTTACTTATGTATTTTCTCTCTCAAGAATCCAAAAACCCAGAGACAAAAGCCAAAAACCCTTAAACAAACAACCAAAAATATATGTATTATTAAAGATTTTGATTAAACTAGATGATGAATGCATCTGGTAATATTGGTTTGGAACAATGAAGCAATGGAAAATGTTAATTTTCCTTTATTTTTTTTTCGTTTTCATTTACTTGCTAAGTGGTAAACCGTTTGTATTCATTCAGTTATCTAGAGTCAAACAATATACCCATGTTCTACAATCTACAACCGAACAAAGTATATCTATTCGATTTTATAGTGTCGAACTTAGACCACATGTTCGGTTAATAAGATCTGAACTTATAGCATTTGTTCTGTCACGCCCCAAACCCGCCCCTAAAAGTTCGGGCATGACCACTTCAGAAACGGACAGATAATACAATATATACAACATATAGGGCCTGAACGGAAGCATTTAATAATTTAAAATAATATAACTCAACATCCATCGAGCTCACACCTATATGCCAGGATCTCAATGTGCCATTCAATAGTTCCTCATGTGATAGACATGTATACAAGAGGCAGATATACACATTCACATAATAACATATATGGGCATATAGACAGAACCAGCCCCACACGTGGGCATATGGCAAAAATATTGATAAGGTAAATTATACACGACTAACTACATTAGACAAAGATTAAGGACCAAACTAGAGGCCATTGAGGGAACCCCACAAAATGGACAGGCTCCTTTATATGGCTTGATCAAGAAGGGGTGACCAAAGTTGAACTAAGACCGCCTCCCGGTTGATTGCCTACAGAAACAGACATAACACAAAGTGAGCAAGGCTCAGTGATTAATAGCACTCAACAATTTAAAGATTAAACTTGAATTGTAATGTTTATTTCGTATATAAGTGCAGAGTCATGTCATTAATCTTATCTTGTAAACATTTTCGGAACGCCCTTGGGCCCAATTATTATACAGAAAGGCTTCAAGCCCAATATCATGCAGGACGGCCTCAGGCCCAACATATCTTACAGATCGGCCTCTGGCCCAGATATTAACCGAGCAGAGTAATTCCAGAGTCATACCAATGTACGCAGATTTTCCAATCATTTATAAATGTTAACGTAATCAACTCGTGGAAAACAGAGCATTAATAATAATAACTATCGTTATACAGAATGGCCTTAGGCCAAGTAGATTATACATAATGGTCATAGGCCTAATAGATTATACAGAACGGACATAGGCCTAACAGATTATACAGAATGGCCATAGGCCTAACAGATTATACAAAATGGCCATAGGCCTAACAGATTATACAGAACGGACTAGTCCCAAAGTTATACAAAGGCACACAGATTCTTTCAATCATTCACATGAGTTAACATAGTTACTTCGCGTTTAACAGAGTGCTACTGATGATTATTAGCAAAAGGTAAGCGTATTTTACAGATTGTACAGAGTGTCGGTGGCTCATAACAGAACGGCCTCTGGCCCATTAGTAGCAAAATAGAATGATCTCATGTTCACACAGAAACCATTATTCAAGAATGAACATAAGTTCCCTTTATTCATTAAGAAACGACGTAATTCACTTACGGAGAATAGAATGTTAATATTAACTATTAACAGTAAACCAAATGTACTGTGCAATACTATTACTCACTGTGCTGTAGTGGAGCATTGGTTCCTCTCGGGCTGTGACCTACATATGTGTACAATTCACAAGTTAGTTCCTTTTTCCTTTTGTAACCATTTTCTGACTCGTTTCGTTTCAAACGAATTTACAAATATCCAAAAGACATCAAATATAGATTTTGAAAATATCCAAGGGTTAAGCACGTAAAACGGAGCATACCACTTTTTCTAGCATGGGCCGCACGTGCGACTGTGAGCCCCGTACGTGCGACAGTTGGTCCCGTACGTGCGGCTGGGAAGCCCCGCACGTGCCTTTTTAGCAGTAGCCAAACCCAAAAATTCTCCATTTTGTGCACGTGCGGCCATGACTCCTGCACGTGTGGCGATTTGCCCAGTTTTGCAGTCCGAAATTCACATAAACACCCAACTTTGGTAAGTACTTACAAGGCTCAATATAGATCCATTAATTGTTAGAATAAGGTCCAAAAACCATGTAAATTGGGATCACAACATATATCAATTAGAATATGAATTAAATCTTTAATTCCTTGCCTTTCATAAACATAAAATAAGCACTTTGAATCCCTACTACATAGTTCCCAAATATATATATAATTAGCCAAATCCATAAATGAGTTCAACTATGTACAGATAAAGAATAAAATGAAATTCTGCTTCAATAACTCAATTTAACTCCAAATCAATTTAATGTTAAAACATCTTTTCAATTTAACCAATACATACCCTAATTTGCATGATTATCAAAGAAAATCTTACTCATATCCAAGAAATGACTTAATTCAAGTAAAATTCACATACCTTGAGCTTTAAACCCTACAATCCCTCTCAATTTCCCAATCTTTCTTCTTGATGAACTTCTCCTCTTTCTCCCTAATTCTCCTTTCCTAACCCTCTCAGGAGATATTTCAGTTAAAGGCTCCTAAGTCAAATATTTAGGAAGGCAACTATATATATAGTGAATAAGGACGAAGTTCAATCAGTTTAATCATTCCAAATTGAAATTTCACAGAAAATCATATTATGACTTAAAAATCATGCCGATCTCAAATGTAAAGTCAATTTCAGATTATTAAGCCTCTAAGGCTCTCAATTTTTGATCCAAGCGTTATAATTGTAACAGATTTTTTTCTCTTATTAGACAGATATGCATCCATAATCATAGGATTCACTTAATTAAACTCAATTTCACATAAAATTTCACAATAAGCATATAAATGCACAGAATATGGGACGGAAAGTATACCAGAAAATATATACGAGGGTCGGGTTATTACACTCTCCCCCCCTTAAATAAGTTTGGTCCCTCAAACTTGTTTTACCATGGAACAGATTAGAAATCTCAGTCTCACATCATTGTCCAATTCTGTTATAGATGCTCACGTAATTCCTCAGTTCGAACAATTCCCAAGTTAACCTGATATGTATTACAATCATTCCAAAGTTTTCAACATAATAAACATCTTATGGTTTTATCCAACTAGTCGTTTCGATGTTTATTTCAGGCATATAGAATAAAAGGAAACAACTCCATATATTTATTTCATAGGATCCTGTATCGAATAAGATAAGACTACCAGAGTCCATTGCAGGGCATTTAAGGCATAAAATCCTCAGTAGGCAGGGTTTGTAATCATAATATTTTCCTGTCGATAAGTTCCATAGCGTTAATTCCCAAATGCAAAACACAATAAAAATTATTCCCTTAAGCACATACTTCACATATTCCCATAACATAGGTCAATCTCTATCATAATAAAGACATTCTCCACTATGTTCATAATCAGATCAATCCAGCATTAATAGTTCATATACAATTTTCATTAGAAGGTGCATATTCAAACTTTGCCCAGTTAAGTAGTTCCTTGGTAAATCACATATTGCCAGTCACTTAGAGGTGAGTCGTTAACCAAAGGTATATATCGTTTTCAAAAGAAATTAATTATGTAGTTAGATTCAAATCGTGTTATGCATAAGGAAATCGGGTATCAAAGCTCACCAACAAGGTTCTGCCTATTTAACAAGATATACTTTATTCCAACAATCACAAATAAGTCGCTTAAGTACGTAGCCTCTAGCTTTACAATTTGTTCTTAGTATTCCCCTATTTCCAAAAGCATTTCAAAGGCATACTATTATATTGGTTCATAATTATATGTAATGGTTCTTAACAAGGTTAGTATGACAGAAAGAGAGGTCACAATACACATCGTTAATTCCTCATAGCATTACTTCTGAGTACAGTAACACAAAGAGAATCATGCTCCGAATCAAACAATTATGATAATATCAAAACTAGTATCATATACTTTTGCAAATTCATGCAGATGTGCCATGATAGACACTTAATCACACTATTATAAGTTCATATTTGAGTAATAGAAACAGGTAGAACAACCATCTTTTCGAACAAAGGGAGCCATCCAAAGATAAGGTCAGAAATCAAATTCAAAATCATGTTTAATTAATCAGTCATAACAGTAAGGTGTAACATCCTCCCTTAATAAGCATTTCTTCTCGTTACAGCACAAATTAATTGAGCCCCTTCCCTTCTCTTTTTTTTCATTTCAGTGTTCCACTGCTCAGGTAATTCTTCATTTTCCTACTGTAGGACACAAGATCAACCAGATGGTTTCGTATTCACCATTTATAATTACAGTGGGTCAGCAAACAGCCATACGGAAATTATAGACCAGTCGTGCGATTTAGTCATTAACATAAGCAGAGTATCCAGTTACTCCTCGTACGTAGGTTCTACCAGATCTATTCGTAGGGTTATAAATTTCATTAAGTATACAGTAATCACATCCATCTGGGTTCCATAATATCTAGAAATTCAACAGTATAACGATAAAGTGATTTAACCAACTAATATCAGAGTTAGAATTCTTGGCAAGATCAGTTCAACATGATAGTAAATCAATTCGGAACCACGTAGTGCGTATTGTATAAATCTGTATAAACATACAAGAGGAGGTAAATACTCAGTACATATCGTTAACTCATCATCAATATGAAATAACCCCATAACCATTTGTTTCTATCAAAGTTCACAATGTCATGCAGAACAGTCCACATTATAGCATCCAAATAAGCAATAGAGGACTAATTTGCAATATCCAACATTTGCCTTTTTACACAGAATATATCACAGAAATTATTTCTCAATCTTAAGTCATGAATGTACATAGGCAAGATTTTAATTCTTGCGGTAAATTATCAGATTACCAATCATTTAGTCTCGGTCTCAAAGTAGTCAATGACTACCTATCCTTTTACGAGTGTCATATAAACAGACACATAATATAGGTGGGGTTCTTCATGTCATTCGACCATTCTTTATGAAAATCCCGATTATAGATTACACATAAACAAAACAGATTATAGATTCCGTAACTATGAGCAGACACAGTTATAATTACAGATTCCCATAAACAAGTCCCGGTTACACATAAACAATACTGATTAGACACCATCAATAATTCCTTCGGTTCCTCATCAGAAGTTGTCAGTAATTTTCCCGGTTCACGAAATCATATTAATTATATGTTGTTTCAAGGTCAATAATCAACTTCCAAGCATAGCTAATGTGTAAGTCATTCCCTTATCCATTTAAACAATCAGTAGGAAACAAAATCACATTCAATTAACTTCCTACACAATTCTCAGAGGGGTCACTATATGCATAACTTTCTCTTACAGCCGGTCATACTTAACATAATTCAACTATCATGCAAAACACAACTTAGCAAAATACCTAAACACAATAACTTTTCAAAATCATAGGTCTAAATATTGCTATGGCAAGGAAGACATGGCTATGTTCATCTAACCATTTGCATATAAATTGTCTTACCAATCAGGTCGAACCCTCCCCACGCTTCCGCAGTACAATGCTGTTTGATTTAATCCCATCTGCATGTCTTGCATTGTTCACCAATTTATGTTATACAATTTTTCTTTTCTTTCTGTCTAACCATGCGGAGGTAGAATCCTCCGGATATTCTATCTTTATTCTCACCATGTTCTGCACAACAATCAATCACAATATGCACAAAGAATATACAATAGACACGGATAATAACCATTATGGTTAGCAGTTATTACTCACACAAGTATCGTTGCCATCAATCTTTTCATGTGCTTTCAGAATTTTATGCATGATGCCTAAGTCTTTTCTAGACATCCTAAGGCTCAATGGATTCGTGTGTGAGATAGCAACTCGTGCTCTGATACCACTTGTCACGCCGCAAACCCGCCCCTAAAAGTTCGGGCATGACCACTTCAGAAATGGACATATAATACGATATACACAACATATGAGGCCTGAACGGAAGCATTTAATAATTTAAAATAATATAACTCAACATCCATCGAACTCACACCTATATGCCAGGATCTCAATGTGCCATTCAACAGTTCCTCATGTGATAGACATGTATACAAGAGACAGATATACGCATTCACACAATAACATTTATGGGCATATAGACAGAACCAACCCCACACGTGGGCATATGGCAAAAATATTGATAAGGTAAATTATACACGACTAACTACATTAGACAAAGATTAAAAACCAAACTAGGGGTCATTGAGGGAACCCCACAAAATGGACAGGCTCCTTTATATGGCTTGATCAAGAAGGGGTGACCAAAGTTGAACTAAGACTGCCTCCCGGTTGATTGCCTACAGAAACAGACATAACACAAAGTGAGCAAGGCTCAGTGATTAATAGCACTCAACAATTTAAAGATTAAACTTGAATTATAATGTTTATTTCGTATATAAGTGCAGAGTCATGTCATTAATCTTATCTTGTAAACATTTTCGGAATGCCCTTGGGCCCAATTATTATACAGAAAGGCTTCAAGCCCAATATCATGCAGGACGGCCTCAGGCCCAACATATCTTACAGATCGGCCTCTGGCCCAGATATTAACCGAGCAGAGTAATTCCAGAGTCATACCAATGTACGCAAATTTTCCAATCATTTATAAATGTTAACGTAATCAACTCGCGGAAAACAAGGCATTAATAATAATAACTACCGTTATACAGAATGGCCTGAGGCCTAGTAGATTATACAGAACGACCATAGGCCTAACATATTATACAGAACAGACATAGGCTTAACAGATTATACAGAACGGCTATAGGCCTAACAGATTATACAAAACGGACTAGTCCCAGAGTTATACAGAAGCACACAGATTCTTTCAATCATTCACATGAGTTAACATAGTTACTTCGCGTTTAACAGAGTACTACTGATGATTATTAGCAAAAGGTAAGCGTATTTTACAGATTGTACAGAGTTGTCCACTCTCAGTGGCTCATAACAGAACGGCCTCTGGCCCATTAGTAGCAAAATAGAATGATCTCATATTCACACAGAAACCATTATTCAAGAATGAACATAAGTTCCCTTTATTCATCAAGAAACGACATAATTCACTTACGGAGAATAGAATGTTAATATTAACTATTAACAGTAAACCAAATGTACTGTGCAGTACTATTACTCACTGTGCTGTAGTGGAGCGTTGGTTCCTCCCGAGCTGTGACCTACATATGTGTACAATTCACAAGTTAGTTCCTTTTTCCTTTTGTAACCATTTTCTGACTCGTTTCGTTTCGAACGAATTTACAAATATCCAAAAGACATCAAATACAGATTTCGAAAATATCCGAGGGTCAAGCACGTAAAACGAAGCAGACCACTTTTTCTAGCATGGGCCGCACGTGCGGCTGTGAGCCCCGCACGTGCGACAGTTGGTCCCACACGTGCGGCTGGGAAGCCCCGCACGTGCCTTTTTAGTAGTAGCCAAACCCAAAAATTCTCCATTTTTTGCACGTGCGGCCATGACTCCCGCACGTGTGGCGATTTGCCCAGTTTTGCAGTCCGAAATTCACATAAACACCCAACTTTGGTAAGTACTTACAAGGCTCAATATAGATCCATTAATTGTTAGAATAAGGTCCAAAAACCATGTAAATTGGGATCACAACATATATCAATTAGAATATGAATTAAATCTTTAATTCCTTGCCTTTCATAAACATAAAATAAGCACTTTGAATCCCTACTACATAGTTCCCAAATATATATATAATTAGCCAAATCCATAAATGAGTTCAACTATGTACAGATAAAGAATAAAATGAAATTCTTCTTCAATAACTCAATTTAACTCCAAATCAATTTAATGTTAAAACATCTTTTCAATTTAACCAATACACACCCTAATTTGCATGATTATCAAAGAAAATCTTACTCATATCCAAGAAAGGACTTAATTCAAGTAAAATTCACATACCTTGAGCTTTAAACCCTACAATCCCTCTCAATTTCCCAATCTTTCTTCTTGATGAACTTCTCCTCTTTCTCCCTAATTCTCCTTTCCTAACCCTCTCAGGAGATATTTGAGTTTAAGGCTCCTAAGTCAAATATCTAGGAAGGCAACTATATATATAGTGAATAAGGACGAAGTTCAATCAGTTTAATCATTCCAAATTGAAATTTCACAGAAAATCATATTATGACTTAAAAATCATGCTAGTCTCAAATGTAAAGTCAATTTCAGATTATTAAGCTTCTAAGGCTCTCAATTTCTGATCCAAGCGTTATAATTGTAACAGATTTTTTTCTCTGATTAGACAGATATGCATCCATAATCATAGGATTTACTTAATTAAACTCAATTTCACATAAAATTTCACAATAAGCATATAAATGCACAGAATAGGGGATGGAAAGTATACTAGAAAATATATACGAGGGTCGGGTTATTACATGTTCGGTATTCAACAGTCGAACTTGTGTATTTAGCTTGACTGTGTATTTCCGAACACTTACAACAAATTGTTTTTTTTTTGTTTTTCCAGAACTGTGCATCCATGAAATGCAGTAATGTTGGATCTAAGTATCTTGTTGACTACACAAGTCAATTTATTACTAAAGAGGTACTCTCATGTCGAAAATTATTATTTTTTCTTTTTTCTTTTTGGCATGTTTAATTACTTTGGTGAATTTGACACGTAGGTTTTCAAGAGCAAAGAAGAATTGGTCAGTTGGGTACGGGATGTTGGAAGGAAAAATGATTTTGTGATTGTCATCAAGACATCGAACTATGGTGGTAGTCATAGGACATCAAGGATATATATTGCATGTGAGAGAAGTGGTCAATACATAGCTCATAAGAAATTAAAAGAAGATGATTCAAACAAAAAAATTGTGAAGTTAATGGGTACAAAGAAATGCGGGTGTCCCTTTGAGTTAAGGGCTCGTAAGTTGATGGAATGCATAAGTTAGATGCTAAATGTAGCATGTGGAATGCATAACCATGCTCCTGCTAAACATTTGGAAAGACATTCATTTGCAGGAAGATTATCTGAGGATGAAACGTCATTATTAGTGGATATGTCCAAAAGCATGGTCAGACCAAAAGAGATTTTGGTTACCTTGAAACAAAAGGATGCTTTGAATGTAACCACTATGAAAACCATTTACAATGTACATCATAGGAATAATGTTATTGAGAAAGCTGAGAGATCACAGATGTAACAGTTGTTGGGTGCATTAGAAAAGCATAATTACATTGAGTGGCATAGGTGTGACAACAACACAATGACTATCACAGACTTGTTTTGGGCACATCCTGTAAGTTTAGATTTGCTCCGTTCATTTCCAAAGGTATTGATCATGGACTGCACATATAAGACAAATCGATATCGTTTTCTTCTTCTTGAGATAGTTGGTGTGACATCCAGTAATATGTCATTCTCCGTAGCCTTTGCATATCTCCAATTTGAGCAGATTGATAACTACGTATGGGTGTTAACTACATTGCTTAGTCTCTTGGGTGACATTGTTATTCCTAAGGTGATTGTCATAGACAGGGAGCTTGCTTTGATGAATGCTATTGACAGGGTATTTTCTACATCTCGACATTTATTATGCCGATGGCATATTAGTAGAAATGTAATGGCGAAATGAAAGAAAATGTTTGAGAGTAAGGAGAAATGGGACAAGTTTATCTCTTCATGGAATTTCTTAGTACTCTCCTCGACTGAGCTTGAATACAATGAATGCCTTGCTATGCTAGTTACGGATTTTGATACATATCCTAAGGCAGTGCAATACTTGTCACAAAGTTGGTTAATTCCACATAAAGAAAAGTTTGTTGCCTTATGGACCAATAATTCTATGCACTTCGGGAATGTTATGACCAATAGGTAATATATATTTGTTTACCTTACACTATTAATCATTATGATTTTGCTTATTTAAACTTAATTATGTTAATTGTTTCCATTGTACACAAACCTAAAAGTGCACATGCAAAACTTAAACGACAACTTGGTTCTAACCAAGTCAATTTTGAGTGTTCTTAGACCAAGATCCATAGCTTGCTTGAGTTGCAGCACACTAATATTAAGGCATCATTTGAGAAGAGTTTAACCATTGTACAGCACCAGTTCAAACCATCCCATTTTAGAGAGCTTCGAGGCAATATCTCTATTACTGCATCAGAGCATGTCTTGGCGGAGAGTAAGTGAGCGGATGATGTTGGCATTGATACTTCAGTATGTGGATGTGTCATTCGACGAACACACGGGTTACCTTATGCCCATGAAATTGCGGATTACATTCGACAGGGTCGTCCAATACCACTTGATAGCATTAATCCGCACTGGAGGACTCTTGAGATAATACAAAAGTTGAAGAATGATAAAATGGATTTTAGTTGTGAACTAAAGTTCGATCTCATACTTAAGCGATTGAATACATCTAATTATACTCAGAAGTTGGAAATTCTGCATAAGTTAGAGAGATTGCAAATCTGCAAAGTACTTTTCTCATTGAACTGGATATAAAGCCCAACCCTCGAGGTAAGGGACATAAGAAGATTGATGTATCTACACGTCGAGACCCATGTGCATTTGAGTTGGTTCAGTCTGGACATGATAGACACTCACCTATGGGCACCTAGATCCCCACATAGGATTCTGTCGAAATACATATAAAACGGCCCGCCAAAGGGAACCTACATATAATCATTTTTTACTTACATTTTCGTTGATAATAAATTACGTGTTTTGTTGTTCATATGTTGATGCCCTCCCTATTGAATAGGTATATCGGACTCATACAGCTACTACTTATTCATATGTTGATGCCCTTCCAGTTGGATTGAAGCCGTACATACATCTTATCAAGGATGTAGATACCGATTGCAATTGTGGTTTTAGGGCCATTGCTGGCTTGATGGGGCTTACAGAGGCTGAATGGGGTCAAGTTAGGCGTGATCTCCTAAAAGAATTGCACACACACAAAGTCCATTACACTCAGTTACATGGTTCACATGACAGGATTGAAGAGTTGACCTATATTCTATCATACTTTGAGCCCAATCCAGGATATGACCGTTGGATGACTATGCCTGACATGGGTCATCCTATTGCATCATGTTATAATGTGGTATTGTACCACTTATCTGCACAACAATGCCTTACATTCCTCTCCCTACGATCAGTGCCAATATCACAAGTTCAATGGTGTGAGATTGCTATAAGGTTCGTTAATGGGATTCATTTTGTCCAAGTATAGCATTATGATTTGTTTAATACATTTATCATTTTGTACTGTATCGATCTCATACTTAAAGTTTTATCAATGTAGGTATTCATGTTACCGGGTCATCCAGTTCTACCGATAGCTACTAATTGGTGTAGGTTTCACCGTTCTTGCGCAGCTGGATGTAATAGTGCATATAGTCGTCGAATTAAGCATTTTAAAGAAGTTGTTCATTCAAGGGTAGCTATTAGAGAGACATTTGATTGTATTAACCTTGATGAGTAATGATGTATGTCAGCCGAGTTGGTGTTATGCAATTCAAATAGTTACCAATACATTTTTTTGCGGGTTAGCATTTTGAGTTCATTTAATGCACATGGTACTACTTGTTCATTGCAATGTATCAACAGCGTTGGCATAATACTTCTTGTTCATTGCCAAATATACAAACCATGAGTACTTGTTCATTATAAAATATTGGTAGAGTACTTCTTGTTCATTACAAAACAACAAAAACATCAAAAGAGTACTTCTCTTCCATTATAAAATAACAAAACAACATGACCACAAAACCTACTACCTATCATCTACTCGTCTCCTACAACTGTATATTCTAAATGGAATAGAACTAGGTCTAGCCTCATCGATTTCTTGACCCTAAAGAACACGTGTCATCATCTCAATGGCCTTATATAACCTATCTGGATCACGGACACTAGCATCATGGCCCGCCTTGATGATAGGATGCGCAACCCGTAGTGTGTAATCAATACGCTGGATCAAAAACAAATACAATTGCAATTATCTAAACATCTTTAAAAAAATGTAAACAATGTGTGAGCAATATTGTCATACCTCAACATCTTGCACATCATATCAGCTATCCTATTCACGAACCGATATATGCAATGGACCAAAGAATATAGGCCTGACCGCTGCACAATGTCTCTAAACCTTCTATTGTCGATTATTGACCACCACCGCCACTAAAGAAACATGATTATAACACCTTAAGGGATTCCTCTCCTGCAGCGTAAGTAATAATTAACATAAATAATTTGGTTCAATAATTAATTAAATGAATGAAACATGAAAAAAATATATACTACCTTTTGCTCCTATATAGATGTTGCAATATGTGCCTTGAAGCTCTTCAGTACTGATGAATCTGACGGTCCCCCAGGAAACGAACTAGTGAGTACCTCCTCCTCAGCCTGATTAACATCAACAGCAGCAATAGCATCTTCTGAACCATTATCAATTGTATCCTCTTGCAAGATTTCAGGTGCTTCCTCTTATACAATATCATCACCCCAACCCCGACCTCGACCTCGGCCACGAGCAGGATTTGTTAATGCACGATGTTTTCTCTCTGAGGCAATGGGTGGAATACACAAAGGGTTATCCATTTCTGAAAATGAAACATAAAATAGTGAAAGATAAGTCCGTTCAGAAGTACAGAACCGGACAATTACATTTTGTTCGACACTCTAATTTCGAACAATATGATTATGTTCGACTTCTACCTTCAAATAGTTTAGTTATGTTCAACACTAAAATGTCGAACAAATTTACATTATTCGACAAAAACAATCCGAACAAATGGTTAATGTTCGAAAGTACAGTGTTGAATGGTTCGGAAAATGAAATTTCAAATACAATGCTCATGGCAATGGAAAAACGTACATAAAACTCTAAAATCTAAACCAAATGAGAATTCTCACCTACTGTATCTTCAATATGGAGTTGTTTCCAACTGTGATGACAACAACGAGCACTACCAGCGACGTCTTTGATGAAACAGATATTGGAGGAGATTAGGTCTTCACCACTAGTTTAGATTAGGATGACAATGAAATAGAGAATTGGGGGGGGGGGGTGGGGAGATGGAAGATCGTGGGTGGGTGGGGTGTATGAGTGAGTGAGGGTAAAGATGGAAGATTGTGCGTGAGGTGTGTGAGTAAGGGTAAAGATGGAAGATTGTGGTGTGTATTGAGCAAATGTTTTATTTATCAAATTACTAAAAGTGTGCCTTGAAATGAAATGTGGTGTGCAAATAGAGGCACCCAAAAATTATGTTTTAACTCAATTAACCCATAAAGGAGATCCCATGATCATAATGTATAAAAGAATTGATATAAGTATATGATTAGTCTATTTACAATCAGTTTATAAAAAAGCACATAATCACAAGAAAATTATTCCCAAACACTAGTTCTGCATAAAATTTTCAAATACAAAGAAGTTGAAATTCTTACCAATATCTCATTCAGTTCCAATTGCAAGTACAGAAGCCACATACTTTATATCAAACCCATGCTTCTTTAACTTCACTTGCATATAGGGGTGTAAATCTAGCCTGGCCCAGCCCATGTCGGGCCTTGCGAGCTCCGGCCAAAATTCGGGCAGGGTAGGGTCGGCCCACGGGCTAAAAAATTAGGCCTGGGCCCAGGGGTATTTGGGCCTTGGGCGGGTCGGTGGGCCTGGGCCTAGCCTCGAGCTTGTGCAAGCCTGACCATATTTTTTATTTATTTTTATTTTTTCTATCAAATTTTTATTATTTTCCACCAAAAAAGACATTGGGCCTTGAGCGGGCCGATGGGCCTGGTTGGGCTTCAAAATGATGGCCCAAGCCCAGGCCATGGGCCACGGGCCAATTTTACACTCCTACCTGCGTATAATGCTTCACCAAAGAAAATTTCTCTCTTCCCTCTCTACCCTTCTTAGTCACCACTTTCTCCTTCTTCTTAATAAACTCCTTCACAACCTTCTCCAGCTTCCGCACCTCCGCCACCTCCGCCCTCTACTCCTCCAGTTTCTTCTCCGCGTTCACGTGGGGAAGCCGCTGCCTACTCATGTCTCTGCAAGCACCGAAGTTGTTGGTCTTCTTCTAGCCAACCTTGGTGGCAGCGTCGCGGAGGAGGGAACCGAAGCCACTCTTGCTGTTGTGTAGGCAAAGGAGGAGGTGGAGAACAGATCCATTAAGGAGGAGGCTTGGAGTTGTTTTGTGCTTGTAAGGAGTCGTTGGTGGTGGATTGGGATGTGGGTGATTTCACGAATTCGAGACTTGATGGAGAGGATTGGGATTGATGGAGTTGTGAAATTTAGGGCTTCGTGTTTTACATTTAAGAGTTTGATGTAGACTTGGTATGTCTCCTCCATGATCGATCGATCGATCGATCGATTCAAGCTGTCTTTCTCTCTCTCTCTCTCTTTGTGATCGAATTGAAACAGAGGAGAAGGCTATGGTGGCGGAGAGGAAGAGAGAGGAGGGAGGAGAGAGAATGAGAGAGCGGATGTGATACATGAATGTGTGTGAGGGATCTTAGACTACAAATATATATATATATATATATTATGGATCTCTCCTATTACTAAAAATTGGAATCTCATAGTTCTACTAATATAGAAATTAGGGAAAAAAAATGACGGAATGTTTGGTTAGAAATAATTAATTCTTTTGTAATGAGGCTAAAATATTCTCTCTTTCTCTTTTTCTTTTTCTTTTTCTTTTTCTTTTTTTTGTTATTTTTTAAGTCCATTTTGATTGTACAATTTTAAAATTTTTAATAAAAAATTCACTGAAAATGAAAATAAACCAAATTTTATTTTAAAAAACTTACAAAATTAAATTGTTTTTGCCTTTTCTAAACCTTTTGCAAAAGAATTTTAAAGAAACGATCCAAAAAGTTAAGAAAATTTTTTTTTAAAATAATTGAGATAATTTTTTTTTTATTTTTAAATAAAGATGAAAAGAAACTGAACTTTAAAAGTAAAAAAAATAAAAAATAAAAAAATAAATCAACTCCCAATTAACATTAGAAGGTAAAAGAAATATATATATATATATATATATATTCATATGTAAAAAGTGAGTGAGTTTTGAAAATCAAACCAACTTAAACAGGGATGAGCTTTCATCCATACTTTTCAGTGGCATTTTTATTGTTTAAATTGAACTTGAAATCATTTGTGACTCTTTTTTTTTATTATTATTTAAATTTGTTCTTGCACTTTTGTATGTTCAATCCACTTCGATATATAAAAGTTAATATTTTTGTATTTATTTCCTTCTGTCCATCTCTCTTCTTGATTTTTCAAACCATTAGGAAATTTTAAGTCCTCTTCATTGAGGCAAGCCAAGAATCAAGAAGTTTTTATCCCCTTGAACCTCACGCAATCCCCTGTTTTACATGTCAGATTTTTACAAACATTTACCTACAAGTAGGTAACACTTTGTTTTGACACGCCCTCATTTCATCCATCCTTTTTTGTTAGCCAAAATCACTTTTTTGTGCAAACATGTATCTAATAAATCAAAATTATGAATAGCATTGGCACATCCAAGAATTAGAATGCATTCATTCCAGTTTAGTAAACCAGTATGCCTGACAATTTCATGGAGTTCAGATTTGTAGATTTAGCTAAGCATATAATCTCTTAGCCCTAACATTATGTATGTATAGAAGTTGCAAATTTCTTCAGAATCACGCTAATATTTGCATGAAGGGAAGCCTACCTGATTAAGCTTTCTCGAATAAACAATGAAAATTGACCTTTTAATCCTAAGCCCGACTAACACATTGAAATTAATGCATCCTTTCAATAAAAACTGATAAATATAGACATTGCCATTTAACCAATCTTTTTGTATCTCAAAAAACTCACATTAAAATCGCAACTTAGATTTAATGGAGCGAGAATAGGAATTTATAATTCCACCAAATGGAACCTCTATCATGGAAATTTTTAACATAATAAATGGTGGAGATTCATTCAAAACATGGACGTCTAATTTCCTATTCTATGAAGACAGACAAGCTAAACCTTCTACATCCTACAACATACTCCCAACCAAGAAGAGAGAGAGAGACTACCGAAAGACCTGCAACTACTTTCACTTCCTCTTCTTAGCCGGTTGTCAATCCTCTTCAACTTCCTCTTCCTCCTTTTTCTCTTCCTCATCACCTTCATGCTCATCGCCAGTGTCGTCGTCGTCGTTGTCCTCATCATTACTTATCCCATTACCATTAGCATCTTGATCATCCTTGGGATCTCCATCATCATCATCCCCAGCACCTTCTCCGCCAGTGAAATCTTTATCACCTCCATCATCAACATCCTGATCATCAGCATCGTCATCCTCTGTATCACTAGCATCTTTGTTTTCAGGGAACAGGATGTTTCCTTCTATGAAGCTCATCTATGAGAAACCTGCAAATTATATTATGTCTTCGTGACTGCTTCAAAGAAATTCCCTTTCAACCAGATATGCAGGAGGTAAGAGATACCCAAAGAGAAATATTCACCTTTCATCAATCCCCTTCAACTTTGCCAACAAATTAACATCGTTCAGCAGAGATCCTGTCTGAAACCTCCCCACATGTTGGTAAGAGAACTTAAGTATATGATATTTAACAAAGCAATGATAAGAAAACTCCATTTTCCATTCCAGTTAATAAGACCTGTAATCACACAAACATATGATGCAAAAAGAGTATAAAAAGATAGGCAGAGAATGCAATAATTGGACTCAAACTCTGTATCCCAAGGCAATGTATTTGGCAACCATGAAACTCCACTATCACTTTCACATTGGAAGGCTAAAGACACCCCCCCTTGAATTTGAATGACAGCATCACCATTTTCCCCCTTGGTATGCAGCAGCTCAAGCACACCCCGGTGCCACATGGGCACCTTGTACAATGTGATCAAGCCACTTGGCGGCCGGCAGCATCAGGCTGGCAGCACTTCCCTTTTCCAATCCCATCCTGACAACACAGCTATCACTGATATCCTCAAAGGTGACTCCATATCCACTCATCTAACTCTCCAAGTAGTCCACATTGATGGGCGAATAAGGGGTTTTTTTTGTTGTTGTCGTTTTATTTGTTTATTTTTTCTAATAAAAAAATGCTATCCAAACAAACTTTTCTCGCAAACTCTTTAAGTTTTGACATTTGAAATGGGACACATTGAAATTAAATGATAGTAGCATTACTCATTTTTTATTCCTGAACACTAAAGTGAGTGTTTGGGAAGTTGTTATTTTAGTAGGCTATTTTAGTTTGTGGCTATTTTAGTAGACTAAAATTTTTGTGTTTGGAAAGATAGTTGCATTTTTTTGTTGTTGGATGTGATGTTTGAGAGAAAAAAAGTGAAATGATTATGGATTTGATGTGACATTTTGTCTTATTAGCTATTTTATCCTATTTTGTCTTTTTGTGAATTTTAGCCCAAAAAAAAGGCTAAAATCCACCTTGCCAAACACCCTCTAAATAGGGGGCACAAAAAAAATTGCAACACACATTACTATAAGAAACAAGAAATCAAACATAAAAGGCTAGTAGAGCATGCATAATACAAGCAAGCAACTTTACTCAGGCCCCGTTTGGCAATAGGTTAATACAACCAAAAAGTCACTAAAAAGCCAAAAAGTCAAAAAAGCCATACAAAAAAGTCAAAGATTATTTTCCATTTTATCTATTTTATGCACGTTTTCTTGTAAAAAGCCAAAAAGCTATTCCCAAGTACAGCTTTTTTCACCTCATATTTTAGCCAAAAAATCAAAAAGCTACTAAAAAAAACCACTTCCCAAATGAACCTCAATGGAATGAGGATAATGAGTACAAGAAGAAGACGAAGAAAAAACGGTACTCTGATAAAATGAAATGAAAACACTTGACTGAAATAGAAGGCTAGCAGAACAGTAATATGGGAACTACATACATTGAGTGCGAACATTCTGAACTGAATTTGAGCAACTCTGAGTCTGTCTCAGTGGATGAGTTTACGTGGAAGACCTCTAACTACAGATGCTACAGAGATCCAGATTTAAGCTGCATCACTACAAAAGCTGACTGAGTCTAGATGAAATCTCCATTACAAATTGGGGGAATTACTTAACAGTGTAACAGAAAAAAGAAAAAAAAAAATACACAAACATGGAGGGGTGCAACAACTTTTCACTTGCACCCCACCATATAATCACTTGCACCCCCCATGTATTTGTAATTTTTTTTTCTCTGCTCCACTGTTAAGTAATTCCCCCAAATAAATTTTACTCGAGACTCTAGATTTTTAACCATAAAGCTGATTGCGTTATAAATTGATTTGTAACAACTTGTTGCATATAAACTTAAAACTAAACAAAAGCAACCAATTAAATCAATTTGCTTCATTCCACCCTCACCATAAGAATACATTGTCCACCAAGACATTAATGAAATACATGATTTGTTGCAAGTTCAAGCAATCACCAGCAATGACACAAAAACAACACTAATCTATATCCTGTAACTGGGTCATATTTACAGGACAAATGGAAGTAAGCAAGGCAGTGTGAGGATAGGCATAGCAGATATCGAGGGTCTACTTATCACACCAAAGGACGAAAACAAAAAAGAAAAAGGAAATCAAATATTAAGGGTCTACTTGAAGTGGCTTGAGGTTAGATAAAAAACTGCAAAGAATGCTGGTGCAAACTTTCATATATAAAATCTTTGTGTGGAGTTGCAATGGAATTCTGGTTCTTTGTGAACCTTTCCTTCAATAAACGTCAATTCTTAGAGAACTAAAGTTGCAACAGGGTTGTTGAAGGAGGCTATAACCAAAATGAAAAGCAAAAGTGGCTGGTGATCATAAACTTTTGAGAAGAGATGGGGTGAAAAATTCCTAAAATCACATATTAAACTGAACCCGTGAATGCAAATCAACAAAAAGCACCTAAGCATATGCTCAAGAAAAAGCTTTCAGATGTGCATGTGGGCTGGGATCCAAGTGAGGACCACACCACAATGAAATTCTCCTTCCTGATCACTTTAGAAGGGCTGCTGGTTAAAATCAAGCACAGAAAGTTGAACTAGTCAGAGGCATTAGTTTAAAGCTTTGTTGGAATTTTCACCCAACTCTTAATCAAATCTAATCAACACTCTCCAGCTCATTCCTCTTGAGCTAATCAAGTAGGCATGGGACAAGTACTACGACCAACAAGAAGAAGAAGATCAAAGGATTTTAAAATGATTCACAAGAAAAGGACGAAAAAATAAAACAAAAGAAAATTCAACCACTCAGTTTATTCAATCCAAGTTACAAGCCTCTTTTTTTTTTATTTTTTTTTTTGTTGATAAATCCAAGTTACAAGCCTCTACTTCGCACTTGACTTCATTTACACTTCAACAATTCTAGCAAGACCAGTAAAGAATAGATTCTAAAGAGTTCAGCAACTAAACTGTACCTAGGATTAACATGAACAAGTTCATTCCTCGTGGCATTCTATTCAAAATGTCTTGCAGAGCTTCATGGTTGAAAGAGGCATAGACTGTAAGCAGCGGCGGAGCTAGAGGGTTCAATTGAACCCACTCAACTTTGATTTTTTATTTATTTAAAATAATATAGTATTTTGTAAATTTTTTGAGAGGTTTTTGTAAATTGGCACCAATAAAACTGTTAAAAAATAAATATGATGGTGTCAAAATAATTTACAAACAAAAAGTTTATTAAAAAAAAATACATTCAAAATGATGTGCCAATGATATTTTTAAAAATACGAGGTAATGGTGAGTGTTTTATAAAAGAATGCCAACCCCCCCCCCCCCCCAAAACAAAAAAAAAAAAAAAAAAAAGTCACATCATTCTATAAAAATATTTTGTTTATATATCATTATCTTTTTTTAAAAAAGTAAAACTTAGCTAAGAGTTATCCTAATCAGATCCTTCGGATTAATGGTTATGTAGCACCACTTTGTGGTAAGAAGTTACGGATTTCAACTCTTATGGAGAGAAATTTGATATCGTTTGTGATGTTTATTTATACCCTTGGGAATTGTAGGTAGTTGATTATTTCTTGGGCAAATTACCCACAAGTCTTTTTTAAAAAGTGTGTATTTTATTTAATCCTAAAACTTTTTAGATAGACCCAAAAGTTCTATGCCCATTTATCTTCTCCACTTTCCCTCCCTACACCTTACTTCTTCTCTTTATCTCTCTTTCTCTAATATCGGCGACGACCACAACCACACCTTCCTTCTTTTCTTTCTCTTTCTAATCTACAGTCACCGGCGACCACCATTGATTGGGGTTCACCAGCAACCACTGAGCACCAACTTCTTACTTCATGCTCACCGACGGCAAAAGAAATGAATTTCTGACGAAAAAGATGAATAGATCTACTCAAATCTAATGTAAATCTACTCAGATTTACATCAGATCCGAGTATATCTACGTTAGATCCAGCTAGATCTACGCTAAACCAAAAAATAGTTGCCGGAGTACAAGCATCTCTCTATATCTGTCTCTTTTTTCGATCTCCCATTTTTTTATATTTTCTGTACTACACACTTCTATTTTATAATGGATAAAATTTTTAAGTTCTGAACAAGTTATTTTCGAGTTTTAGTCAAGCAGTAAAAACAGTAAAATGTTACAGTTTCAGTTTTTTTGGTTGCTAAAATGAATCATTTTTTAGAACTATAAAATTTTGCAGTTTCATACCTTTCTTTAGAACTGTAAAATTTTACAGTTTCATAGCATGTTTTTCAGTTTGATTAATAAGGATAAATGCATAATAGAATCATACTTTGAGACTATAACATTTTACAGTTTCAAAGTTTACTTTTCAGTTTGATCAAGATTGGAGATTATTTGTTTAAACCCTACAAAAATTGAAAATAACATATGTTTTTTCCCATTGTTGCTATTTGTTGTTCTCAGATTTTTTTTCTTCTTTCAATTTATCAATATTTAACACATTTTGCTATGTTTTTCGCTTTAATTTCTCAATTTATTCTCTTTTTCATTCCGCCAATATTCTGGGCATTCCGGTGAGTCTCCGGCGATATTCTTGACGTCCAACGAATATTCTAGACATTCCAATGACTTTCAGTGACGTTCAGAACATCCCAGTAATACTCCGGAAAATTGCTGATCATATTCCGACGACTTCTCGATGATGTTGAACGTTCCAGCGAGTCTCCGATGACCATTTAACGGAAGTCCGGCGATTATGGTATGCAACAACGTCTTTAAATTTATTTATTTTTTATAAAAAAAAGATTTTTTGGTAACAATTAAAAATATGTAGGACTAATTAGTGCAAGTGTTTTGTTTTGAGACTAGATGGGTTTTGAACTTTCTGTATGGGACTTATCAATAAGTTCCCCTTATTTCTTCTCAATTTTGGGCTTGGTGTATTGTTAGACGGGTTATGGTTATTGAGCTTAGTATATTGTTGGACTTTAATTTTCTAGTTTGATGTAATACTAGTTTGATGTAATAGTTATCATATTTGTAACTAGTCTCCTACCGATTGACAAATAGACAAAAATAAGTTAAAAATTATCCTTCACTTGAGCATGGAATTCTTAAATGTTCACATTTTCTCTCTCTCTCTCTCTCTCTCTCTCTGCTCAATCGATTAAAAATCACAATCTTTACTCAGTCGATATGAAGTAATGATATCAATAATAACTAACCAAACCACACCACTAAATTAACTTTCTGGCTATGCCACCAACAGTAAATTTAACAAAGTGAGAGACAAAGGACTGGTAGTAGAAAGGGTGAGTGCCAATAGGTCAAGAAAGAAGTGTCTTCGCCAATAGGAAAAATAGAAGTGATGCAGAGTATAAGAAGCTCAATGACGGCTAAATTCAAAGAATTTATGATATTTAGACAGTGGCATGATTTCAAACAGGAATTGATAAGAATTTTATATAATTATGTTTCTAGTATTATTGGAGTCTTATTTTATGATTATTTTTATGTTTTCTAGGATTTTTAGATCAGAGCTATTCTGGTAATTTTCATATTTAATGTCATGGGTTGTAGGTGTCGCCCATGAGTCGTCTTATCGATTAAGTTATTTAATTTGCTTTTGTTTATGCTTCTTATTTGGTCTTAAATGGATTTTGAAACTCAAAGTTTTTGTAGTTTCCAATTTTTATTCTAGTTAGTTTAGGAAGTCTCCTAGTTCTATATAAAATCATTTAATACTTCTTATTTAATAGACTTGATATTTTTAGAGAACTTTTAGAGCTTCGAAGTTTTCTTATGGATTGTGTGATGCAATCAAACCCTAGGTGTAAGGCCTATGGGATTCTAGGAGTAATTCTTATACCTTTCTTCTCTTTTCTTTCTTTCTTAAATTTCAACGCTTTCACAGCCCCAGAACAGCCCCTTACAACGCTGTACTACATCAAGAAGTGCATGTGTTTGTTTGACTGTTACAATAAAATTACCTCCTTAAGCACCCAGAGAGCAAGAAGTTCCATCTACTACATCAAAGCAATCATAATTTTAAAGGCACCATGTCTGACGAAGATAAATCACATTAAAAGCAAAACTGGAGTGCCCCAAAAATAAAATTTTGATAAATTTTGATACTGGTAGAAGAGCCAGAGAGAACACGCACACAAAAAACAGTCATCAAATGAGTACCTGGTTTGTTTGATACCTTCACCTTATTGTTAGAGAAATGATTCTGTTACAATCACTGCACATAAAAAGACAACCACGTAAACATACTTCCACAAATTGAGGTAACTTAATAATCCAGAGAGTGATGGGAGGAAAAGATTACATAAAGGTAAGTTTTTAAATGGATAACACAATAAAACAGCACAAGAGGTATAGAAAGAGAAAATGGTCTTCAGACAAAAACTTACACTCCACATACCATTATGTATATAACAAAAGCACTAGTAAAAATAAATACTAAATGAGAAGGCCAAAGAATACCACATACCATTGAACAAGTATCCAAAGGAGAGTCCATAACAGTCCTTGGAGGCTAAGAGGTATTTTCAACCCTGGAGCCCTCAAGTGATTCATTTGTCTCCATGATCACATCCTCGAAGTTCAAATTACCAGAAATCTTTACATGAACAAGTACCACCTTCAAAATGATGAAAGCGGTATGCATCTCGTACTACAATAGCCCGATTCGAGATTTTTGACACATACTTAATCCAATTGTGGCAATCATTACAGACACGAAGATTCTTAATCACACGTATGGGTATTGTATTAGACAAGTTTATGAGTCCAAAAGCAATAGCCAGTTTTTCACTGTGTGTGTACCCAGTTGGGTCCTTCTTCCCCTGCTCTATATCATTCAAAAGGCTAGAACGATCCTGTACATAACCAATTGCAGCTGCCCGTTTGTTCAGATCCTCTAAGAACTCATATATCTTATCTGCTAAAGGGTGGAGTCTGTCGCCAACAAAGAATGCATGAATCAAATTCTTAACCTCAATCCAACTACGACCAGGCTCTTTCTTTACACCTCTGTCTTTCATCATTTGTCTCGTCTGATCCTTACAGTCCCATTTCCCTGTAACTGCATACATATTCGACAAGAGAACATAAGTTGCTGAGTCTTCAGGTTCCAGTTCAAGAAGATGACAGGCAGCGAATTCTCCAATTTCCATGTTCTTGTGCACCGTGCAAGCACTTAAGAGGGTCCTCCAGACCATGGCATCTGGTTCAATCGGCATCGCCTTTATAAATTCTCTTGCACGGCACAGAAAGCCAGCCCGCCCAAGAATATCTACAACACAAACATAATGTTCTGGTTTTGGAACAAGACCATGTTCTTTGCTCATGGAATTGAAGTAGCTGAGCCCCTTTTCTACCAATCCCACATGACTACAGGCTGATAAAACACCGACAAATGTGACATGGTTTGGCATCACAGCAAGCCGTTTCATTTCCTCAAAGAGTTCTATCGCATCCCTACCACATCCGTGTTGAGAATAGCCTGTGATCATGGCATTCCAAGAAACTTCATTTTTCTCAGGCATTTCAAGAAACTCTCTCTTGGCATCATCAAGGCTCCCACACTTTGCATACAATGTGATTAAAACATTGGATGCCTCAGTTTCTGTATCATATCCCATTTTTATAATCCTAGCATGAATCTGCTTCCCTTGTTTTATATTTGCTGTATTAGCAGCAGCACTAACTGCAGAACCAAACGTGAACATATTGGGTTCTACTCCAGCTTGATTCATTCGAGAGAATACCTCGAGTGCTTCCTCACAGTGTCCACTCTGCGCAAATCCTGATATCAATCCGTTCCAGGAAATATTATCTTTAGCTTCAATTTTTTCAAATGCTAAGTAAGCATCTTTAATCATACCACATCTAGCATAAAGACAAACGAGTGCATTTCCAATTGAAAGATCCAGCATATAACCAGAGACAATTGATTGAGCATGAATTTGTTGTCCTTGATTGAGTGCTTGGATTCCAGCACATGCACTTATTGCACTTGAAAATCCTATGTTGTCTGATCGGATCCCTTGGTCTTCCATTTCTGCAAAAAGTTTAAAGGCTTCAACAAACAGATCATGCTGGGTGTACCCAGCAATCATAGCTGTCCAAGAGACAACATCTTCCTCTTTGAGTCGTCTGAGAATCTTGTCAGCAGTATCCAATTTTCCATGCTTAGCATACATATCTATAAGCACACTACAAACATATACATTTGGCTGAAAACCAGTCTTTATGACTTGGGTATGGATCTGCTCCCCCAGATCCAAAGCTCCCACGGATGTGCAGGTTCTCAATATACTTGGATAGGTGTATTGATTAGGTCTCAAGCCTTGAATCTGCATCTTCGAGAATATCCGAAATGACTCCCTCAGATCGCCTATCTGCCCGTAAGCCACTAGCATCACGTTCCATAAAACAATATTTTCCTTCTGGGTTGCAAGGAAGAATTCATGGGCAGTTTCTACATCAGAACATTTTACATAAAGGTCAAGCAGAGAACCTTCAACAATGACATCTGAAGAGATTCCAGCCTTTATCGCATACGAGTGGAGTAGTTGTCCCTTATGAAGAGCCCCTACTGACGCACAAGCACTCACGAGGCTTGCAACAGTAACACAGTCAGGTTTCAAATAATCAAGCTGCATTTTCTCAAATAATTGGAGAGCTCTCTCGCTGAATCGACGCTGAGCAAGCCCTGAGATGAGCGAATTATATGAAACTTCATCCTTGCACTGCATTTTGCTGAAAAGTTGTTCAGCAGATATAAAGTCCTCACAGCGGGAATACAATGTGACGAGTGCATTACACACAAAAGTTTCAGATGCAAATGCCCATTTATTAATAAGGGCATGAAGCTGCTCTCCCAGCTTGAATAACTCTATTTTGGTGCAGGCACTTATAACACTTGAGAAGATATATGGAGTAGGAATTATTCCTGATCTGTGCATCTCATGGAATAAGAGGATTGCTTCTTCTTCATATCCATTTTGAGATAAACCGGATACTATAGCAACCCAAGAAACACTATCCCTCGAAGACAATTTTTCAAAGACAAGTTTAGCAGAATCCACTAACCCACTCTTCAAATACAAATCAATTAAAGGATTACAAACATGGGGACTTGAACCAAAACCAAGATGAATAATCTTAGCATGAATCTGTTCGACATACCAGAAGCTAACTTTATCACCAATGCATGCCCTTAGAACATGTGCAAATGTGATTTCATCTGGGATTACATTTTCTTCTAGCATTCGTGAAAATAGACCC
Organism: Camellia granthamiana; assembly: GCA_036172215.1. NCBI lineage: Eukaryota > Viridiplantae > Streptophyta > Magnoliopsida > Ericales > Theaceae > Camellia > Camellia granthamiana. Next base: position 107,446,836 of record CM069915.1, on the reverse strand, counting down.
AACACTTGACTGGTCAATTTCATTCCAACAAAACCAGAGATTAATAAATTCCAGGTAGATACACTTGTAGCAGACAAATTGTCAAAAAGCTGAACTGCATCATCTAAATCACCAAGAGCAGCATAAACATTGATAAGTCGGCTACTAATTGCATGCTCCGCATTGAAACCAAGCTTCAAGATCCTCCCATGAAGCTTCTGAGCATCTATTAAAGACCCAGAATTGACGCATCCTTGTAAGAGCCAGAGGTAAGTCTGATGATTTGCGTGTATTCCACGCTGTTCCATCAAATTAAGAAAATCAAGCCCCTTTATGCACCTGGACAAGTCGATTGCATCTCTTTCATCATGTTCTTCAGCAGGGAATTCATTGAGATATTGAGCAATCGCTGCCTTACTAAAGGAAGCGAAATTCAATCTACGCACACTACCAGATAAGTACTGCAACAAGAATCCACAATTTTATTCATTAATAACAATGATAATGATAGCTTGTTTTGTATATGAAAACAACAATATGGGTTTCATAGAAATAATTAAAGGACTGATTTACCTTTTGAAACTTGAGGGCAATTTTATAGGGGAAGTGACGAAGCAAGGAAACTGAAACAGGGTTTGGAACTATGAATCCTTGTATTCGAGTCACCATCAATGCCTAGTATGGGAGGAACTGAGAGCTCTATCGTGCATAGCTTGCTCGCTCTGTTTCTGTCTCAGCTAATTGGAATTGCCATTGCCTGCGCAATTAACTAAATCAAACTTTACCAAATTAATTGAAACAAGGCAAAGTTTAATAGCATGATGACAATAGCACTATGGAAATGGGAAATTCTCTAAGTTGATGATGGCGTGATTATTGTTGGATGAGGGTGACAAAATAGACCCAACACTTGACTGGTCAATTTCATTCCAACAAAACCAGTAATTAATAAATTGATTTTACCAGATAAGTACTGCAACAACAATAAAACAAGGATGAATTTCATTTTACCCCCAAAATTTTTAAAAAGAAATCCATTAGAGAGGTGAAAGCCCTTAATTTTAATTTCCACTGCTATCAAAAATTCATTTCTATTTTAGCATCAGTTCTCTGCGCTAAACCCAAACCACAAAAATCCCAACCCAAAAATTGAAATCTGAAGCCTAAAGAAAAGAAACCAACAACATTTCTACAAGCATAAAAACTAGAACATGAACTAGTTTAAAATCAGATACTCTCGAATGAAAGCATGGACTTCAAAGAATCTCGTATACAAAAAGCTCAGTATAATAATATGAGACAAGTACCTGGATGAAGTGGGCTTGACTCTGCGATTTCGATGAACAGGACTTCTCTCTCAATCAACACCGTAGTTTCATTCATAATAAAATGTATCTTTATGTTTTCACGCTTACCCTTACTTAAAAATAATATAATATAATTATGTTAAAACGATAGACTAATTATATTTTTTCTAATTCATTCAGTTAACTATTTTGTTAATAAATAAATTATTAAGTTAATTAATAATTTTTAATGATATAAAAATATTTTTCAATAAACAATTTTGATAATTTATTATTGCATAGGAGAGTAGTTATTGATTTTTTTTCTTCTGATTATTAGGTTAAATTAAAATTTATAACAAATGATTGTTGTAATTTGTATTATTATAGTACTAATTCATATTTTAAACAAACATTGTGGGTGTACTTGTAATTTGTTAAAAGGTAAAAGATTTATGTTTTACAATTGATCAGAATGTTTGCATATTTATGAGAAAACCTTCATTCAAATTATTATACCATTAGTAAATTATACAAAATAAAATAGCAAAATAGAAAATTTCCAAACAAGCTAAGGGCCAAATAGGCCACCCAAAACAAACATTCCCAACCAAAGCAACCAAAATATCTTACATAATTTCCAAAATACCATCACTCAAATTGTTTCACCAACCAACTAAAGGACAAAATAGTAATTTCAAAATAAGCTAAGGGCAAAATAGGAAAAGAAATGACAAGCCATGGGCAAAAAGAGGGGGCATTTCCCTAAATAAGCTAAAATAGTAAGTCAATTCCCAAACTAAGCCTACTTTTCAAAGATTTTTCAAAATAAGCTAACTCGCGGTTCACAATCACGATTTCAACATTTATCCGCCTGTCCCGTATGAAAGTAGGAAATTCTTAAAATCGTGGTTATGAAAAGCGATTTCGATTAAGAAATCGCGGTTACAAAATGCGATTTCAATTAACTTCTTTCCCTTTGAACTCGCTGTTACAAATCACGAGTTCATCAAAAAAAAAAATTTCCTGAATTCGCTGTTTCTAACCCTGCTTTTATCAAAAAAAAAATTTGTTTTGAACTCGCTTTTATAACGACGAGTTCATTCAAAAAAAAATTTATTCTTAATTCGCTGTTGAGAACCCCGCTTTTATAAAAAAAAAATTTGTTCTAAACTCACTGTTTGTAACCACGAGTTTAGCCAAAACCATTTTTGTGCTGAACTGGCTCACTCTTTCGAACCACGCCTCTTTCCCAAGGTAAATTTTTTTTTTTTACTTTCAATTTAACTGAACTCTAAAAAAGAAATTTATTTTTTTTTTTTTTTGTTTCTGTTGTCATTATTTTGGTGATAATGTATTTCAAAATAATTTTTTTTGTTAAAATTGTTTTACTAAAACCGTTCTCATGTTAATTTTTTTTTTCTTTTCTTTTGTCTTTATTTTGGGTTAGAATGTGTAATTTAGCATTTTTTTTTGGTTTGACTAAAGTAAATTTATTTTGTTTGTTTTTGTGTTTGTTTTGGGTTAGAAGGTAATAATGTAATTCATAAATTTTTTGAGCTTTAGTAAAGCTGTTTTGATGTAAATTTTTTGAGCTTTTTATTTTTTCTTTGTTTTGGGTTAGAAGGTGTTATTCAGTAATTTGTTTGGGCTTTAATAAAGCCGTTTTCATTTAAATATATATATTTTTTCTTTTGTTTTTATTTTGGATTAGAAGGTGATAATGTAATTCATAAATTTCTTTTCGCTTTACTAAAACCATTTTCGTGCAAAGTTTTTTATTTTTTATTTTTTTCTCCTGTCTTTGTTTTGGGTTAGAATGTGTTATTCAGAAATTTATTTTGGCTTTACTAAAGCCGTTTTTATGTAAATAATTTTTTTTTTTTCTGTTGTCTTTGTTTTGGGTTATAAGGTGATAATGTAATTCATAAATTTCTTTTCGCTTTACTAAAGCCGTTTTCATGTAAACTTTTTTATTTTTTATTTTTTTCTCGTCTTTGTTTGGGTTAGAATGTGTTATTCAGAAATTTGTTTTGGCTTTACTAAAGCCGTTTTCATTTAAATAATTTTTTTTTTTTCTGTTGTCTTTGTTTTGGGTTAGAAGGTGATAATGTAATTCATAGAACCTTGAGGAAAAAACACATAAGTCTCCCACAAAAATACATAAGTAGTACAGACATAAGTCTCGGACAACAATACATTGTGGATACCATGAACTGAACACACAATACATAGATAAACACAAAAGTTAGACAGACAAATATTAGCCAGACAATCTGACAAACTCATTACGGAAACACTTACTCTAACACAAACATTACATATTAATGCATGACCTAATATTGCCGAAGTGTAGACATTAACACCTAATTCGCGCTTAAATTGGTAGGTGGCTCAGAGTTTGAACAATCCGAAAGCTCAGCGTCAGAGACAAGCTGAGGATCCTCCATGATACCCTTGATAGCCGCATCATTTGGTTCTGTTTTGTTCTTCTGGGCATCCTTCTTAACTATGTACAGTTGCATATCGCGGGCTAACCCACGGCGCATTTGAGAAATCTCACGTTGTAGTCTTTCACATAGTCGATCAACATTATCAGGATCTTCCTTTTGGATCTCAACAGGACGTGTTTTTGGCACCTTCAATCAATTTTCCCGACATAATCTTTCCATTTGCACTCGCTCTATAAATAGCGCGGGTGTCACAACCCAAACCCGCCCCTATGGGTTTAGCACCGTAACCGGCCAGTAATCCGAGATTACCGAAGGCCTACTTAACAGTAAGACAGTATAACAGAGTACAGGGGCATGGCGGAAACCAATATAGTAAATAAACAATATCCAATGAGCTGTGACAATCTGCATGCCAAAAAGATTTTTCAGACATATACATATAAACACAGTACGGAGCAGTACATACATCATTTACAAACATACAGTGCAGGGACTTAATCCCTATTAACAGTACAGTAACGGTGTTAACAGTCTATACAGTATTACAGAAACTGTGCAAAGACAGACGGGGAAATAAAAACACCCCTAAGCCATAGCTTGGCAGACTCGGAACCTCGCAGTGAGGCACAGTGGTTGGCTTGACAAAACTAGAGTTACCCCGACGCTCCTAGCTGCGGTCTGGTGCCTGCACACCTACATATATATATAAGCAGTGAGCTAAAGCCCAGTGAATAACATAAAGCGTAAAGAGATTTAGAATGAATGTCCTTACAGTAATGAAAACGGTTCATTTCAATCAGTATATCAGTTGCTCAGTACAGTAAACAGTCATATGTGGTACATCTATTAGCGTAACAGTAAATAGTAGGTCTTAAAAGACCGAACAGTAATGATAGCCATCAATCAGTAAACAGTAGTGGTTCCACGAGGGAGCCGACAGAGATCTCTGTGACAGTAACAGTAAACAGTAAACAGTAGTTGCTAAGGATGCCACAGTACAGTTCAGAATATAGGACATACATTCATTCAGTAAACATTGTCAGTTCAGTAAACAGTTCAGTTCAGTATTCAGAAGATAATCATTTTGAACATATCTTTACACAATTGTTACTCACAGAGTTCTGGGCTACAGTGAACTAGAGCGTCTCCTCGGAAAGCCAACTCTACACAGTTTACAGATTGAACACACACTAAGCTACACGGTTGGGAAAGATATTAACTTAATCCCTAATTTGCCTCGGTGTGGTTCTACATCTATATCCTCTTTAAAATGCCTTAAATATGCCCTAGGAATGCCTAGGATGGAAAGAGGATGCAAAGATGCACTTTTGAACACTTTACAAAATTTTCAGAAAACAAGGGTCTCGCTCGAGCGTGGCTTTCTACGCTCGAGCGGACATGCAGACAAAGGGGCTCCGCTCGAGCGTGAACTTCGTCGCTCGAGCGGACTGTGTGCTACAGTAAAAATGCTGGATGCTCAGATTTTACGCCCGACGGACGCTCGATCCTCGCTCGAGCGTAAGACACAGGTCCTCGCTCGAGCGTAGGTTTCCTCGCTCGAGCGGACCGTGAACTCATGCAAACTACTGGATGCGCGTATTTCACGCTCGAGCGTAACTTTCCTCGCTCGAGCGGAAGGCACGATCACAGAGTGTACGCTCGAGCGTAGACTTCCTCGCTCGAGCGTAGGCCCAAAATCTGGCAATTCCAGATTTGAGTCCTAGGCTCAAAATCAAGTTTAAAAGCCAAATTTTTTATCCTCTTGGGCTAAAAACCTGGAAAACACTTGTAAACACATAACATTATGTATTTCAAAGATTAATTTGGTAAATCAAAGCCCAAGGGTGTTTAATTCAAACTCAATTTCAAACCAATTTTCATGAACATGAAGAACATGCAAACATGCATGAATTCAAACCATTTCAAAACTTCAAAACATGCTCTAATGAGCTCATTCTTTTCAAAACAAGTTGAAAACATGGACTTAAGCTTATTTATGAACATGCATGTGACAATTTGCCATGAAATCAACTCAAAATTCAACAACACAACCATGCATGCTTGATTTCTAACATAATCCAACATATATGAATTAAAACATGACTTAGCTCTACAATTTGACATGGATTATGCAAGAATCAACATAGACTCAACAATAAGAGGTTGAATTTCCTTACCTAGGTCTTGAATTACAAGGTGAGGTAACTTAATTTAGCAATTATACTTCAATCCTCTTAATTCCCAAGCAAGACCAAGCATGAAGAGGTGAAATCCAACTCTCTCCCTTGCCTCTCTCTCTCTCTAGTCGGCTAAAGCATGGAGAATGACTGAGCAAATGTTGTGTTTGATCAAGTGAAGGCTCAAATGTATGTGAGATAGTGGGCCACTAGTGTGGTCTAATTGTAAATAACTCCAACTCATGTAATTTAGCCTATTTTAATCAAATTTAATCATACCAAATCAATTCTCAGATAATTACACCATAAAATCACATAAATTATGATGATCATGAAACACTAAACGATTTCCGGGTTCGGCCGCCGATAAGGCCTTCAATTAGCAGTTTAAGCATATAACCATGAACAGATAATTAAACAATCAAACAGATAAAATGCAAATTAACATATATATATTCAATCAATTCAGTTCCAGTTTTCAGTCAGTCAATCCAGTATTTTATCCAGCTTAATTATCAGTCATAATCAGTTCAGTTTAACGGTAATCAGTGGTGAGGGTTATTACAGCGGGCCACTTCAGAAGTCTAGTATTTGCTAAACCATATCCTGTTTGATTATCTGATGGATCCTCCACCAAACCACATGGATCTCTATAGTACTTGGGCATGACAAAATGTCGCTTCCCAAACCTATCATGATAAGCACAAGAGGCATCTAACAAAGGAAATGGTGTTTCATCTTCAGCATCGCCACTTCCCCTTCCCCTCCTCGTCGTGAACTGTCACCCCTTTGCAAGTTCCTACCACCTCTGCGATTCCCACTCCCTCCCATGAACCATGTAGCCATGCTAATTTTTTAAAACAAATGAATGATAATTTCGTAGGGCGAAATGAGTTGTAAGGTTGTGTCTTCACCTTTAGTCGTTTATATAGTTGGTTATGAACAGCTTTAGAAAGATGGCCCTGCATGACAATCCCACATATACGAACAAGGTATGAGTTGTCAGCAGAAAGAAAAAATAGAGAAAAGGAAATATTGTGTACCAAGTCACGTGACTTGACAATCCATCTCCATATACCGACAAAGTAAGGGCATGCTCACTGTAAGGTAAATCAGTGAATTCACTGTTGCCATGTGACTTTTTGAATTAAGAATCCCATATATGTTAATAAGAAATGAGTTGTCACTGTAATAAAAAAAAATCGAGCCAAAAATCGAGAAAATCAAAGCCTGTGCACTAAGTCACATAACTTGACAATCCATCTGCATATACCGACAAAATAAGGGCATGCTCACTGTAGGGTAAATCAGTGATTTCACTGTTGCCATGTGACTTTATGAATTCAGAATCGCACATATATTAATAAGAAATGAGTTGTCATTGTAATAAAAAAATCGAGCAAAAAATCGAGAAAACCAAAGCCTGTGCACCAAGTCACATGACTTGACAATCCATCTGCATATACCGACAAAATAAGGGCATGCTCACTGTAAGGTAAATCAGTGATTTCACTGTTGCCATGTGACTTTATGAATTCAAAATCCCACATATATTAATAAGAAATGAGTTGTCATTGTAATAAAAAAATCGAGCAAAAAATCGAGAAAACCAAAGCCTGTGCACCAAGTCACATGACTTGACAATCCATCTGCATATACCGACAAAATAAGGGCATGCTCACTGTAGGGTAAATCAGTGATTTCACTGTTGCCATGTGACTTTATGAATTCAGAATCGCACATATATTAATAAGAAATGAGTTGTCATTGTAATAAAAAAATCGAGCAAAAAATCGAGAAAACCAAAGCCTGTGCACCAAGTCACATGACTTGACAATCCATCTGCGTATACCGACAAAATAAGGGCATGCTCACTGTAAGGTAAATCAGTGAATTCACTGTTGCCATGTGACTTCTGAATTGAGAATCCCACATATATTAATAAGAAATGGGTTATCACTATAATAAAAAAATTGAGCAAAAAATCGAGAAAACCAAAGCCTGTGCACCAAGTCACATGACTTGACAATCCATCTGCATATACCGACAAAATAAGGGCATGCTCATTGTAAGGTAAATCAGTGAATTCACTGTTGCCATGTGACTTTCTGAATTCAGAATCCCACATATATCAAATTGGTGTTGAGGTAAATCTGTTTGTGTATAATTAATTGTAAATAGTGATTTTGACAAGCAAATCAAGTAAAACCAATTGGTTTTTAAATTCCTTACTAGAGTCATCATTTTGACTGGACTTCCAGGAATTGGAAGGCGACTCTTTCTTCTTTCGCGATGGAGATTGAAATTCTTTACGTATAGGATCCCTATTTCACGAGCCCCAGTTAAGGGAAGCTTTTCACCGAGCTACCTGTTCTGTTTTATGTGTTGTTCAAGGCGGTTGTTCGTTTGTATGAACTTTATTTAGTTCCCCAACTAGACCAACTACTTAGCTTTGAGCTTGTTTGTCCAGCCCCCCAAGTTTAGTTATCTGTCAACCCCCCGTTCCTTACTAGTGTCATCAGTTTGACTGGAGTTCCAGGAATTGGAAGGCGACTCTTTCTTCTTTCCCGATGGAGATTAAAATTCTTTACGTACAGGATTCCTATTTCACGAGCCCCAGTTAAGGGAAGCTGTTCACCGAGCTACCTGTTCTGTTTTATGTGTTTTAAGTATTCACATAATTCAACATACATTAATCCATTCGTTAATCCAGAACATTCATTAACTCATTGCAATTCAATAAAGAAAGTCATGAACTAATAAATGTGCAGTTATAAATGTAGTTATTTCATAAATTTCAGGTTCATAAAACAAATACTTGAAATACATCCGTACGTTATATGAACAACAACATTGTCTTACACTCCAATAACGAAGAAGTTAGACAACATACAAACATATATGAAAGATAAAGGTGTTTGATTTCTCATTCCTCATCTGACATGTAGTAGTCAGAGAGATATTTTTCATTGTTTATGAAATTATTTCGCTCAATCACTGTCAAATCTCTGTTGCTTGCTTCTGCCATTTCGGTGGCTAGCTGAAGCATGAAATGTCGACATCTCCGCATCAACATTCTGTTGTTCTCCTTCTTAATTCTGCTAACTGCTTTTTCATAGTCACTCACATTTCGTCTAGCCATGGTCAATGAACGACGATGAGGTACCGGTGCCCCAAAGTTACGTAGATCATTAAACAATCCTTCTTGCTCCGTTACCCTGAATGCCCATTCTGCTCGGATACCAGCATAATAATCCTTCGGACTCGAGTACTTTTCGCTCTTGTAGTCATAAGTAAATGGAGGTAGCAGCCACACTTTCGGATTTCTTTGCTGGCGTGAACTTCCTGCACCTCTTGAAAACATTGTTCATAAAATAAACAAACAAATAAGAATAGTAATTGTAGATATATTACTATTGTTATGACTTGAACAAACATCATACTGGGGGTGTCGCTATTTATAGACATCATACTGAAGGTTAACTAGAGATGATCTAGTGACGATAATGCATACTGGGGCACTATGGAAGAAGTGTTACCCGTGATATTATTTTTTAGCTTTTCATTTCATGCAATCCTGAGTACCCGTGACTTTGTGTACCTGTGATGTAGTCACGGACGTGGTTGTCAAATAAAATCATAATTGTTAGCCAGAGGATGACAATGCAATCCCTTCACATTGGAGCAGTGAGTTGTCAAATAAAACAACATGCAGTGAGTTGTCACATCGCCACATGAAACTATTTTTTCATGCTTACTTTTTTAATACAGTAAGTAGTCACTTGAAATTGACGATTTCAGTACAAATTGGTGTTTTCAAAAAATTATAAATGAAATTAAATGCTTAAATTTTCTTTGTTTTAAAGTAATATTCTTCATAAACAGCCTATATTTTATCTTATTTTCACTTAATGAACTTCACAGTCATCCTATTTTCTCCTCTTTGAATTTTTTGCTTCTTTTTATATTCGGTAAATTACACTTTACTCCTTCAGTCCATCACATAATTGTTTATCAACACTATTGCCGTGTGGTCGTATTGATGTGACTTAGCTGAATTCTGAAATGTGATAAAAAAATAAAGCATTTAATTGCGCTGCAGAAAGTCACATGCATCACGTAATGTGAGGAAAAAAGTGACAAACTATATAAGCATGGCAAAGTCAGAAAGTCACATGCATTACTGCCTCACTGCATAAAGTGACATGCACCACTGCACCAAAGTTACGGCATCACTGCATAAAGTTACTGCATCACATGCATCACTGCATAAAGTTACTGCATCACTGCATCACTGCACAAAGTTACTACATCACTGCATCACATGCATTACTGCATCACTGCATAAAGTGACATGCATCACTGCATCACATGCATCACTGCGTCATACCTACTGTGCCCTTGTAAATTATGCAATCCATTAAAATTTTGTGGGGGTGTCATAACAAAATAACAATAAATTAATAAATATGTCAATACACCTAAAAAGTGAAACAAATTTCTAAATAAATATTTCTGCATAAAAGTAAAACAAATAAATATTTTAAAGATTTTTAAATTGTAATTTCACATTTATTTTTTAAAAAAAATTTCAGGCAGAGAAATTTGACTAATTCAGACGTTTAGTCGGTTGATTAGCTTTGTTTTTATTTTATTATTTTTTTTTTTTATGTTTTTACTTTTTGTTTTGGAATAACAATAAATTATGCAATTCATAAAAGTCGAAGTGACAACTCCTATCAAGTTGATGCATAGCTGTTCAGGTCATAAAAGTTGACATGACAACTCTGATGCATAGTTGTTTATAATAATTTCATACATATAGCTACTATGTGTATATATGGTATAAATATCGCATCATACCACAACAAAAGTTTTACAGCTATTTCGAGCGATATCATCATGAGATATACGGTGGTTGATCTATATTCAGCAATGGGTCGCTATTGGGTTGCAGATGGAGATGAATTTGAATACCTAATGAATCCAAATTTGCGTTACTCACGTGCCACCGTCAATACCATGAGAGCTGAGTGGGAATTTCGCAAAACTCGAGCAAACGTTCTCGTTGAGCTATGTCGTAAAGTTAATCTTAAATTTCCTCGCCGGTTAGTGTCACGACCCAAACCCGGCCCTATGGGTTTAGCACCGTAACTGGCCAGTAATCCGAGATTACCGAAGGCCTGCAGAACAGTAATACAGTAAAACAGAGTACAGGGCCTGGCGAAAGCCATTACAGTAAATAACTAGTGTCCATTGAGCTGTGAAAATCTGTATGCCAAAAACATTTTTCATGCATTCATTCAGTTCAAACAGTACAGTCTATATACAATCATATACATCATTCAGTACGGGAATCAAATCCCTCAATAACAGTACAGTAAACAGTAAACAGTAGACGGTTTATACAATTATACAAAACAGTCAAGAGACAGGTGGGGGACACAAAACACCCCAAGCCATAGCATGGCGTCTCGGAACCTCGCAGTGAGGCACATAGGCTGGCTTGACAAAACTGGGGGACTAACCCACGCTCCTAGCTCCGGTCTGGCTGCTGAGAACCTACATATATATATAAACAGTGAGCTAAAGCCCAGTGAATAACAATAAGTGTAAAGAGGTTATGAATGAATGTCCTTACATTAATGAAAACAGTTCATTAAACAGTATTTCAGTCTTTCAGTATGTCAGTCAATCAATCATATGTGGTACATCCATTAGCCTATAAACAGTAGGTCCAAAAGGACCGGGCCTCAACGGACCCAACAGTAGTGATGGCCATCAGTCAGCAGTCAGTATGGTTCCACAAGGAAACCGACAGAGCTCTGTAACAGTAACAGTCAATGCTAAGGATGCCACAATACAGTTCACAATACAGGACATACATTCATTCAATAAACAATATCAGTTCAATAAACAATTCAGTTCAGTATTCAAAAGATAACCATTTTGAACATATCTTTACACAATCTGTTACTCACAGAGATTGGCTACAATATGCTAGAGCGCGTCCCCGAGTGCCAACCCTAAACAGTAAACAAATCGAACACACTCTAAGTTTAACAGTTGGGGAAGTACAATAATCAACTTCCTATTATGCCTCAGTGTGTTCTACATCTATATCCTCATTAAGATGTCTTAAACTAGGCCTAAGGATGCCTAGGATGGAATGAGGATGCAAAGATGTATACAGAAAACATTTGCAGAATTTTCAGAAAAGAGAGCCACGCTCGAGCGTACACATCCCCGCTCGAGCGTACAGGCAAAAACGTTCCCCGCTCGAGCGTGAGTCATTCCGCTCGAGCGGTCTGCAAAATATACTGGATGCGCGAAAAACACGCTCGAACGTAAACATTTCCGCTCGAGCGGACAGCACAAAATTTGCAAAACTGCTGGGGACTTGATTTCTGCGCTCGAGCTCACAAACCTCCGCTCGAGCGTACACCAGAAATCTGGAAAACCCAGAATTGTGCTCTGAATTTGAAACTCAAGTTTGGAATACAAAAATCGATCCTCTTGGGCCCTTTTCCTGGAAAACTCATGAAAACACATAGTATTACTAGGTTCAAAGCTCAATTTAAGAAATCAAAGCCCAAGGGAAGTTTAATCAAGCTCATTTCCAAACCAATTTTCAAGAATATGCATGATCAACATTCAAATATGACATGCATGAGTTTCAAACCAATCCAAGCTTCAAATCTTGCTCTCAAGAGCTCAATAGTTGGAAAACAAAGTGAAAACATGGACTAAAGCTTAGACATGAACATGCATGTACAATCAACCATGAATTCAACTCCCAAACACACCAAAATGGTGATGCATGCAACAACCAAGCTTCAATTCAACATTATAGAACTAATTCATGGTTCAACTCTCAAATTTGGCATGAATCATACAAGAATCAACCTTAAATACACAATCAAAGAGATGGATTCCTACCTTAAGTCTTGTATGCAAGAAGAACAAGTTCACTTATGCCAATTTACACTTCAATTCCAAGCAATTTCCAAGTAATTCTTCAAGGTGAGTTCAATTCTCCATTGCCTCTCACTCTCTCTAAGTTTGGTCGGTTAGGAGTGAGGGAAATGGCTGATGAAGATGATTCAATTAAGTGTTAATAAGGCTCAAATCAACATAGGTTAAGGGGTCCACTAAGAATGGCAAAATGGCAATTACGTCAACTCTTTAATTAACTCATTTTAATCTAATTTAATCATTCCTAATCAATTTTTTAGATAAATATACCATTAAATCACAAATATTCTCCTGATTACAAAACACTAAACGGTTCCTAATTCGACCGCCGATAAGGCCTTCAATTAGCAGTTTAAACATATAAATTCAAACAGATATTCAATCAATCAAACAGATGCAATATGCAATTCAATATATAAACTCATTCAATTCCAGTTTCAGTTTCATTCAGTTTGTTCAGTAGTTCCTCCAATTCACTTATCAGTCATTATCAGTTCAGTTTAGCAGTAATCAGTACATAATTCAGTAATCAGTACGAGGGTTGTTACAGTTAGCCATGCGTATGCCAACTGACACTCCACAGTTGTTGCAAAGGGCATTGCATCGTATCCGCGACGAGGTTAATCGCATGACCCAACGTTTGCAAAGGTCCGGACTAATGAAGACCGCAAATGAGCGTGTCGAAGATGGGTTAATGGATGATGCACACTAGTACTACGCCTGGAGCATGGATGTTATGTATGAATCTGATATTGAGATGTCAGATGATGATGATAATGAATGAAATTGTTTGGATGAATGCCCAAACCATTTCTGTAATGCATGCAATTTGTAATGCTTATCCACAACTTATCAATGAAGGAAGATATTTCAATTGTTTTCAAATATTTCTTGTCATTCTACCTTTACTTTCTCTCTATTATTGTTATTTTGAAGAACGCTACTTGAACTAGACTTTCATGATTTCATGCATTATTGATGTGGAATATAATAATGATACTTAATAAAGTACATGTTCATATAACAAATAGTTGAAATACACGTTTAAGCTAGATGAAAAACAAATATATATGTCTACATTTTGTTTGGTTATCATTGGTTTGTACCTGAAAAGAAGACAGTGAATGCAATCATTCAGAAAAGTGAAAGAAAAGGGAAAACAAAATTATGTGTTTGTTTAGATATTTATTTTGTTTCCTTTTTATTCATATTTCTCCCCACAACTATCCATTATGCAATGTTTACAATTTTTTTCCAGATTGTTTTTGTATAAAATTTGTACTAACCTGTAGCAACACAAGTGGTCCTCCAATCTCGCTCAATAATAAAATCCTATCAATTATTATCTTTTTTTTCCTGTTTTCGTTTTCATTTTTATGGAAATCATCAAAACAAGTAAGAATAAAAAATTGTAAAATTATATTTTTCGAATAAATAAGTATGACACATTTACATCATCTGTACAAGTTTGGTATACAAAAACTATAACAAAAACTATAAATAAAATAAACTATACACTCCACATCACACCCGCTAATGCCCTAACCTGCCCCCAGTCCTACAACCCCAATCGTGGACCTCCCACCTCGGTCTCCTGCGGTAGACTCTCTGAATATCTGGCTCCCCCAATCGTAAATGCGTATCCTGTGGAGCCTGTGACTGTGACCCCCCATCTACTGTATATGCTGCCCCTGATCCTGTCTGTGGCTGAAGATCGGATACTGTTGTGAGCTGTGAAACTCCATCATCTGGTACAACTGTATCACGATCTGTAGCTGGAGCTCGACCTCTGCCTCTGCCCGCACCGCGACCTCTGCCGCGACGTCCGCCACGACCAAAACCTCGGCCTCTCCCGCGCGCTCTAGGGAGGGCTCAATATGGCCCTCAGCGTCAACGTGGGAGATGTCAGTGACAACTGCATCATGTGTACTTATGGTCGCGGTCGAACTGTCTGGTGGTGGTAACTGGGTGGGTGGGGTAACAACGTCATGCATGTATCGGGGCGGTGTCCAATCAAGGTCAGGCGCATAAGGTATGCCAGTATGCTGCGTAAGAAGTACGTCGAGGGAATCTGCAGATATGTATGGGGTAGTATGTGGTGGGGTGACAGATGTCGAAGGAGTTGACGTGGCAGGCGCTGACGTGGACGGCGCTGACGTGGATGGCGCTGATGTGTCTGGAGCAGCTGCTGAAGTGTGTACACCGTAGTGGCCGAAATGCAAACGATCTCCTCGATGGGCAACCTGGAATGCCTGGTACAATAACTCCCAGATCTCTGCAACGGCCTGCAAGGCATGCTGTCCACCACCTCTCAAATGGGCGTCCTCAGCCAAGTGAAACGACCTCCCAGCTCCAACCACCTGAACAAACATTCAGACGTATTATTAGGCTACAGTTGACTGAAAGTAAATCAAGTATGATTTTAATAATTATCTGACACATAATATGATACTCACCAATGCCTCAAGATAAGGGCCAACTCCCTGATATCCAGACTCAGACACGTGGCTCGGATTCCTGACTAGTAGGTGTGTATGTCGCCGATACCACAACATGTAAGGGTCGGAAGAGGAGATAACCTCATCGCTGTAGTCAGCCTGTACAATACTGTCTCGGCGGGCATCCCACAACTGTAAATATCGCATATAAAACACATGCCAGTCAGTGCCAGCTCGGCCACGCCTATCAGTGACGTGCAACTGCCACTCAGTGTCGAACCGATCCGGCACGGACTGTACCCGACCAAACTGTCGAAGGACACGATGGGGGAGATGCAACTCAACCACGTCAAAACAAATAAGTGGCACTCTCGCCATCCATATCTCCTGACCCAGTCGGCAGTAGTCGGGGAGCGTACCGAGGACCCCAGCGTAAGGCTGCCAGATAAACTACAATGACGACAAATAAATTAAATTTTGCTCGTGAACTCAAAACATATACAATGAAGAAGACAACTAAAACGCAATCAACAAATTTCATACCTCGCCCTCGATCATCCGGTCCAGCTGGTCTCTATAAACTACCACTACGTAGGTCGATACGACCTCGTGGCCCATGTCAACCCTCCACCGGTTACCTCGCGGTCCGGTGGGCAACTGTATGTCCCCCTCACCCATAGGAAGCTCACCAGGACCAACCAGTTGCTGCCTAGACGAGGCAATGCGAATCAATCTCTCCCATGCCCAAATCTACAGTAGTTTGAACACAATTACAATACTGATATATGGCATACAATATGAATTCACATGTAATAAAATTGTTACTAACCTGTAGCAACACAAGTGGTCCTCCAATCTCCCCCGTACCCACCTGAGCTGCTCGACATAACATCCTATACAACCATGCCAGAGCCACGCTACCCCAGCTGTACTGCCCAATCTCCTCAATGTCTCTCAGCAATGGCAAGTACATCAGCTTGACCAGGTTCTGTGACTTATTAGGGAGAAGTACCCCCCCAATAAGCCACATAATATATGCTCGGGTATGCTGCTGTACCAACTCATCTGGAGCATGATCTGGAAGATGAGCAAAGTGCTCGGCCAGCCACCTCACCCTCACTCTACCTGCTTGTAAATCTGCTGGTGTAGGTGCTACTCCCAATAGCTCAGCACATAGGGCTATCCACTGCGCCGTCGTGACAGATGGGTCAACTCTAGTAACTGCTCGGCCATCAATCCGAAGACTATATAGGACGGATACGTCCTGCAACGTGACAGTGGCCTTCCCGATCGGGAAATGGAATGTATGAGTCTCTGTGCGCCACCTCTCGACGAGAGCAGTGATGAGTGCGTGGTCCAGTCGAATGTGCCCGATACGATACACACCATAGAATCCCGCGCGTAATAGATACTGCAAGACTCTATGGTCCAACGGATGCTCCCACAGTCCAGAATCTGCCCGACGGCATGTCAACACGGTGTGTGCCTCCTCCTGCACAACAGAATGACCAGTTTAAATAATAACATTATCACGAAATATACAACGGAATGCAATGTATTTTAATTGTAGACGTAAAGTCCAACAAACGTTATTGCATGCCGGACGGTCCCACATACTGTCAGCCCGATGTGCCTGTCTGAACAGTGGAACCTCCTCAGGTACATGTGCCATGAAGCCTGTACAATTGAAATATTAAATCATCCATATCAAAATCTCATTTAATCATAACATAATAACAGAGAAAACTGTAATTATTGATTTTGTACTTAACGATGTAAAATATAATTAAGTAAATGTTACGTGTTCGAGAAAAGACAAATTTATGTGCCATTTATAGGGAAGCAATTCGAAATTAATGATTACATTTATGGCATATTTGACAAAACTTAAATATTGATTTTGTAATTCTAAAAATTTGAATAAATTATAAATTTTGCAAAATACATATAAAATTTTGTAATTGTGAACAATGATTGCAGCATTCCAATTTTTAAAATTTTAATTTATAATAGGTTAATTTTGTTCAAATTTGTAAATTTTTTAAATTATAAAATGTGAACAATGATTGCAGCATTCGATATTAAATTTATTCAAAAATATGAAATTTTGAAATGGTAGAAGAACTACACGATTAAGTATAGAATCTTGTAATACACATTTCGAATCAAGTACACGGTGAAAAACTAGTACACATTTTCAATAAATTATACAAGTTTGAATAAATTATACACATTCTCAATTTTGCATTACATATTTTTTAATCAAGTACACATTTTGTAATACACATTTTAAATGTACGACCCCGTTTATAAATAAAGAATTTAAAAATACATAATTAAATGATCTATTATAAATAAATAATTTAAAATTGATATATTACAACATGTAAGTATTACATAGTCTTCATCGACCAAGTCGCGCCGGACATGTTCGCCTGTCATGACCTGTCTGGTGGCACTCACTGCAACGAGCTGTCAAACGCCTGTCTGATATATCCATCTCATTCGGAATACGAGCCATAAATGTACGACCCCGTTTTACTTCTCGCAGACGAAGTTCATTAGGCATTAAGGTCCACTGCGGATCATCCCAATAATCTTGATGCGGTATTGGATTGAATTTAGTTTCTCAAACCTTCATATATACAGAAAGCCTATATACTGGATCAACGTACTGGAATGGATTGTCACCGCATTCAGACATTACAGCGAGCATATGGGAACATAGATAGTGTCTTATCTCATATTTCCCACAACTGCACGTGGGTTGATTCATCTGCACAATCTGTCTATTGCGACCTCGTCCACGGCGAAAAGATGTTTGCACCTCAAATACACGGCGGGGCCTATAAGACAATATTGATACAAACTAATCAAGTTCATGTTTTTAGGTGTAATTAACTCAACAACATAATAATAACTTTTTCACATTACAAACTAACCTGTCATACGATATCAACTGGAAAGTATTTCCCCTTGCGATACCCTCTTCGATAGTTTTTTGCATCTCTCTAGGGTATTGGAACTCATTGCGTACATCTGTTTCAGCTTGGGCCCCCATCTCGTCAAAATATTTGACGAGCTGTCGAAAAGTAAATTCAACCATAGCTGAGATAGGTAAGTTCCTTGCACCTTTCAAGACGCTGTTGAAGCACTCTGCATCATTACTGGTCAATACCCCCCAGCAATATCCACCGTCATATGCAAGGGCCCAGTCCTCAGGATTCATCTTGTGGACCCAATTGATGGCTTCTTGGTTAATAGCCTATATCTGATCTAAGTAACCATTACACTTTCATCGTTGATCAGCACTCCCTGCTTTCCACAGAAGTTGTTTGAGCTCCTTATTTCTGAAATGTGTGTTAAAGTTACTGCAAACATGTCGAAGGCAATGCCGATGATATCCAACAAATTGGAGCGCGGGATTCAGCCAATGCCGCCTCACAGCAGCTAAAATACTCTCAGCTCGATCAGATATCAAAGTCACTCCTTGTCGGTCCATGACAATATGTTCCTTGATATTTTGAATGAAGAACGACCAAGACTCCAAACTCTCCTTATCGACAACAGCGAATGCAAGCAGTAATATTTTGCTATTGGCAGTGACAATCGTTGCTACAAGCAACACACCAGTGTATTTACCGTATAAGAATGTACCATCTACAGTTATAACTGGCCTACAATATCTAAAGCCATCGATGACGGGTTTGAAAGACCAGAACACAAAGTGGAAGACGGGCATAATGGTTGTATGCCCAGTATATCTGTGCTTCCATGTCACGATGGTGCCAAGATTCGATGTCTGTAATGCATGCATGAATTTAGACAACTGCCTATATGATTCATCCAAATCACCGAATATCATTTTTATTGCCTTTGCCCTTGCATGCCACGCCTTTTTGTACGATATACTATAGTTCATGGTCTTTTTTATATCTTCGATGACATTCTTAATTGCCATATCAGGTTCATTCTGCATACGACAATCAAATATGAGTTGGATTAGATTTTTGTGAACACTATAAACAAACAAATATGTATATATATGTAAACATTTGTTTTTTATACTAACCACAACTTGTCTCAAAATATGAGAAGCAATGTAACTGGAGCTAATATTAGTGTGGTCCCTGTTCATTCGTGGGTATAAACAATGGTGAGGACCCCTGTACTGCTTTATTTCAAAAAGACTATGTTTCCTACTAAGAGATGCACGCAACCACCAACTGCAGTCGTGCTTGCAAGCAGACACCTAAAGGTCTCGCTTAGAGGTTACGACCTTATACTCTCGATTATTTGTTGCATGGTACAATTTCACAGCATGTAGAAGTTGCTTCTTATCAACAAAAACCATTCCTCTGTCCAACTCTGGATTTTCAGCGTTCCAGATCCGGTTACGGGGAACGACATCACGGGTACTAATGTCAAAATCACCACCCATGTGAATGTTGTCATAAAAAGGGATTTCAACTCTAGGTGGAATGGGGGCATTTCAGGGTCAACGGGAGCCTGGGCATCATATTCTTCATCATCATCATCATCTGATCTGCCTAATAAATTTTCTTCATCACACATTTCATTGTCATCATCATTTAGGGCGACATCAGGACCGTACATGTCACTGTCAGCAAACTGCACCTCGTTCACTATTTCAGCCATATTACCAGCAACTTCAACCGGAGTGGTATGATGGCTGCATGTGGGCACATCTTGTGTGTTACTGTCAAATTTATAACCATATCCACCACGTGAACTTGATTCTACACCATGGCCCTGAAATGACTGTTGTGTGTAGCCCAGTGGATAACATTGATTTGATTCATACATAGGAGATTGAAACGCTGTTGTGTCAATCCCATGCGTCAGCAATGTAGTGAACGGACGAGAATCCATATGTGTCATGTTCGGGATATTGTGTACAATCTCTTTATCAATGTAGATTTCCAAACAATTTGGTGGTTGAAAACTTGCACCGATACTTAATACGGTGTTCAACGCCTCATCGTCATTGATCGGTAATGTCTTGTATTTGCTGTGTGCTTGCCACTGGCGATAAGGATATCTACATTTGAAGGTCAATCGGACACTTTCCCCATAACTTGCCACCTTTGACGTAAACATCTCCTCCAAATTGCTAAGTGTGGTGCCAATTTGCACCGCATATATCCCTTTCGGCTCAGCATCATATGATACGCCTTCATCGGGATCCCGAATTATGTTTCCCTCCCAGTAGAAAATAATTGGAATAGTCTCCATATACTTCCTTCAATTAAGACAAAAAACATTAAAATAGCAACAATATACTTGTATCTCCTTGTATTTGTAAAAGAATTATATGAATTTTAACTCATTCAATTACAATTACTTGTGACACAAAACTTTATTTAAGTAATCATCAATTATAATCCAACAATCATTATTGATTTTTTTAATTCAGATATGAGTTAAAATAATGATAATGCTTTAGATTTTTTAGCTTTTTAAGAAAAACGGTCTTACAACACATACAAAATTAACATCATGCTCTTCTGTTATGCTTTTTACATAAACTTATAAGTGTAAGTTGTTAATCTTGTTACTTTGAGTGTAGGTAAACTTATGAGTGTAAGAAAATCCAACAATCTTATGAGGTAGGTAAACTTATGAGTATAGGTAAACCTAACTTTACATCAAAGTAACAATATTTCTAATTTACCTAAATTTCACATCATGACATAAATTATGAGTGTACGTTGTGACTTTATATAAATTATAAAGTATTGGTAAACTTGATTTATACATAAAGAAAATTTATTTATATATATTCGTGACCACGCTTGTAAGTAAAATATGTAAAAACGTTTTTCAAAACACATTTTTAACAAAAATTGAAAACCAGCACTCACTCTTCTTTGTCACAGACACTGACACTCACTCTCTCTATCTCTCTCTCTGACAGACACACCCACAACACTTACACTCACATGAAACATATATAATTTTTAATATATATAAATTTTATTTTATAAAATTCAGAACAATTAATATTTTTTTAATTTAATTTTTCTTTTGAAATAATTTATTTTTCCAATTATTTTTATTTTTTTTCCAATGAATTTTTTTTTTCAAAGGTGGGGGAATAAACCTCAGGGGTGTCAGCGTAATTTCAGCGTAATAACTGTCGTAAATATAAACCTCAGGGGTGTCATAAATATAAACCTCTGGGATTTTTAATTTGTTAATAAAATTTTAGTGTACTACTTAAAGGGTCACCCATACAAAATATTAACAATCACAATCACTCTTTAAAAAAATTTAATAAGAAAACGAAAGAAGGCCTACACCTTCTTTGGGGAAAGTGGGTAATAAAGGAGAGGAGAGAGACTGAGGTAATTTAGATTTAGATTTAGAGATTGCAATTTGGGGAAAGTGCAATTTATCTTGGGAAGATTTTTTTTTATTAAAAATATAAAAAATGATACATATTCTTAAAAAAATACAACTTTATAACTTTCAATCACCTGTGATTGGTCCAGGAAGGAAATAAAAACAATAAAAATATATGATTGATTTTCATCATTTTGGGAGTCATGAAGGTTCCTAATTTTGGGGGTTCCTAAAATTTATTTGGGTTAATAATAAATTGGTGTTTCATTTGAGTTTTATGTCTTCATTTAGGAATTTTTCTCTTTCTTGCGAATTCATTACCTACTCTTTGAAAAGAAAAGAAAAAAAAAAAAAAACAATAAATTTGAATACATTCCTCTCTAATTTTGATTTATATTTTAATCTCATCATTAATTGTATCGTGCCTTCAGGTACGGGCATACACTAGTATATATATATATATTTGTTCCTGGTGAAAATGACGAGAAAACTTCCATAGCAATTTCTTATCACAAATTTTGTTCCTTACTTTTCAATTTCTTATTCTTACTTAAAAATTTGAAATTTACAACAAAAATATTTTTGTTACTTTATTAATTTTAAGTTATTACTACTCCACATCACCTAATTAATAATAATTTTTACAACCAAATTAACGTTTCTCTTTCTTATGAAATTAATTAACAGCATTAAAATTATTGTAAATATTTAGCTGCATAGGACTAAGGTAATTTATTGGACTGACAATAAAAGGGAATGGCATGATTATTCCTTAAATATGTTTTGATTCAAAGAAAAATATGTGGAAAGTGAAAGTGAAAGTGAAAGGAAAAAAAAAAAAATAATTTGAAAATTTTGAAAGAAAGGGATAGAAAATTTTGAAATTTTAACTATAGATAATTAGATTTTCTTGTGTTTTTCCATTTTTTTTCCAATAAATTATAAGGTTAGTTACGATAATAATATACAAGAAAATTATTATTATTATAGATAATTATTTATTGATTATGTAAAAATTATTTGTTCCTAAAAAAAATTATATAACATTATTAAAAAAATTTAACTTATCAGAAATTTCTTAAACCCTAATTTCTGGAACAATAACCCTCATTTCTGATTTCACAATTTAAAACCGTTAATTGAAAAATGATTTCACATTCATCAATTCAAAACCCTAATTCAAAACTAAAACCCTCATTTCTGATTTCACATTCAATAGAAAACCATAACCCTCATTTTCTCATTTCAAACATAATATTTAAATTTTTCTAAATAGATTCAACATTCAACAGATTTCACATTCAACAGATGTCACATTCAACATAAATCTGATTTCACATTCAATACAAATCTGATTTCACATTTAATAGATTTCACAATTATAAACAGATTTAAGATAAATATAAACCATTCAACATTCATACTCAACAGATTTCTAAACAGATTTCACAAATATAAACCCTAACCCTAACCCTAATTTAAGATTTAAGATTTCACATTCAACAGATTATCTATAATTAAAATTCAACAAATTATCTATAATTAAACACATTCAACAAATTCAACAAATTATCTATAGCAAAAGATTTCACATTCAACAGATTATCTATAATTAAAATTCAACAAATTTTCTATAATTAAACACATTCAACAAATTCAACAAATTATCTGTAATTAAAATTCAACACATTCAACATTCACATTCAACAAATTATCTATAGTTAAAATTTCACAAATATAAACCTAACTCTAATTGATTATTTCTGATTTCACAACATTTTATTCACAAATAGAAACCCTAATCCTAACCCCACATTCATGAACCCTAACCCTAATTTATTCACATTTTATTCACAAACATAAACCCTAACCCTAGCCCCACCTAATTTATTCACAAACATAAACCCAAACCCTAACCCCACATTCATGAACCCTAACCATAATTTATTCACATTTTCACAAACACAAATATATTCACAAATATAAACCCTAACCCTAATTTTTTCGCATTAAAGTAGATGATAGAAGCCATACCAACGAGAGAGAGACGGTACTGAAGCAGAAGGAGCTTGACAGAGAGAGAGCAGGGAGCACAGAGACAGAGAGAGATGAGTAAGAGCGAGAGAGAGACAGAAGCAGAGGGAGCTCGACAGAGAGAGAGCAGGGAGCACAGAGACAGAGAGAGAGGAGTAAGAGCGAGAGAGAGACAGCAGAGGGAGTTCGAGAGAGAGAGAGGAGTAAGCGTGAATGCAAAACATGGGGCTGGGGAGGCTATATACAAGTTTTAAAATCGTGCTTGTGAACCACGATTTCACTTAATCGAAAAAAATTTGGCCAAAACTCGTGGTTCAAAAGAGCGAGTTATAAAATCGTTGTTATAAACAGCGAGTTTAGAACATTTTTTTTTTTTGATAAAAGCGGGGTTATGAATAGCGAATTCAAAACAAAATTTTTTTTGGTTGAGCTCGTGTTTTGTAATAGCGAGTTCAAAGGGACATAAAGTTAATTAAATTCGCGTTTTGTAACCGCGATTTATTAAACAAACTCGTTTTTCGTAACCACGATTTTAGGAATTGCCCACTTTCACACGGGACAGGGGAAAAATGTTGAAATCGCGATTTTGAACTGCGAGTTAACTTATTTTAGAAAATCTTTAAAAATTAGGTTTAATTTGGGAATTGACTTACTATTTTAGCTTATTTAGGTAAATGGCCCCAAAAAGAGCTTCTTGTATATATATATAATTTCCCAAACCAAATACTAACGCAAACCGTCTCCTCATCCCTCTCTCGTCCTCTACATCCTCTTGGTTTTTTTTTCTCTCTCTCTCTAGCTCCTTTATCACCGTCGCAGCCCACGGCACCGTCTTCGCCATAGGCCCATCATTTTCTCCTTCTAATCATCAGTGCTGATGGCATCGCCGCTATCTGAGAGCTACGAAATGTTCATCCGCTGTTGTTGGTGTGGTCTTCATCTGAAAGCTACTCCAACGAGCGTTGTCTTGTGTCATTGCCGTATTCTCCCTACGAATCATAGTCAGATTCGCGCCTCCTTCCATTCGCTGACGGTGTCATCGTCGTCGTCAATGAGTACCTAACTCTTTCGTTGCTCATATCAGTAAGTAGATTTTTAGATTGACAAAAGTCTATTGTTCAGAAAAATATATATATAAATTGTTGAGTTCTAAATCTACAATCTATATTTAAATATTAACTTTAAATTGGAATTTTTTATTCTATTTTCTAGGTCAATAAACATGATGTTTGTGATTATGACTAAATCTTCGATTGCAAATATCTTTGTGAATAATGATGTGTGTGATGTACTTAGCACAGTGAGTATGTGCTTGTGTGTAAAAATCTTTATATATATATATATATATGAGTGTGTGTTTGTGTGTAATGGTAATAGTAAAATTTTAATATATGCTTGTTTGATTTACACTGATAAGAAGCCACAAGCTCTCTCTTTCATCATATTGATTTAAACATTAAGAGAGAGAGAGAGAGAGAGAGAGAATTTAAACAGTTCACTCTCTCTATATATGTATATGGGATTTGTTAAGATATTAGTTTGTTATTTTCAACTAGCTGAATAATAGTGGTAGACCTATTCTTAAGGGAATAGGTTCATTGTTGACCATTTCTCTAGGAAAATCCCCTAAGCTTATGAGCTGTTAGTTATGGATTAGTTGTTGCTTATTTTTAGCAAAGTTTGTTTTTTGAATTGTTATTTATTCAGACTTTCAGTTAATAAAGTTTTTTACTTGAGTTATACATACTCTTTTGACTTCTACTTCAGTTTTTCAATACTTGGTATCAGAGCCTTTCGAGAGGGGCTTGAGGTAGAAATAAAGCAGCAGCTCTTCACTTGCAGCAATAAAAATCAATGGCATCTGACAACAATTACGTACAACCTGCAATTCCTCGCTTTGATGATCACTATGACCATTGGAGCGTGTTGATGGAGAATTTTCTGAGATCCAAAGAGTATTGGACTATCGTGGAAACTGGTGTTGTTGAACTAGCTAGTGAAATAGTATTGATAGAAGCCCAACAAAAGAGATTAGACGAACTGAAGCTAAAAGATCTCAAGGGAAAGAATTATCTCTTCCAAGCAATTAATCGTGCTATTTTAGAGACTATTCTCCAAAAGGACACTTCTAAACAAATATAGGATTCCATGAAAAAAAATATATAAATTCTCAACAAGGGCGAAACAACAATAACTCCAAGCTCTTCGCAAAGACTTTGAGACTCTTCACATGAATGAGGGAGAGTCAGTTGATAGGTATTTTGCTAGAACGTTGACGATAGCAAATAAGATGCGTATTCATGGTGACAACTTGGAAGATGTTGCTGTAATGAAAAGATTTTGTGGTCGATGTCTCCCAAATTCACATATGTGGTCTGCTCAATTGAAAAATCAAAAGACATTGATGTTCTGTCCATTGATGAACTGCAAAGTTCTTTGCTGGTTCATGACAGAGAATGGCTACTCCTTCTACAGAAGAACAAGCTTTGAAGGTGTCAACTCACATTAATTCCCCCACAGGGAGAAGGTCAGGCCAAGGTCGTGCAAAAGGCCGAGGACAAGGTAGAGGAAGAGGAAAAGGCACGGATTTCAAAGGTAGAGGCAGAGGATGTGATAATCAATACTCATCCAATTCTAATTATTCAAAATTTGACAAGTCCAATATTGAATGCTACCTCTGTCACAGGTATGGCCATTATAAGTCTGAATGCACTACAAATTTTTATTCAGACAAAGGAGAAAAGTCTAACTTTGCAGAGAAAGAAGACGAAGAAACATTATTAATGGCTTACCATGACCAGGAAGATGCTCATTCAAACAAGTGGTATTTAGATTTTAGTTGCAGTAATCATATTTGTGGTAACAAATCCTTATTTTCTGATTTAGATGAGTCATTTAAAGATAATGTCAAGCTAGGGAATAATTCAAGAATGACTGTTATGGGAAAAGGTACTATTCAATTGCAAGTCAAAGATCATTCTTTCCAAATTCCTGGTGTTTTTCATGTTCTAGATTTAAAGAGAAATCTTATTAGCATGGGACAGCTGCAAGAAAGAGGTTATACGATCATCATTCAAAAGGGTTGTTGCTTAATTCAACACCCTAAGAAGGGTTTAATAACTTAATATGACAGCTAATCGGTTGTTTCCTCTACCTGTTCAGAATAATGATCAACTAAAGTACAAGATTCTTATGGCACTTACGCTATGGCCATCTTAATTTCAAGAGTTTGCAGACTTTGGAGCAGAAGAACATAGTGACTAGTCTTCCTCAAATCAATGCTCCATTAAAAATGTGTGAGGATTGTGTTGTTGGTAAACAACATCGCGTTTCCTTTCCAAAAGGGAAAGCATGGAGAGCTAAGCATCCATTGCAATTGATTCATTTAGACCTCTGTGGTCCAATTAATCCAGCCTCAAACAACAACAAAAGGTACCTTATTTCATTTACAGATGACTATAACAGGAAAACTTGGATTTATTTCTTGCAAGCAAAGAGTGAAGCTTTTGGTGTATTTAAAAGCTTTAAAACATTGGTTGAGAAGGAGTTAATAAGGGATATTAAAATCTTTTAAACTGATCGTGGTGGCGAATTCAATTCCTATGAATTTGCATCTTTTGTACAATGCATGGAATTTGGAAACAATAAACAGCAGCCTACACACCACAACAGAATGGTGTATTAGAGAGAAAGAATTGCACAATCCTGAACATGGTACGAAGTATGTTGGCCATAAAGAGAATTCCAAAGAGTTTTTGGCCTGAAGCTATTAATTAGAGTGTATATGTGCTGAACAGAAGTCCTACTTTTGCTATCAAAAACATGACACTGGAAGAAGCTTGGAATTACCACAAACCAACCGTTGATCATTTTAGAATTTTAGGTGCATAGCATATGCACATATTTCTGATGTGCAAAGGAAAAGGCTTGATGACAAAGGGGTGAAATGTGTTTTTCTCGAGGTTAGTGAAGAATCTAAGGCATATAGATTGTATAATCTAGTCACTAAGAAGATAATCATAAGTCATGTTGTCATTTTTGATGAAGAGCATGTATGGGACTGGAATGATACAGGGCAGCAACAAATTTTAATAAATTTTGATGGTGAAGAAATCGAAAAAGGGACTGATCAGTCTAACCAACAGCAGCAATTACCAAATGAGGTGCTCTTTAATCCTTCTACAAGTGGTTCAAATGAAAAACACCTACAAAATGTATTCAGTCCACAAGTTCAACGCCAAAGTAAAAGGCCAGCTTGGATGATGGACTATGTAAGCAGTGATGAGTTGTCTAGTAATGATACCATTGCTCAGTTTGCCTTATTTGCAGATTGCGATTCAATTGCATTCGAAGATGCAGTGAAAGACTCAAAATGGCAGAAAGCCATTGATGCAGAAGTAAAGGCTATTGAAAAGAATGATACATGGGAGCTGTCTGATCTTCCACAAGGGCAGAAAACCATCGGTGTGAAGTGGGTTTATAAAACCAAACTAAATAAGAAGTGAGAAATAGACAAGTACAAAGCTCGATTAGTTGCAAAAGGTTACAAGTAGGAGTTTAGGGTTGATTATAAGGAGGTCTTTTGTTCCTGTTGCCAGGCATGATACAATTCGATTGGTAGTATCTTTGGCAGCACAAAACTCTTGGCCTATTTTCCAATTAGATGTGAAATCTGCTTTTCTTCATGGTGAGCTCCATGAACAAGTGTATGTCGATCAACCTCCTGGTTATGTGCAACAAGGTAGTGAGAAGAAGGTGTACAAGTTGAAGAAGGCTTTATACGGACTGAAACAAGCACCTAGAGCTTGGTACAGTCTTATAGATGCTTATTTTTCAAAGGCAGGCTTCCAAAAATGTCCATATGAGCATACTCTTTTCATTAAATCTGGACTCTTAGGGAAACTTCTTATTGTTTGTGTATATGTTGATAATCTAATCTACACAGGGAATGATTAAGCCATGTTTGAAGATTTTAAACATTCCATGATGGCTAAATTTGATATGACAGATCTAGGTATGATACACTATTTTCTTGGTATTGAAATAGTGCAATCTACAATCGGGATTTTCATTACTCAAAAGAAGTATACTTTGGAGATGCTGGACAGATTTCAAATGATGAATTGCAATCAAGTTGGCATCCTAACTGAACCAGGATTGAAGCTAACTAAGGATCTTGAAGGGAAGAAGGTTGATAACACCTTATTTAGGCAAATTGTTGGAAGTTTGATGTACTTAACAGCCGCCAGGCCAGACATTATGTATTCTGTTAGTCTCATTAGTAGATATATGGAATGTCCAGCAGAGTATCATCTTCTTGCTACAAAAAGGGTGTTACGTTACTTGAAAGGCACATTTGATTTTGGAGTTTTTTATAAGAAAAAAGTAGCTTTAGATCTCATTGGTTTCTGTGATAGTGATTATGCAGGTGATTTAGATGGGAGAAGAAGCACTTCTAGCTATGCTTTTATGATGAGTTTGAGAGCTGTATCATGGTCATCAAAGAAACAGCAAGTTGTTACCTTGTCTACAACTAAAGCAGAGTTTGTTGCAGCAGCTTCTTGTGCATGTCAAGCTGTTTGGTTGAAAAGAATCATTGATATGTTACACAAGAAATAGCAGGGGCCTCTACAAATTTACTGTGATAACAGCTCAACAATCAAACTCTCCAAGAATCCAATTTTTCATGGAAGAAGCAAACACATAGATGTGAGGTACCACTTTCTTCATGATCTTGCCAAGGATGGAATCTTTGAAATGATATATTGTTGAAGATCAGATCAGATTGTAAATATGTTTACCAAGCCTCTCAAGTTGGCTACATTTGTGAAGTTGCATGATTTGCTTGGAGTTTGTTCTTTAAACTGATTGTATGAACATCATTCAGTTTAAGGGAGAGTGTTAAGATATTAGTTTGTTATTTTCAGCTAGCTGAATAATAGTGGTAGACCGATTCTTGAGGGAATAGGTTCTTTGTTGATCATTTCTCTAGAAAAATCCCATAAGCTTAAAAGCTGTTAGTTATGAATTAGTTTATGCTTATTTTTAGCAAATATTTATTCAGACTTTCAGTCAATAAAGTTTTGTACTTGAGTTATATATATTCTTTTGACTTCTACTTCAGTTTTTTAACACTTGATTTGAACAGATAGGTTGAGAATATAATGGATTTACTTAAGATATATGTTTATGTTTTTAAGTTGTATATATAGATTTTTGTCCACTTACTTCTTCATTGATTCTTCTTATTTTAGATTCTAAAACCATAAAATTAATTTGATGATTTTACTTATTATTATTATTTTTTTTAAAGATTTGAGCTTAGATCTACGTTAAATCTGTTGTTGTTGTTGTTGTTGTTGTTGTTGATGATGAAACAGATTGCAACAGATTATTATTATTATTATTTTGTGTGTTATTCTTGTGTTAAACAGATGAGCAGTATCCAGGCTCTAATTTGTGGAGATCAAAGCCATGGCTGTTTGCCACTCAACTTCCACGATTACACTAGCGGTTGCAGCCACCACTACCGCAGCTGCTGGAAAGAGAGAGAGAGAGAGGGGAAGAAAAGAGACGAGAGATAAGTGTTTAGAGTTGGAGGTGTGAGAAGAAACTAAAGAAAATGTGTGTAGCTTTGCAAAGTTGTTTTGTTTTGGAATTGGAGGTGAAATAAAGAGGAGTGATAGTCATCACCATTGTTATAATTGTAGAGCTCTGTATGTGTTGACTTTTATGGTTTGTCACTTTTGTGAACTTGAGTTACTGCTCAAGTATATTTATTTATACTAAAGGATTACATATCCATAATTCCTATTCAAAGTATTTTGAAAAACACAAATCTTCGAGTACAGAGTGCAGTAGGTCATGCTCTTATTGCTTGACTCGATTTACAGATCTTTGAGTCCAATGGATGTGCTGTAGTGGAAGATATGTAAATTGCCATTGATTTTTAGAAAATTTACAAGATTTACAATAAGCTCTTCATGGGCCTCTCTAGACTCGCCATCGATGCTCAAACTATGTAAGTAATTTTTGCATTTTAAAAAAAAAATCTATTTTTGTTACAAATTTCTTGTTTTTTTGAGGGGTCATTGTGGTTTTGTTTATTTATTTTGTAGGTACCAGAAGCTTGAAATAAAGCAAACCAATTTGTTGGAAAGAAATTTGGAATCTATTTTTGGTTTTTTTTTTTTTTTCTTCTCTCTTTATTATTTGTTGTTGTTGTTGTTTGTTGATATGATGATGAGGAGGAGGAGAACACTGACTACAACAAATAGGGAGAGAGAGGTAGAGAGAATAAAAGATTTGAACTGATAGGAAAATAATTGAATAGATTGAATTTTATATAGACAAATATTGAAACAAATAAGGAAAATTTGAATTGAAAAGATAAAAAAAAATTGAATAGATAGGCTAAAAAAAATGAACAGATAGGGTAAATAAATTTAATAGATAGGGAAAAACTTTGAACAGATAGGTGAAAATTTGTACAGATAGGAAAAAAATTTGAATAGATAGTCAAAGAAAGTCCATTGATAAAAAAAGTAAACTGATAAATTAAGGGGCAAAATTGAAAACAAAATGTCCTTCAAAACAAACAAAAGGAATTCTCACTCAACTATTTCACAAATGGTGGACCTTTCACCAATAAAAAATATTCATTAAACCTAATGCCTTATACATTTATTAGATTAGATTTATCACCAATTTACTCCAGATATAAAAATAAAAATAAAAATAAATAATTAGAACCGCTTTTAGTTTTATATTATTAATTTTCTTTCTAATTTAACTATTATTTTTAATATCAAAATAAGTATTTATTTTACTATCTTATAATTTAATATATATCATATAAAATCATTATATGATAATTACACTTTTATAGCACAAGAACTAAAATGATCAAAATTAACAAATAATTTAACTAAATTTATGATATATAAGTATTCAAGTAATATTTTTATAGAACGATGAGACTAAGATTATTAAAATAAATAATAAAAATTTTATTTTATTTTAAATTAAAATTAATATTATTATTTTGTAACACATATATAATAGACAATACCATTACGTTAATTAAAGTTAACTCTATTTTGATTTTATGTCAGATATCATATTTCTAAATGTGATTTACATACACGTGTAGCGTTTAATTTGATATTGATTAATTAAAATAATGGAACTTAATATTTTTTTTGTTAAGTTTTTAGAAGATAAATTGGCAAATGCCAAATGATAAATAGTGTGGAGTATTATTTTAATGAATAATGATTCATCGAAAATGATTGTGTATATTTGAGACACCTATTAATGTTTCTTGAATAATTTTTAAATAAAAATTTTAAATTTATTGTATTACTGATAATGCACCTTCATAAGTTTTGCTAGAAAAGATATGCAAAATAATTTGACAAGAATAAAAAATTTGCGATTATTATGATGTGTCACATAATCAATTAGAAACCCTTTGAGAATTGAAATTGTTGCTAATATTGAACTAGAGATACTCTCTCTAAAAGCAAATAATATGTATTGTCATAAGGCTTACATATTCTTTTATACTAAAATAATTGCTGCTAATGAAGAAAATCTAAAAGGAAAAATATATATATTTGCTAGTCAAGAATAATTTTTTTAAAAAACACAATATTAAGAAATAAAAGTAATTTTTGTAAAGCAAACAATTTTATTCTTGTAAAATAAGAAAACAAACGAAATAAGAAACTTAATAAATACAAAATTAAAAATCCTAGTCTCAAATAATAATTCTAATCAAATACAAAAATACTAAAATAAAACATATAATATAAATTATGATTTGCATCAATATTTTACTTTGAAATTGAGTTGTAAATTTTCAAATCTTCAATTAGTATTTTGTAAAAAATTGATTTCATCACCGCGGATCTCATCATCACGATGGTGTCGTCGTTAGCTGTCGAGAAAAGGGTTTGAGTGAAAGAGAGAGATGTGGGTTTTAGCAAGAGGTTGAGAAGAAAGGAGTGTGAGACAAAGAAGAAGACTTCTTGTTTTTCTACTTTCATTGTGTGGGTAGAGTTTCACATGACATGGTGTGAGCCACATCATTCGGTAGAGAGTTTGGGGTCTCTTATTTGGAGATTTGGGGGGACTGCTGTGGGAGTGCATAGCAATTACTATTGTGCAGTTAAATGGGCCAATTTTAATAATTCGAACTGTTTACATTTTAGAATACATCAAGTAAAACATGTCTACAAAAAATTAAATTAATCGGATATTGTTTACCCATTCATCCACTCACATTTGTAGATACAAAAATAAATAACAATTGTGATTTAAAATATTAAAATATACAAATGTAAGTGGATGAAAAGGTAAACGATATTCGATTAACTTGATTTTTTGCAAGTATGTTCTACTTGATGTATTCTAAAATGTGAACGGTTCGAATTATCGAAATGGGTCCCGAAATGAGCCCATTTGGCTGTTTAACAGTCGCAATGCGACGACCCACTGCGAGTTTGTGCGGAGGAGCATTGGCAGAGAGGTCATTGAGTTAGCTCAGAGGAGCTTAAGTTTGCTCAGAGGAGCATTGGCAGAGGCCATTTGAGAAAGCTCAGAGGAGCATTGGCAGAGGCCATTTTAGAGGAACATCGTCCGGAGGAGTCAGCTCAGAGGAGCTTGAGTTTGCTCGGAGGAGCATTGGCAGAGGCCATTTGAGAAGAGGGCTTGGCATTTCAAGAGTATTGGCAAAGGGCAGAGTTAGAGATGCTCAGAGGAGCTTTGGCAGAGGCCATTTTGAGAGGGGAGCTTGGCTAAAGGAGTTAGACATTGAAGGTAGGCCATCAACACAGAGGTGTTGGACTCATCAGAGGAGCCGGTACACGTACTGCAGCATCAGCTTTGTGTTACATCAACGAGGACGTTGATGGTTGGAGTGGAGGAGAGTGTCACGGGTTGCCTTGCAAGGCCAACTCCGTGACGTTTCGCTCGCGGTGGTGTGGCCATTGGAGTGCTCAAGAGTGGCCATTGGAAGTGCCCCAACGTGTTCTAACATTGGCCCCAAGTAGCCCAAGGTATATAGCCAGCAAACAGCAAAGCCGCAGCCCATGCCAGCAGCCAACCAGCGTTGCCAGCAGCGGCAAACAGCGCTGCTAGTGGCAGCAAAATACAGCAGCAGCAGCCAGTAGTGGCAGCCAACAGTGCGGAGTTTTGGCGCTTTGGTTCGGCACTCAAACGAAGGAGTTTCGGGCTGAAATTTTTATGGTAAAGAGGTATTGGGGGAAGTGTTTTCCCGACCAAGTTTCGTGATTTTTCTCAATTTGTAGAATTTATGAAAAATCATTATGACTCCTCGGACATGTATGATGTTTCCTCCTGCCAGATGAAAAATTGCTTAACAAGCTACTATAAGGGGGTATGGTGTGCTACCTACCTACCTCCCCGCCCAAACTGGGTTTCAAGTGAGCAACCTTGGGGCAACTCAAGGGCGGGCTTTAGGCATTCAGAGGGGTGTCTAGAGTCTCCATGTGGGTTTGGGTGCCCCGTGGACGGTGCAATAATGTAAGCACTGTGCGTGTCCTCCCGAGGAGAGGTTCACTACGTTGTTTCCATTATGTCACGCAATATGGTATCTTTGGAACTCGTTTTGGACCGAATGAGCTATCGAGGCACCACTAAAGGCCTCGTGTGCCAACTCAAGTGCTTGGTTTGGGTTCAACCTTGCACGAGGGGATCTCGTGGCTTAAGCTAAGCGGTTGGAAGGCAACACCGCATATGTGGGCTATCGGATGAAGGCATCAAGCTACGTATTGGCTATATCCATTGAGGGACTACATTATGCTACAAGCAAGCTACGGACTGTTGTGCATTCTCGCACAACAGCCATTTCAAATCCTTTATTTGGGGAATGAAGTATTTTTAAATTTCTAATTGATTGTTTTTAAAATTTTCGTTAAGATCTTCTTTTAACCTAATTAATATATTATATTATTTTATTATTATTTGTGAAGTGTTGTTATTTAAATTGTTAGAATCTATCTCTTCATCATATCTAATACCTATAGGTCATGTTTGATTCAAAAGATTAATAGTGAAGTATTAACAATCCTATTAAATTAGTGTGGTATTCACTATCCAATTGGATTAATATCCATTGGATTAATAATCCCACCCTAACCCCATTACTAATAATCTTACTAATTTGTTGGATTAATTATCCGTTGGATTAATAATCCTAAACCAAAATGTTAAAACAAACATAGGATAATTGGGCCCACGGATTAATAATCCTAATCCCATGCTCTAATCCACCCAATCAAACATGCCCATATATTTTTGTTGATGACAATGAAAAATCAAATTCTAATACAGTGCCAAATTTGGAAACAAGAAACTTCTATAAAATAATTTAAGTATGATTATTTTTCTCGAGGGTTGGGATTTATAATTTATGAGAATTTGTAGGTTCTTAATTTGATTAACAACAACCTATTTACTATTGTTTTCTAAAATTATACCTTTTGAATTTGGGATATATCAATTGTTATTATCGTGGTCCTTCACCTAAGTGCAATTTTTGCCCATAGAAATATTATTGTCATGCCTGACATCAAACAAACCACAAGTTATGAAATGGGCTGTATGGATTTTGGTCCGAGAGGGACTGAGACTGATGAGTGACTGAATCACTGACTATGAGTTGGTTTGGAAATTAGGTTAATTTTTTGACTTTTTGATTTTTTTTTGATTATTTTAGTTTGGGGTTAAAAAATCTGGTTTGGGAAGGATTTTTTTATTTTTTTAATTTTTTGTGAGAGAAAGAGTGTAATTATGAGTTAGATGTGATATTTTGTCTTGTTAGTTAAAAAGTCTTTTTTTTTTTTTTTTTTAGAGCTATTTTAGCAACAAAATTTTTTTTTTCCTATAGAGAGAAATGTTGAGAAAACTCAGAAATTAAGAGAGAGAGAGAGAGAGAGAGAGAGAGAGAGAGAGAGATGCTGAGAACAAAAGCTTAGCAAAATCGAAGTCAAAGTTGAAGACAAAGAAGAGGTGGAAGAAGCCCACAAGGGCTCCGTCGCAGCATCCGCCACCGACGCCGCCACTCTCCAACACTTTGAGCGGTCCTCGAAAGACCACCCCACTTCTTCTTCTTCGAAATCCCACCGCATCGGCCTCTCCTAGTCTTAGTCTTCCCACCGAAACCCTAACTTTAGAAATCAAATGGAGGTGGAAGTGAAGCTTCGTCTGCCTTACTCAGAGCCTTCAAACTTTGCAATTTTTCGATCTGGGAAGTTGCCACAGTAAGGCCTCGTTTGGTGTAGCTGTTAAAATAGATTATAGATTATAGCTTAACAAATTATAGATTATGACTTTAATCAGAAGCTGTTAATCTGTTTGGTGTAGTTGTTGGATTATAGATTTAAGTTGTTGCGTAGTGTTTGTTAAATAAGCTGTGAAGTAGCTTTTTCAAGTAGTTTTTATTTTTTGTTATTCACTACTTGTTTATATTTCTCATAAAATAATAATAATAATAATCTATAACCCATTTGAGACTTTTTCTATTTTAAAAAAAAAATAAAAAATAAAAAAAATCTAAGAGTATAATCGTAAATTAACATATCCACAACAGAAACTGATAATCAGGAAAGTAAGGGGTGAGCAGCTTTTCAGAATCAGTTTTTTTGAGTTAAAATAAGTTGTTAAAATAAAAAATTGTTTGAAATAAGTTTAACCAAACAATCCAAAATAGCTTTTCCAAAACTAGAAATTTCAAGTTGACTCAAAAAAACCCAAACAAACACACCCTACGAGTGAATTCTAAGGCTTTTTTTTTTTACCAAATGTTTGTTTGAATAAGAGCTTTAGCACAATATACCATCATTGGATGTGTTTGTGGCTAATTTGCTTTTGCACAATGTATCATCATTGGATGTATTTATGGCTACTTGGGGCGCTTTTCCAACTTTATTCCCATAGGGTGGGTTTTTTCTTTATTTCATTATAGGGTAAAATAGCTTTACCAATGCCCTTTTTTGTGTATAAAAAAAATAATTTCCCTACACATAAGCGGCTCTTCAAAAGCAATTTTTGCTTAGCGTGTAATTAATTTTAAATTAATTAAAAATAATTTTGGTAAAACTGTTTTTTTAGTAAATATTTTTTTTCAATTTATATTTTTAACATAAATATTGTTTGCCAAAAATATTTTTAATATAAATATTGGTAAAGCCGTTTTTCATAAAACGGCATCGGTAAAGCCGTTTTACTCTAGGCTTTTCCCAAACTAAACCCTTATAATAAATTATTTCCCAAACTAAGCATAGTTTAGCTGAATTTTCCAAACTAAGCTGAAGCATGTTTATAAAACACGCTTTCAGCATTTTTGTGGTCCAAGCAGACAAAATAAACAAAATCATGAAAACGTGTTTACAAAACGCGCTTTTAATTAAGGCCACGCAGTTACAAATCGCGCATTTACTAATTATCCCGTCAATTAATAAAACGCAATTGAAAAATGCGCAACATGAAAACGTGTTTTGAAAACATGCTTTCAATAAAAAATAATTATATAAAATGATCATTTTTTTACTTTAATTCTTAATTTTTTTAATTTTATTTAAAGGTTAAGGATTTAGGGTTTAATTCTTTTTTTATTTTATTTTAGGGTTTAGGGTTTAATTCTTAAAATTTATTTATTTTTATTTTAGGGTTTTGGATTTAAGATTTAGGGCAAATTGTAATTTACGATGCCAAAAAACATAATAAGAACATAAAAAAGAAGAAGATAAAACTGTATCGTTTTAAGCACAATAAAAAACACAATAGGGGTCACAGCAGTGACCCGTGGCCAAAAAAAAAGAGATAAGGCTTAGCGGCAGACATCACACACACTCACACTCTTTTCTCTCTCTCTCTCTCTGACAGACTTACACCCACATCACTCCATTTTCTCTCTTTCACACACATCCACACACACTTATAATAAAAAAATAAAAATAAAAATAATTAATTTTATTCATTATATTTATTTTAATAAAACATATATAATTTTTAATATATAAAAATTTTATTTTTATGAAATTAATACCAATAAAAAGATATCAATCAGATTTTTAAAATGAGACCAATATTAAAAATATATAATAATAAATAATAATTACTCTGCTTAGTTTGGTTATATTTTTTTAAATTATTAGTCTCATTTTAAAGATAATCGAACCAAATAGAGTGATTGTTATTTTTTATAGACCAATATCAAATATATGTAATAATAATTTATAATAATACATAATAATCAAATCAAACAGAGTGATTTGATTATTATGGCCCATGCTTTTCACATGAACTGGCCTAGCGAATTTCCATGACTATGCCATTTTCAAAAC
The DNA here is from genome assembly GCA_036172215.1 of Camellia granthamiana. NCBI lineage: Eukaryota > Viridiplantae > Streptophyta > Magnoliopsida > Ericales > Theaceae > Camellia > Camellia granthamiana. The sequence goes on along the minus strand of CM069915.1, from coordinate 107,408,756 downwards.
TTTATTCCCACTCTAGAGTGATTGTTATTTTTTATAGACCAATATCCTCCATGAAACCACATGGATCTCGATAGTACTTGGGCGTGACAAAATGTCGCTTCCCAAACCTATCATGATAAGCATAAGAGGCATCTAACAAAGCAAATGGTGTTTCATCTTCAGCATCGCCATTTCCCCTTCCCGTTCCTCTTCCTCGGCGTGAACTCTCATCTCTTTCAAAGTTCCTATCCCCTGCGAGTCCCCTTTCATTCCTCTTCCTCGTCCTCGTCATGAACTCTCACTTCTGTGATTCCTACCCCCTGCTGTGAATCTATACTCCATTTGATTTTTTTCTCAATAAATGAACGATAGTTTCCTAGGGCGAACTAAGTGGAAAGGTTGTGTGTTTACCATCACTCCTTCAGTCCTTTATATAGTTGTTTATCATATTTAATTCAACAGAATCTAAAATTTATAAAAAAAAAAAAAAAAAAAAAAAAAAAAAAACCTTTCAAATGGTCACGTTATCTATGCTATAACTAATATAGAAATCTTTTTCAAAATTATTTTAGGGCCTAAGTTACATAAGCTTAATAATGACCATGAACATAGTGCAGTAACATGTGGATAGTTTTCCTTCATAAATATTTGCCAAAATTTTGAATGAGAATTTTTTTTAAAAAAAAATAAGTTGATGATTAGATTTATAGCATATTTGACAAAACTTAATTATTTATTTTGTAATGCTAAAAGTTTCAATAAAGTATAAATTTTTTAAATTACATAAATTTATTCATAAATTTTAAATGTGAAAAATGCTTGGAATATTTGAAAATATTAAATTTATTCATAAATATTAAATTTTCAAATGGTAGAAGAACTATTTGATTAAGTATAGAATTTTTTAATACACATTTTCAATCAAATACACAATAAAAAACTTAGGCCTATGTGTTACAGTTAAATTGTTTTGCACTCATATTTAGTTTGATTTATTTGTTTAGTATATTAGTTGTAAATTTTTTTTAATATAAAACAATTAAAATATATAAAAAATTAAAAATTAAAAATAAAAAACGATCTATTTAGAGTTCAAATTAAGAAAATGGCTTTAGGGTTTGCAAAATGTTCAATTGGTTTAATCTCTAAAACATTAGTAAATATAATTAATTAATAGTTTAACATGGAGTCATTTGCATTACAAGCTAAGAATTCACATGGGCTGTCCAACTACAATCTCATAATTAAAAAGGGCGACCATTTTACAATTGCACAATTCACGAAACTCAGGTAAGCATTACATAATGTTCATCGACCAAGCCTCGCTAGACCTGTCTGCCTATCATAACCTGTCTGCTGGCACTCACTGCAACGAGCAGTCAAATGCCTATCTGATATATCCATCTCATTCGGAATACAGGATATAGATTTACGACCTGGTTTTACTTCTCGCAGACGAAGTGCATTAGGCATTAAGGTCTACTGAGGATCATCTCAATAATCTTAATGCGGTATTGAGTTGAATTTAGTTTCCCAAACCCTCATATATACATGAAGCCTATATACTCGATCAATGTATTCGAATGGATTGTCACCGCATTCAGACATAACAGTGAGCATATGAGAACATGGATAGTGTCTTATTTCGTATTTGCCACAACTGCACGTGGGTTGATTCATGCGCACAATCTGTGTATTGCGACATCGTCCATGGCGAAAAGATGTTTGCACCTCAAAGACGTGACAGGGCCTATCAGACATTATTGATACAAACTAATTGTCATGTTTATAGGTATAATTAACTTCATAACATAATAAGCACAATTTAGTTTACATTACAAACTAACATGTCGTACGATATCAACTGGAAAATATTTCCCCTTGCCATGCCCTTCTCGATAGTTTTTTGCATCTCTCTAGGGTATTGGAACTTATTCCATGCATCTATTTCTGCTTGGGCTCCCATCTCGTCAAAATATTTTACGAGCCGTCGAAATGTAAACTCAACCATAGCTGAGATAGATAGGTTCCTTGCACCTTTCAAGACACTGTTGAAGCACTCTGCGTCATTACTGGTCAATACCCCCTACCGATATCCACCGTCATATGCAAGGGTCCATTCCACAGGATTCATCTTGTGGACCCAATCGATGGCATCTTGGTTAATGGCCTGTATATGTTTTAAGTAGGCATTACACTTTCATCGTTGATGAGTACTCCCTACTTTCCATAGAAGTTGTTTAAGCTCTTTATTTTTAAACTTTGTGTTAAAGTTACTACAAACATATCGAAGGCAGTGCCGATGATATCCAACAAATTGGAGCGAGGGATTCAGCAAATGCCCTCACAGCAGCTAAAATACTCTCAGCTCGATCAGATATCAAAGTCACTCATTGTCGGTCTATGACAATATGTTCCTTGATATTTGAAATAAAGAACGAACAAGACTCCAAACTCTCCGTGTCGACAATAGCGAATGCAAGCGGTAATACTTTGCCATTGGTAGTGACGATCGTTGCTACAAGCAACACACCAGTGTATTTACCGTATAAGAATGTATCATCTATGGTTATAACAGGCCTACAATATCTGAATCCATCGATGACGGGTTTGAAAGACCAGAAAACAAAGTAGAAGACGGGCATGATGGTTGTACCTCCGGTATATCTATGCTTCCATTTAACGATGGTGCCAGGATTAGATGTTTGTAATGCATGCATGAATTTAGACAACTGCCTATACGATTCATCCTAATCCCCGAATACTATTCTAATTGCCTTTGACCTTGTATGCCACGCCTTCTTGTATGATATACTGTAGTTCATGGTCTTTTTGATATCTTCGATGACATTCTTAATTGGCATATGAGGTTCATTCTGCATACGACAATCAAATATGGGTTGAATTATTTGGGTGTGACAACTATAAACAAACTTGTCCCAAAAGATGAGAAGCAATGTAACTGGAGTCAATATTAATGTGGTCCCTATTCATGTTTGGGTATAAACAATGGTGAAGACCTATATACTGTTTTATTTCAAAAAGACCATGTTTCTTATTAAAAGATGCACGCAACCACCAACTGCAATCGTGCTTGCAAGCAGATACTCAAAGGTCTCACTTGGAGGTTACGACCTTATACTCTCGATTATTTCTTGCGTGGTACAATTTTACAGCATGTACAAGTTGCTTTTTATCGACGAAAACCATCCATTTGTCCAACTTTGCATTTTCAGCGTTCCAGATCTGGTTACGGGAAACGACATTACGGCTACTCATGTCAAAATCACTACCCATGTGAATGTTCTCATAGAAAGGGATTTCAGGTCTAGGTGGAATGGGGACATTTTTAGGGTCAACGGGGCCGTCGGCATCATCTTCTTCATCATCATTATCTGATCCGGCCAATAAATTTTCTTCATTAAACATTTCATTTTCATCATTGTCTAGGGCATCAGGACCATACATGTCATTGTCAGCAATAGTGTTAGCAAACTGCATATAGTTCACCGTTTTCGCCATACTCCCATCAGCTTCAACTGGAGTAGTATGATGGCTACAGGTGGGCACATCTTCTGTGTTATTGTGAAATTCATAATCATATCCACCACGCGAACTTGATTCCACACCATGGCCCTCAAATGTCTGTTGTGTGTAGACCACTAAATAACGTTGATCTGATGTATACATAGGAGACTGAAACGCAGTCGTGTCAATCCCCTATGTAAGCAATGTAATAAAGGGACGAGAATCCATTTGTCTCATATTCGGGACATTGCGTACAACCTCTTTATCAATGTACACTTCCAAACAATTTGGTGATTGTAAACTTGCACCGATACTTAATGATTACTTTCCACTGACGATAAGAATATCTATATTTGAAGTTCAATCGGACACTTTCGCCGTAACTTGCCACCTTGGACATGAACATCTCCTCCAAATTGTTAAGCGTGGTGCCAAGTTGCACCCTATATATCCCTTTCGGCTCAATATCATATGACATACTTTCATCGGGATCCCAAATTATGATTCCCTCCCAGTAGAAGATAATTGGAACACTTCCAATATACTCGCTTCAATAAAACAAAAAACTTAAAATATTAATAATATACTTATATTGGATTTTACTTCTAAAAGAATTATATGGATTTTAACTCATTCAATTACAATTACTTGTGAGTCAAGAACTTTATTTAAGTAATCATTAATTGCAATCCAACAATCATTATTGATTTTTTAATTAAAATATGAGTTAAAAAATTATTATGTTTTGGATATTTTTGGGCTTTTTAAGAAAAAAACTTACAAAAAGTAGGGAGAATATAGAATCTTTAACTTTTTTGTATAATTTGTTGGCTTTTTTATTTTTTTAAATAATTTTTTGACTTTTTATTAGTTGGGATCAAAATCAACACATAAAGAATGTTGATTTGTTTTGACATAAAATAATTTTTTTAAATAATTGCATATTTTTTATTATTTGGTTAAATTAAAACAAAGTAAAATATTTTTTGTCATAATCTCTAAAATAACTTATCATTACAAATTTTGTAAATCAATTTTTAAGAAGTTTACTTCCTACCTTTGTAACACAGTGATATTTAGGCAAATTACACTTCATATCACTTTTTTCCCATTAAACTTAAAATTATAACACTTCCCTTCCCCCTCCCCCTCTCCTCTTATCTATTAATTTTTTTTTTCTTTTCAATTTGGACTTTAATAATGAAAATACCCTTTCAGCTGTAAGCAAATTACACTTCACCCGCTTAAACTATCACACTTTGTTACATAAAACTATCAATTTGTATCAATATAAATCTTCGACTAATGATTTATTACATAAATAGATAGAAAATTGACAAGTAGCTTGCATATGTTATCTCAAATTTTGATTCTATTCGGATTTTAATTTGATTATTATGTGTTAGTTAATCCAAGATTTTTTTACATAATAGTTAATCCAGGATTAAAATATGAAATTGGAAATACTTAAAAAGGAAATATGGGTTGATTTTATTTTGGACCCCTTACATTAAGGTTATCTTCGATTGCTACCACCCAGTTCTCTTATTTTTACATTCTATATTCACATTTCTATATTATTATTATTATTAACATTATTTTTTCATTTTTTTGCTCACGAAGGTATCTGATGCTTTGTCCGTGTACAACATTTACCAAACAACTCTCAGGTATAGAGGCTCATCTAAAATCTATTTGAATAATTTGAACTATTTATTTCGTAATGTTCATCGAGAAAAATACACATAAAAAAATAAGTTGACTAAGACAAATATTTACTTAATCAACTTAATTTTTTATGTTATCTTCTCAACAGACCTAAGAAAATTAATAATTTTACTTATCAAGATGAACCCAGAATGATCCAATGAATCCAACAACCCCTATCTAGTTGCATAACTCACCGGAGAAAAAGCCATTTATAACATTTGGCACTCATTCAAAGCGTGACCAATCTGCATAGGAGGAGGGGGTACTAACTACTGTGGAGGAAAAAAGATGAAGCACTGCCACATAGCCGTTGTGCTTCTTAGAAGCAGCTCAAGCATATTAGTGGCGTAAGATGAAAATTGTAAATAGGCCATTTATAAATTTGAACATTATAACTTTTATTCTTTTACTTTATATTTTACTTCAAATTTATTTGTTTACTTGTTAAGATGCAAAATTAATTTTTATATATTTTTTTAATATCCTTCTCAATTAATATTATGGTAAATCTAATTTAATTATTCTTCTAACATAATTGCTTTCAATAATAATTTTAACAATTTGATAAACATTTCTCAGACATTAATTGTTTACCAACATATAAATATGGTAAGAAAGTAAACACTACAATTACACTACAATTTCTAGAACATACAATAAAAGTGAGTAATAATTATTATCCTATATTTGACTAGTCTATTAAGAAATTTGGTGGACCCCAAACCATAATATGCAACTAATATGGAATTCAAATTAAAAACCCTCACCATGGAATTAAGATACATATTGCATTTAAAATTCTAAAAAGAAATCTTTAAACTTCACTTATTAAATTTTTTATACATGAAAATTCAAATTATTAAGAAAATGACAACTTGATTAAAATTCAGTTAAATATGGGGTATAATCTGATTTTCAAATAGTTCAATCCAGTCAAATAAATTTAGTTAAATCTCTACCTCAATAAACCTGTGTATATTTAAATTAAACTTGTAAAAAATTGCCATGTAGATAGGCATATTTGAATTTAATAAGTTTTCTCTCAAATCTCATCAACCCAAATTCACACCCAACCTCTATATTTTGTATTTTCTAAAGACTCTAAAATAATTTTAAATAAGCAATAAATAATTTCATTGAGATGCAATGTTATTTTAAAAAAGAACAAAACAATTTGAAATGATCCAGAGTTAAAGACAATTCAATCTCAATCGATTTATATTTATGATGTTATTCATTATTGATCACAATTGTATAGAATATACTAAATCTAAGCACTAGAGCAAGAGCAAGATGTGATGAATCACATGTTTCATATAAGAAGTTGAGAATTGTTTAAATTGTATAATTTAAAAAATCTCGCGGATTTAAAGTCCCAAAATTGGTGCAAAGAAACACAATCAAATTGAAATTCCAAGAACAATCAAATCATGCCCTAAACTTCTACAAAGAACGTTGGCTAAAATATGTTTCTTACAATCTACCAAAAAGAACAAAAAAAAAAAAAAAAAAAAAAAGGAAAATAATTAAGGGGGAATCTTAAAGAAGAAGAAAAAGCTTCAAGTTTATTGTTTGGATAACTAAATAAGGTTAGCATCAATCTTGTGAGCGAAGCAATAGCTTCAAGTTCACTTCTACACTATTTTAATTTCTATTATTGCTAAAGTTACATTCCATATATTCAGTTTTATTTCTATTTATTTTAAACTCTTTTGACTCAATTTATGCTCTTCATATTTCTAATTTTTTATTTCTTTTTTAGTTTCATTTACTGGAACGATATCATTAGCAAACAGCATACACCATGGGATGTTATCTTGAATATGTTTAGTTACTTCATGCATGACTAAGACACATAGGTAATGATTTAAAGTTGACACTTGATGCACTGCTAGAGTGATTGGGAATTCAATAATTTCTCCAAAATGAAGTTGTTGCTTTAGTCTGTGTGTGTGTGAAGAAGTGACCACTAAGAATGGGCTCTCAAGCTGAGTCCGGATCCTCGGCCGCCCATTCCTGCAGCCGTTCCTGTGGCACCTCCAAAACGACGTCGTTTTGGGAGAAATTTCAATTTAAAAAAAAAAAAAAACAGAATCAAAGAAGAGGAAGGGAGAAAAAGGGAGGAGAAGAGAGAGAGGGAGTGAGTACTTTGAAGTTCAGAAACTTGAGGAAGCAACAACAGTACAGGAAATTCGGGTTAGGTCTTCTCTTTTTGTCTCCTCATCTTGAAACCACTTCGATCCGTCTTCGATTCATTGAGCTTCAAATTCTGAATATTATCTGATTTTTTTTTCTCAACCTCTCAAGCTCTTGCAATGGAGAGATTGGAATCTTTTTGTTGTTTTGATTTTCAAAAGTACTGGTACTTTTTATTCGTTTTCGATTCATTGAAAAATCAAAAGTACTGATAATTTTTGTTCGTTTTCGATTCATTGAAGCTTTCAAGTACGATTTCACTTGGATTGTGTAAAATTTTTGTTTGATTTGTTGCTTTCTAATTCAGCAAATGTTTTTGCAGGAGGACCTGAAACACACAGATCTGATTGCTTTGGATCTATATTTTGTCGTGTAATTGAAGAACCAGTTGGTAACAATTCATACACAGCAAAGTATTTATATATGTACATATAAATATATTGTAATGTCTGCAACTTCTAGGGTCAGCGAAGAGCTTTAAATACAAAGCTCCAATTACTTCTCCTCCTGGGACTTCACCACCGACCCCTGCAACTTAACCTCTCTTCCCTCGCTGAGTTCATCGTCCCCGGCCGAATCATCGGTACATTGCCTTCTCCTTCCTCCTTCTCCCTTCTTCCTTCCTCTTCTTTGATTCTGTTCTTGTTCTGTCCCCTTTTTTTTTTAATTGAAATTTCCCCCAAAACGACGGCGTTTTGGGGGTGCCACAGGAACGGCCGCTGGAATGAGCGGCCGAGGATCCGGACTCTCTCAAGCTTCTCTCATATAAAGTTCACATTTCTGTATTGACCACACATCATAAACTCAAAATAAGATAAAAATAAGCCAAACTCCAGCTAATCAGTCTGGGTAAAAACCCTAGAAATTTGTCCTTCGTCTTTTTCTTTATTTGGATTTGGATTTGCCGTAGTGCCCTACTAATACTAAAGCCCTGGAAATTTGAGCAGTCAATGAATTATATCACAAAACAGACATTCCTCCTAACCATTATTTTAACAAGCTAATCAGAAATGTGTGACGCTCTGTGATTCAACATGGAATTGACAAGTTATCAGATAAGCCCTTTTCATATGACAATCCCAATTCATGCTCCATTCAGTTGCCAAGTTAAGAAAAACGAAAAAACAATTCTTTAAAACTAATTGATAGTAAATACGGGACACCATGATTAAATTGTGTTCAATACACACACGTACACAAACAATACAGGAATGCGGAGGACTGACTGAGCATTTGATTTTCTCAGGAACCAAACGGAAGGATCAAATTAGAAGACAAAATGTAGAAAAAGCGATCCAAAGACAAGTGAGTCTCACATGAAACAGAGGTGCGAAGGAGAGCGAGGAAGCATAGAAGGATATAGAAGAGCTTGGAAGCCATGGGCGAAGAGGAATGTATCAGTGTAAAGAATCAGAAACCCTAAACTCTACGCCCATCAATGTCGTCACAGCCTTCTCTCTCTCTCTCTCTCTCTCTAGTCTCTGAATATTTGGGTTGACTGGTTAATTGAGAGACTCACTTGAGCATGAGACTCTTCTTCTTCATTCGTTAGAAATTTAGAATTAGAGAAAGCTTTTCGATTGGGTGTGCTATGCATCTCTGAACAGGTTAATTTACCGGTACGGATCTAAGATCAAATCTATATGGTTCTTGTATTCTTACCATAAGAAAATCAACTTATTACAAATTTGATGTAAGTCTTGTCGCAAATAAATAAACAAATAAACTTAGAAAACTGAGTAAGACCAACAATTACGTTTACTTATCATATTAAACTTTTTTATGCTGCCCAGTGCAAATGTAAAAACACTAGACTTTGCAAAGCTCGCACAATGGAAAAGGAGTGTAGTTCTAATCAAAACTTTGCACTATGTATGATTCTAGAGGTGAAGCCACCAATTTGAAATCCAGCATAAAAAAAAAAAAAACACCCATTGTGTAAAATCTTGTCAAAAATAACTCAACAATACAACCAATCAACATTTAAATTCACAGAATCCTAGCCCTAACCCACATTGGTATCTTCCAAACTTCCTCTCACTATTCTACCCACATTCGCATTTTTACAAACAAAATCAACATAAATAAAATTCAAACTGAGTGAGAGAGAGAGAGAGAGAGAGACAATGCCAACATACCTGCGAAGAGAGACGAGCTCAGAGAGAGGGAGGAAGGTGCAGCGAGTGACAGAGAGAGGAAGAGCCACTGTGAGCGACCCAGAGAGAGAAAGAGAGCAGAGAGCGACAGAGAGAGGGAAGGAAGGTTGCCTTTGGTTGGGGTTTTGGGGAAAAAGAAAGAGAGGAGGTAGAAAGCGTGGTTACAAATGAAGGGGAGGTGGGCCTTTTTTAAATGGCTTTTTGTTAAAAAAGTGTTTCCAAATCGCGCGATCATTATGAAAGCGCTAATAGTAACAGCGCTTTCTTAAGTAAAGTCGTGTTTTCTAAACACACTTTCATAATTCCACTGCTTGGGTCAGAAACATGCTGAAAGCGTGTTTTGTAAATACGCTTCAGCTTAATTTGGGAAATTCGGCCAAATTAAGCTTAATTTGGAAAATAAATTAGTATAGAAGTTTAGTTTGGAAAAAGCCTCATCTTACTCTACAACGGGAATAAAGATAAAAACCCATCCCAATGGGAACAAAGTTGTCAAATTGGCAGAGTCAGGAAAATTGGCCGGCTACTTTGGGTTCTCTCTCTCTCACTCTTATCTCTATCTTTTGTATGTTAGTTGGAGTTTGTGGGATTGGTTCTGTCTACATAAGCTATTTAGGCCCTTCTTAACATTAGATAAGATAGCAACATCCTGTATAACACATTGCTATTTACAAGCAATATATAATGGATCTTTTGGATTATGTTTGTGTGTTCACTTGTCTAAATAAAGGCTTTAGATCTGCCAGATTGGCGATATTATGGGTCTTCTCTTTTGGGTTATTTGATTGTTGGTTATGTCTAACAATTTTGGGAAGTTAATAAAAAGTCAATTTTTAATTTTTTACCCATTTTGAGTCACATCAAATTTCACATTTTTTACCCACAAAAAGATAAAATAGACTAAAAAGGTAAAAAAACTAACTTTTTACCAACTCCTCAAAACATCACTTACAAAGTTACAATTTTGGTCTCCCTCATGTATTAGAAAACAATGACTGAACTAAACTTGAGAATGGCTTTGTCATCGTATCATGGCTACAAGATGGTGTAGGAATACTGAGTGTTCTATTTGAATTTAGAAGATTTTTGGCGAATAAGTGCTTGTTTGGGAAGTTAGGTTTGGGTTTTTTTTTGGCTAAAATAGTCGCAAAAAAACAAAATAAGTTTTTTAACTCAATAAGACAAAATATCACATCCAATCCATAATCATTACATTCTTTCTCTTACAAAAGTCAAAAAAGTCAAAAAAGCCCATCCAAAGGAGACTTTTTAACCCTAGACTAAAATAATCAAAAAGTCAAAAAGCCAACCCACTTCCCAAATGAAAATCAACTTCTCCTTTTAGAGCAAGCTTGGCTATTCGGATGGTTACAAGCAATGCATTTAAGGATTATTTTGAGCTGCAAATGCACTCTCATTATTTAACATTTATTGTAGATAATAGTGTTGGAAATGGTTGGAAACTTCTGGGTAAAACTAGAATTTTTTCCTAAGTTTGGTCTATTTTTTAGGTGGGCCCCGTGTATCGATATTCGCGGGTCAAAGTGGTAACACGTTCTATGCCGCGTTGTGATTCACGTGGTATATTTGGTTGCTCAAAACCATTACCGAGTGAATGGGAAATTGAAACCAAAGTATGCTCCATGGAAATGGAGTTTTGGTGGAAAATCCTTGAAGATTTGAATAAGGCTTGTTCCACATTAATTTGGTGGGAAGTTTTGAACGGGTCTATAAGGCATGAGATTGGAACTTGGGGTGTGCCCCAAGGGGTACCCAAGTGTTTTAGAGATGGAGGTTATTGGCAAAATGGGCTAGACCCATTGGACCTAAAAATCACAACGCGCACCACCGCCAGTCGGGCGGGCTGGGCCTGGGCTTGGGCGCAGGTGTGTGGTTGGGTTGGGCTTGTTCGGCCCAATACCTATCTTTTTGGGCAAAAAATATTTGAATTTTATTTTATTTTTTGGCAAAATAAAATCCAGAATTCAAATTAATTCCGGAAATAAACTGGTCCGGTTTTACTGTACACCCAAACAGGGCCCTTCCCGTTTTTTAACTGTTTGAATTTTGAACCCAACAGATTCAAATCTATTTAAATTCAAAACCAAACAGGTTTCATACCTGTTCAAACAGGTTTGCACCTGTTTAATTCAAAATCTGCAGCCACCACTATATTTATAAATAGGACAGCCCTCATTTGATGTTCAATAAATTCAGAAAATTCGTACTTCACCTCTGCAAATTTATTCTTCATTTTGCTGCATTTAATTTTTGTGAGAAATAGTATAAACACTTAGTGTGTTCGTTAGGCAAACAATTTGTAATGCTGCTATTGTTTGTAGTTGATCATTTCATCCTGGGAGATAGACGTCCACATTCTGAAAGTACCGTGGAGAGGATGAATCTATCTTAAGGACACAGTGTCAAACACCGGACTTGATCAGATATTTATTAGAAGAAATTAATCAAGTAAGTTGTTTAATTTATTATTCTGTTTTATTTGTTTATTAAATCAGATTTTAATTTTATTTTTGTAATAAAATAAAATATGTTTTTATTTATTTATTTATTTATTTCTAGTTTGATTTTTGTAATCAAACAAATTCTTGCATTTCCTTTATTTCTTTATATTCTTGTTGTTATTTAGTACACAACTAAATTTAATTTATTTAAATACAGTGAATATTATCCAACAAATAGAGTTGATGCACATGAAGCATTTAGCACCTCTAGAGGCGGATAATTAGAATTGTTATCTTGTCTCTTAACTCTAAATTCTTAATGGTTTGTAGAGGTGGCTCAACACCGTAGACAAAGGCGCACTGTTCGATCTCCGCAAGTATATCATCCTCTCTCTTGTCCACACACTAAGATTAGCAGGATAAATAGTGAGGCCATGAGATTAGTGCAATAGACCTGAAAATATAATTCCAATTACAGCTATGTTATTAAAAAATTTATCAATTTTGTTGAATAGAATGATCATCTTATCTCATATATATATATATATAAAAGTGACTAACATCATGTACGAGATAAAATAATATATTATTTATTAAAAATATAATAATTATATTTAACTTTTTCTTTATATTTTGTCTCTTATAAATAAAATTTTATATATAAGTTTAAGGATTTTATTTTAAATGTTCTTCTACTATAATATATAGTATATATAAATTAAAATTGTTGTATTGACAATTAATAATTAAAATTATGTTTTGTTATAAAAAATTATATAGTTATAATACTTCACTATTTTAGAATAAAAATATATGAATTTAAAAAAATTATCATATTGGTTTTTGAAAGGGAAATAATTAAAGAAATTTTAAAAACTTAATGAGTAAAAAAAAATAATCGTAATATGTAAAATCGCTAAAATCACAGTTAAACTAGCAAATCATTCAAATCAAAAATAGTTTAACTTAATCAATTAGGTCAAAAAACCAACCAATTTACACAAAAATTAATTAATTAAAACTTTTAAATTTTATTTTATTAAAATTTAAACTGTCACTAAATATAGAAAACAATCTATTAATTTAAATTTAAAATCGACACAATATAAATTTAAAATTATAATAATTTATCTCATAATTTATAAGTTTTAAATACAAATTTAAAATTATCATAATTATCTCATAATTTTTGTATTAAGGAGCAGTAAGAGTGGCGTCGAGATTATCGATATATTTATATATTTTATAAAAGAATACTTTTAAGGAGAGATATTATGAGAGTTTGAAAATCTCATACAAAATTATTTTTAAAATCTAAACCTCTATATGAGATTGTAAAATAAAAGTTAAATGGAAACTAGGCAATTGAGATTTTTTTAATTGTTTAAAATTAAGAAAATCAAAAAAATTAGTATGAGATATTGATCATAATGTTTCTTACTAAAAATCTTATTTTGTTTATATAAATAGGAGCATAAGATTCACTTTATGTAAGTGAAACAATTCACTTTTTCCTCTTTTCTCGATGTGGGATTATAAAATAAAAGTTAAATGGAAGCTAGCCAATGAGAATTTTCTTAATTGTTTAAAAGTTAACAATTGTTTGGGTAGGAAGTGTTGGAACAATCTTCTGTGTAAATAAAATAACTTGAAATAAATTCAAACGAAATAAATAAATAACATACTGGATTTATTTATCGAACCGAATTAAAATTAAGACCAAGTCGAGTGTGTGACGCTCTGTCCTTAAGACAGATTCGTCTCGCTACGGTGCTTACGGTTGAGTGGCGTCTATCTTCCAAGATACAATGATCTTCACAAATTTGTAAAAGCACTTCAACCAAAATTTGTTCGGCGAACTAAACATGTGATCTATACTCTCTTTAAATTATTCTAAAACTAAATATGAAGAATAAATGCACTAGAGAAAAAATTAGACAGCAATGAGACAAAATAACAGACTGAATTTTTTCCCCCACCCCCAGACTGCTGAAATCAGATTGTATTTATAGGCAAATTTCCAAAGCCCCGAACAGGTACTAAACCCCGCAGTCAACAGGTGCAAAACTATTCACAATTTGAATATATGAATTGACCGTTGGTCAGAACAAAATTTCAAACAAATGAAAAAAGTGAGCCGTTAATGGAACAGATTCCTTCCACCTGTTTGGAAAATTTGTTATTAAACTATTTGGTATATATATACTAAACAATTAGAATATATATATATTAAAAGATTTGAATAGTTTAATAAATAAAGGAAGAGGTACAAACTTTAGAAAATCACTTAGGAATCAAAAAATTTGAATTTAAAATTAAATTAAATTCCCACAATTACAAATTTTAGGAAACCACTTAGGAATCCAAAATTTGAATTTAGAATTAAATTAAATTCCCACAATAATTTTTATTGAAAAAATTCAAATGAATTTTATCTAAAAAATTAATGTTAGACTCGAAAAACGATGTCAACTTCCCATTAACTCATAAATGGTTTTGACGTTCTGTCTTCACCTCTTCGGACCCACCCCAAACAACGTTTGGGGCCCATTCAAATTTGGGCTCAAAAATATGCCTATATTAAACCATTTTTCCAACAATCCCCCACATGAATGGAATTTGACGGAGAGAAAATGCAACAACATGATCTAATTACAGAGAGTACAGAAATTGAAAATATTCTGCAAAGGATAGGTAGCTTTTGACTTTGAACCTTCCCTTGTGAGACACTATCGGATTTACTAGCTAAACAGTGAACATGATGTCTTGAACTGTTCAGCCGTTTATGTAAATCAAGACAATAGAACCCACACAGTATATCTCCAGACACAGTTTAGTTCTCACTATTGTGTTCATTTTGGCCCTGAACAGCCTGGTCTTTCATAAGTGCTCTAAAGACTTGTAACCCTTCACAAATCTTATAGAACCGGCCCAGTTCACACTCACATAGGTGATTCTTATGAAGAGTATCCTGCCATACTCCACTAGGTTTAGCTAGATATAAGAATCATTAAAATTTTACTTAACCTCAAACGCTGCAGACATCACTATTTCATCAAAGAAATGGGTAGGAGTTAGACTCCCCAGTGATCCTTCTGAGTCATTCACAACTCAGTTGTCCCTTTGAACCTAGATCTTGGGATCTCCAGTCAACTAGGTTGGGTTGCTGTTGTGGTAACTCTTATTTAATAGGCTTAAGTCCCATTCCCCTCGATGAATTCTCAACTAACTCTCTTGCTAACCCTTTGGTTAGTAGATCCGCTATGTTGTCTTTAGACTTAACATATTCTATGGAAATAATTCCATTAGAGAGTAGTTGTCTCACGGTGTTATGTCGACGACGAATGTGTCGTGACTTACTGTTATACATATGACTCTGTGCTCTACCTATAGCTGATTGACTATCGCAATGTATGCATATAGCAGGCATCGGTTTTGGCCATATTGGAATATCTTCAAGGAAGTGGCGAAGCCATTCTGCCTCTTCCCCTGCTTTGTCTAAAGCTATGAATTCAGATTCCATAATAGACCTAGCAATACAAGTCTGTTTGGAAGATTTCCAAGATACAGCCGCCCCACCAAGAGTAAAGACATACCCACTGGTGGACTTCGAGTCTCTAGTATCCGATATCCAATTTGTATCACAGTATCCTTCAAGTATTGCTGGATATCTAGTATAATGAAGCCCAATGTTACGAGTAAATCGGAGATATCTTAGAACCCTTATAATTGCTTTCCAGTGTTCTACTCCCGGATTACTCGTATATCTACTTAATTTACTTACTGCATAAGCTATATTTGGGCGAGTGCAGTTCATCAAGTATATTAAGCTTCCAATAATTTGGGCATACTCTATTTGAGAAATACTTTCCTGTACATTCTTAGAAAGATACAAATTAACATCTACAGGTGTTCTAGCAAGATGATCATCATCTTTGCTGAATTTGTCAAGTATTTTCTCAATGTAATGAGATTGTGACAAAGCATATCCTTCCGATGTTTTGGTAATTTTCATACCAAGAATTACATCAGCAATGCCCATGTCCTTCATGTCAAAATGTTTATTCAACATTTTCTTAGTAGTTTTAATCATATCATTTTTACTACCAATGATGAGCATATCATCTATATAAAGACATACAATGACATAACCTTTGTCTGTATTTTTAATATAAACACATTTGTCACATTCATTAATTTTAAATCCATTTGACATCATTGCCTTGTCAAATTTCTCATGCCATTTCTTTGGCGCTTGTTTTAAACCATATAATGATTTAACCAATTTACACACTTTCTTTTCTTTTCCTAGAACAGAAAAACCTTCTGGTTGTTCTATGTAAATTTCTTCATTTAACTCATCATTTAAAAAAGCGGTTTTCACATCCATTTGATGAATTTCTAGATTGTATAGAGATACAATAGCAATTAGCATTCTAATAGATGTTATTCTAGTAACCAGTGAGTATGTGTCAAAGTAATCAAGACCTTCTTTTTGTCTAAATCCTTTGACCACAAGTCTTGCCTTGTATTTGTCAATTGATCCATCCGCTTTCAATTTTCTTTTGAAAATCCAGTTGTATCCAAGAGGTTTACAACCTGGTGGCAAGTCCACTAATTCCCAAGTGTGATTTTGCAAGATGGATTCAACTTCACTGTTGACAGCTGCTTTCCATAAAGGAGTTTCAGAACTGGACATAGCCTCTTTAAAAGTTAAAGGCTCATTTTCTAACAAAAATGTTAGAAAATCTGGACCAAAAGATTTTGAGGTTCTAGCACGTTTACTACGCCTAGGTTCTTCTTCCTCATTTTGGTCTAACTCTTGCTCTTGATCATGTTCTTGATCATTACTAGTAATAGCATCAAAAGATCTCTTATTATTACTAGTCTCTTGTCCAGTCTTATTTGGAAATACATGTTCAAAGAATGATGCATTCTGAGACTCAATAATAGTATTTGCATGCATTTCGGAATGTTCTGATTTATGAATCAAAAACCGATATGCACTACTATTCTTGGCATAACTAATGAAAATGCAATCAATGGTCTTAGGACTTATCTTAGTCTTTTAGGACTAGGAATAGCCACTTTAGCCAAACACTCTCACACTTTTAAATATTGTAGGATGGTACTCTTTCATGCCACAATTCGTGTAAGGTGTTTAATTCACTTTCTTTCGGGATACTTTATTAAGTATATAATTAGCAGAAAGTATTGCTTCCCCCCACAAGTTCTGAGGTAATCCAGAACTTATTAACATGGCATTCATCATTTCTTTTAAAGTCCTATTTTTCCTTTCAGCAATTCCATTTTGCTGAAGTGATTAAGGAGCGGTGGTTTGATGAATTATTCCATATTCTTTACAAAATTCACCAAAAGGTGATTCATATTCACCACCTCTATCACTTCTAAGTTTCTTGATTTTCTTACTAAGTTGATTTTCAACTTCATTCTTATATTGAATGAAAGTTTCCAGAGCTTCATCCTTGGTTCGAATTAAATAACCATAACTATATCTAGTATAGTCATCTATAAAAGTGATAAAATATTTTTTCCCACCTCTAGTTTGAATTGATTTAAAATCACAAATGTTACTATGAATTAATTCAAGTGGTTCCGTACTTCTTTCAATTGAATGAAAAGGAGTTTTAGATAATTTTGCCTCAACACAAATTTCACATTTATGATTTGAATCAATGTCAAATTTAGGTAAACATTCCATATTAATTAATCTATGCAAAGATCCATAATTAACATGTCCTAGTCTACCATGCCATAAATTTGAAGACTCAAGCAAGTAAGAAGAAGATGTATTATTATTAATAACTGAAGGTACAACGGTCATTACATTTAACTTGAAAAGGCCATCAGACATGTAACCTTTTCCTACATACATCTCATTCTTAGTAAGTACAAATTTATCACTCTCAAATACTAGCCTAAACCCATTCTTACTCAACAGAGATCCGGAAACAAGATTCTTGCGAATATCCGGTACATGCAGCACATTGTTGAGAGTGAGTTCCTTTCCAGATGTCATCTTGAGTACAATCTTTCCTTGTCCTTCAACTTTGGAAGTTGAGGAGTTGCCCATAAAGAGTTGTTCACCATTGTCCACTATAGAATAAGATGTGAACATCTTTTTGTCGGCACAAATATGGCGAGTAGCACCAGTGTCTACCCACCATTCTTTAAGATTTCCGACAAGATTTTCCTCGGAAACAACTGCAGAAAGATTTATGACATCTACACCATTGGAAATTTCATCCATTTCGGTCATTTTGGCTTTAGCAACCTTCTTACTTGATCTTCCTTTGCCGTTACGTTTGTAACGGCGATCTTTGGCCCAATGTCCCTCTTTGTTACAAATGTAACACATGCCATTAAACTTGTATTTCTTAGTTTCCCGTCCTTTAGATAGCATTCTCTTCTGCCATCTTTTAAAAACAGTTCCTAAGAACTTCTTTGGTTTTTTTACCATGATTCACTGGCACAGTTGGCGTAATGGCAATCACCATACCAGTACTGGTTTGAACATTAGTTTGACCAGTTTTAGTAGCCATAAATTCTAAATTATAAAATAAAATTATAATTAGAATTTTATACTACACAGAAAATTTAAACCAAAAAACACAGAGTTTTAAATTCTGTAAAAATAAAAGAAATAAGAATTGTAACTTTTATTTCTAATTAATTTGAAAATAAAATAAAATTTTATTTAAACAAATTAAACTAAAACTACAGAAATAAATTCTGTTAAAATAAAAGAAACAAAACAAAATGTAACTTTTATTTTCAATTAATTTAGAAATAAAATAAAATAAAATTTTATTTAACCAAATTAATTCCACACAGAAAACTAATCCAAATTCACAGAATTAAATTCTGTAAAAATAAAAGAAATAAGAATGTAACTTTTATTTTCCAATTAATTTGGAAATAAAATAAAATTTTATTTAACCAAATTAATTCCACACAGGAAATTAAATTCTGTAAAATAAAAGAAATAAGAAAATAACTTTTATTTTTCAATTAATTTGGAAATAAAATAAAATTTTATTTAACCAAATTAATTCCACACAGAAAATTAATTTCTGTAACACTTCAATAATTAAAATACTAAAACAGAATTTTAAGTAATGAAAACTCAGAAAATAATTTCTAAAACCCAAAATTAATTTCTGAAAAAATTCCACAAAAATATATTCTGAATTGTTAATGACACCAGTATCGTACTACTAGTTGTCAAAGAAAATAGACAATATATTACTACTATCTGTCAAATAGCATATAATCACTACTTGTTTTTCCAACCAGAATATTATTTTGTAAATCCACAGAAAATAATTTTCTTAAAAGAAGAAAGAGAAAAGGAAACAAAAGAAAAATTCTGTAAACAGAATAATTCGAATCTGTCTTAAGATTGTTGGAACAATCTTCTGTGTAAATAAAATAACTTGAAATAAATTCAAACAAAATAAATAAATAACATACCGGATTTATTTATCGAACCGAATTAAAATTAAGACCAAGTCGAGTGTGTGACACTCTGTCCTTGAGACAGATTCGCCCTGCTACGGTGCTGTAGACACCCCATTGTTTACTGTCCACAAGACTTGGACGTCACCGCTTGAACACTCGGTGATTACCCATGTTTGTGTTCGTCTTGAGTTCCCGAAGGTCTCGGCCACGCGCCTTGCCTCAAGACCTCTTGACTCAACTGTTTTGTGTTTGGTTTTACACTAAACACTTGTGTTTTGCTTTTGAGGGGTAGGGAATGGCTTGTTGGCCATCCCCACACCTCACCGGCCATGGCTTGAGGCCACCGGCCATTGCTTTGTTGCCATCGGCCAAATGTTTCGCCGGCCGACATTCTTTTTGGTCGGTCAACCATGTATTTGGTCAATTTGGCATTTTTGGCTGGTCGACCACTGTGCATCTGCTTTTGCAGATATTTTTATGCCAGCTGTGCTAGCTGGAATACACTTTGCACCCCCTCCATACACGTGTATGGAGGGATTTCACTCTTGCTTAGCTTGTTTTGTAAGCTTTGCAAGAGTGATCCTCAATAAAGGGAGGGCCTCTCCTCCCTCCTCCAAGGTTACAAAAAAACTCCAGAGGTTTGGTTTTAGGGTTAGCATAGTGTGTCTATTCTATCTCTATATCTTCCTCTCTTTGTGTATAAGTGTGTGTTTATCCTTACTTTTGTGCACAAACACCTAGTGTTACACTATACCTTCAGTTGCTGAGGCATTAGAGGGTTGTTCTTGGAGTTCTTGGGTGGATTCAAGCTTGAGGAAGCTGCTGGAGCATTGTTCTTGAAGAAAGTCTTCAAGGGTAAGAACCTTGCCCTTTATTACCCATTCTTGCATAGGCTTTTAGCCATCTTTGCTTGCTGTTTTAAGCTTAGTATATAACATATAAAAGTTCTATTTTTACTTGCTTAAAATAGTTGTTTAAGGTTGTTTTGGTGTTTGGGGTTGTTTGACCCCCCCTTAGGCCTTGTTTGGCCCCCATTTTGTGCTATTTTGGTGAGCTCCGAGACCACCTTGTTTGGGCCTCCTCACCACTGAAATCTTGAGGGATTTCAGTGGTGAGGATGGTGGTTTAAGGTCCTAAGAAGGAGAGGGCCATCCCCTCTCCTTGTTGTCTTCAAAATGTGTCATTTTTGCCTCATGTGTGAGCACCATTCTTGAGTTCATGTTGGCCATGTCTTAAGTATTATTTGTGCTTATTTTGCCATGATATAGCACTGTTTTTACTTAGTTTAGACACACCATGCTTGTTTTGCATACTTGTCTTGTAATGCCATGAATTGCCTTAACATGTGCCTAGCATTTAGACTATCATGCTTACTTGTTTTGGCTTAGCTTTGTGAAGCTTTTATGCATGTTTTAGTATGCATGAGGTCTGTTTTTGGTTGCTCGGGTCATCCATGCTTTGCTTTGTATAGCTACCATGCAATTCCCCTTGTGAGCCTTGAGTGTTGACCCCTCTAGCATGCTTTACTTGCTTTGTTCCAGTGGTTTGGAACCACTTGCCATGTCATTTCAGTCCATATAGCATGCTTGTATACTTGCATTTATGGCTCCTTTGATGTTTCAAAAGGTTTGTGTGTTATGCCCCATGATTGGTTCATTTTGCATGCCTTTAGATTTAGGCCATTTAGATGCCATCTAGGTGTGCCCTTGACCTTGTTTTGGTCTGCCTTGGGGTGGTTTTGAGTCCCCTTGGCCCTTTGAGGCTTGGTTGGCATGGCCATGGTTTAAGCCCCTTGGCTTGCCTTGAGTTTTGGACATTATTGCATGCTATGCTTGTCTTGTTAAGTTGGTTTGGTACCCTTTTCTAACATGATTTTCAGAGCATTATATGCATGCTATTTGCCCTTGTTTATCCCTTCTAAGTGTGCTTAAAAGTTGCTTCTTTATGCTTAAGTGTTGGACCATGTATGCATGCATGCTTGTATGTGCATTTGGCCCCATTTCCATAACCTTTGGCCACTGTTTGGGCTTAGTAGAGAGCTGTCCATCTTGGCACGAGTCCATTGTTCGCGTGTTGTTGCATGCTCGCCTTGTGTGTTGTTGAATACTTGGCCTACTGCATGTGTTGCATGCTTGAATCATAGTGCATTTGGCATGCATTCTCATCTTTGTTTTGATTGCTTAACATGCCATATGTTTTGCATATTTGCATGTTGGCATTGCATCTTGCATGCTCAATTAGCTTGCATACTTGTTATATGCTTTGCATGCTTGCCACATGTTCATGTTGCCTACTTAGTTTTCATGTCTAGGGTGCATTGCATTGAACATGCATGCCTTGCCTCTTGAAATCAAGTGATAGAGGTTGGGCCTTTATGTGATTATTTGGTTTGCATTTCATTTGACATGAAAATGCACAACTTGGTTTCTTGGGCCATCACGCATTGAAATGCGCGATTGGCGGTCCGAGAATCGAGTACCATCCCCCTTTGAGTCATAAACATGATAAGGGGTGTATTGGTGCACACATTTGCTTGAAATGCATTGCCATGCCTTGTTTTGCCCTCTACCGTTGTCAAAACAGGTGCTGCAGGAAGCTTTGGCTGGCCAACCATCTTTACTGCCGACCAACCAAACATTTTTGGCTGAGAGCTATACAAGTGGTCGATGACCACTCCCTTATGGCCGGTGACCATTCCTCATGGCCGGTGGCATCCCCCAGAGTTCAGAGAGTGTTCTTTGGGACTTGTACAGTCTTCAGAGGAGCAGAGCAGGGAAAACAGAGGCAGCTTATGCATGGCATTGGATTTCCAGGCGAAGCCAATCCGAGCACGCGTGCATCCCTCTTCCCGAGGCCTTTTAATGCTTTCCTTAGCTTAATTGATTTGTTAATTAATTAGGCGGTCTGTAAATTATTTAATTAGCTTGTAGGTTAATTAAATTGTATTATTCTCTTGGTCCCTCCGAGCGAGGGCGAATTTGTAATAAGTGTGGGTGCGTACGTGCATGTCTTCCAACCCCCACTTCTTTCTCTCTTTTACTTACCTGCTTTTGATGGCTAGTATTAGGGCATATTTAATTTAGCATCCTTATGCTATGCATGCGCGCATCCATTCATTTGTACTGCATGTACCGGGCTCGGCGCATCATGCTAACTGCATAGTATTTCAAATCTAACTTGAATAGTTGTTATTTGTTGCATTCCACATGCCATCCTAGGATTAGTCGAGCCTATTCTAGTGACATTCTGTATGCGATGCATTAGCCACTTAACATGGACTTGGATCATGCATTGATTACTAACAAGTTCTTTGTTTTGGCTCGGAGTACTTGGTAAGCTTTTTATGCTTTAGCATCTTGCATGAGTGCGAATGTTAACATGATAGCATGCTTACCATGTTTCTATGTGCTTATGTGACATAACTGTCTGAATGCCTATGGGTGAAGGTTAGATTGTTTGAGTTGGAACAACTCGTTGAAATCCGTGTTTTAGCCTACTCACAAGTAGCAAATTTTAAACCATTTTGCAAAACGAGCGGATATGCAATGCTTTGTTCCAAATTAGGCGATTTAGTCTATACTTCTGTGTTGTGCGCATCACATAGTAAGATTAGCTAATTAACCGGAATAAGAGCACATAATGTTTTCAAAACTAGATATCATGGTTAGTAGAGGCTGATCTTTGATCGGGCGAGCGGGGGTGCTCATAGCTGACCTTCCCCAATCGTACCCAAGTTCCTGAGCCGAGGCAACTTTGGTGATGACAGACACGTGGCCTTACGCAAACGAGTCAGGGTTTCCTAAATTCCTCTATAAAAAATATTTAGGTGGCGACTCTGTATCTGGCAAAGCAGTCCATGTTTGGCACTTCTTTCAAAAAATCTGTTTTCCAAAACGATTTGCCGGATTTGGACTCTTTGGTGATTTATCAATCTCGCATTGCACTTTGCGAGATCAGATTAAGAACCGACACAAATTGAGTTTGAACTGTAGCGTGAGGCCCCCCTCGCGGGCGCGTCTACAGTTTCCGGCGACTCTGCTGGGGAGTTTAGAGAACTTGACTCGAACTCGTGATATCTGGTTTTGATTTCACTTATGTGTTTCTTTGCATTGCATGAGCATTGGTGCGCCTAAGTTACAGTGTTTGCCGTCTGTTATTCCTGAACGGTTTGCTGGAGGCTCGCTTCGAGAAGCGTGCCATAAGGCTGATCGGTTATGGGCTCTGCCAGTATAGGAACACAAACCCCGGTTGTCACCGGAGCACCCTTTTGACCATTCGACCTAGTGCATGTTCGGAATCCATAGTGACCATTCCAAGCTAGGACAGGTTGCTTACCCGAGCATAGGTTGTTTGAAACCGCTGCGTGCGTAGTGGAACCCTAGCTCCTGACAAAATAGGACAGGGAAACCTTATCCCAACATAGGGGTGTTTTGGCTCTTGCTTGTTTGTTATGTGCTTTTTGAGTTAACTTCTACAAGGAATGCATATATCAGCTTGCAAGTTTGGGCATTAGGCCTGTGGGCACCAGTGTTTTGAGGAATCAGTTATATCTGCGGGTATCAGATTCAGTTTTCAGGGCAGTAATTTTGGGGAACAGTGATCACTAGTAGAGTACAGTTATTCAGCTATGCTTGTGTATGTTCTAATTGGGCCGAAATGCTGCGTGTTTTCTCTTTCAGTTCAGAAAGTTAGTACGGAATAGCCAGTGGTCTCCTTTGCCGAGGCAAGACAGACATCTAATCCATCATCTCTGTTCAGTTCAAGAGGACTTATGATGACCCAAAGTTCAGAGGAAATTGTGGTTATGGCAGCCGCATTAGACCAAGGAATCATCTTACAGAATGAAACCAATGTTGATGTGCCGCATCCGCCCAGGTCGCCTGCCGCGCGCTCGATCTGGGAACCCCAGTTGTATCAGGCTCGTGAGCCTACTACGTTCGAGTTGATGGGAATGATTGGTGATCTTCAGCGATCTGTGGCTGATCTCGCCTACAAAATGTCGGCTTTGCCACCAACTACATCCTACGCCGGGAATTTTGTACCACAAGAGCCCCCGCTACTGGGACGAATTGTGATCGAGCTCAGCCAACCTGAGGTTGCCTCAAGCTATGGCCATGACATGGCAACAACAACCGGGTTTTGCTCTGATATAGCAACCCAAACCCTCGATCAAGCTGAGGCCAGAGGTAAGAACAAAGTGGGAACAGATGTTGATCCCGTTGAACAACTGTTGTGGGCAGTCGAGGCTTTGAAAGCCGGGGGGATGAATAAACAGCAAATATTCGCAGTGGTGGCTAAAACTGTGGACGATGCTTTCCCCACTCCAACCGAGGGGAGTTCCAGCCAGACAGAAAATCGGGATAGGACCCGTCATGCCAGAACAGTTCCTTCCATTCCCAACTCTGCACCGGGAAAGGATCAGAAAGTCAAGGCGGCACCTGCCGATCCTTTTGCCAGTGCGTCCGGCAAAAGTCAGCAAACTTCGAAGTATCTACCCCGAGGGCGCAGAGTCTTCCACGCCCTCTACATGCCTTTGTCTAGGGCGCTCCAGATCCTTACTGAAAGGGGGCACCTTAAACCCCTCGAGCCTCGGCCTCTCTCGAAGAATCTCCCTCCTTCACATGATGCTACCTTGTACTGCGCGTACCACCAGCAAACCGGTCACAGCACCGATGGTTGTTTCTGCCTTCGCCACGAAGTGCAGGATTTGATCGACAATGAGGTCATCCTCCCACCCACCTCAGCAAAGTCTGTCACTGCTGAGTTGTTAGATTTCGAGGATACTGCGAATATGTGATCAGAAGTTGGACCACCTGCGGGCGGGATTCGATGTATCTCAGATATGGCATCTGGCACGCACTGTTTCGAGCATTTGCGAATGCTGTGTTTTTTGTTGTAATTTCTGGCTTAGGTGTTGAGCCAGTTCTTTGGTTTTGTTTTGAGTCTGTCTCATTGTCTTGAGTCAGACTTTTTGCTTAAGGGTCTGTCTTGTTGTATGGAGTCAGTCCCATTGTATATAAATTAGGTGATTCCAGGGTTATTGCCTCGGATATCATGTTTTTGTAATTATCATTTTGCTTTCTTTTGAGTTTGTCTCTGCTGTGGAGCCAGTTGCAACCGGAGGTTTTGAATGAAACAGTTGCGGTTATCATGTTTTCGTGCTTGTTGCTACTTTGAGCTAGTTGTGCCAGAGGATTTGAATGAAATGGCAGAGCATCTCACTTTCTCTTCTGTGCCTCGAAATCATTGCATTGACCTAAGTTTTTCAAAACTTTTTTAGCACTGTGGTGATGAAAACGAAGAGGAAGGAATTCCTCGGGTTTTGCAAAATTGGACTAACTGAGAGAAAGAGAGACATGTTAAGCCTTTAATGAATAAAATCATGCTTGTTAGTGTGAGTACTGAGAAGGACCCTGGCTTGATCCAGATTGGTTCCATACTATCTTCAGCGCGAACGATTTGTCGCTTTCTTAAAAACTTTCAAAAACAAAATGTTTTGCGCAGTCCTGCGAAGACCTGTGTGGAGTCACTCTTGAGATCATGCAGCTTAGGATTGCTCTCAGCCTCGAGACTTGAGCCCTTGCTTTCGAACCTTGGACCTTGGTTTCAAACTGTTCAACGATCAACCGCGACGTAAGGCCTGTGTGGCCAGATTTGAAGCAGCCCTCGAACAAGAGGCACCAAAGTCAGATCAAGAAGATCAGATGTCACCAAAAGAAGCTTGCAAAGCTAAATCAGAAGCACCCCTCGAACAAGGGGCAAAAAAAGTCCGATGTGCTCGAAGAGCCGGAGATGAATCCTTCTGCAAATCAATACAACAGCTATTCTCCCGGATTCAGATGACTTCAGGATCTCAAAACCATTTGGCATGGACAAAGCTACACTTTTACCCTTGAGAGGCTCGCTGGGCCGAAAACCCGGAAGGGCGACCCAGGCAAAAGTTAGAGCAAAAAAAAAAAAAAAAAAAATAATAATAATAATAATAAAAAAAAGAAAACAAAGAAAAGAAAAATATACAAAAAAAAGAGAAAAATGCAAAGAATGAAAAAAAAAAAGGAAAAAAGAAAAAGATAAAAAGAATTGAAAAGGAAAGAAATCCATAGCTCGCAAGGTTAAAAACCCAGAAGGGCGACCTTGGCAAAAGTTAGAGCGTGGTGAGGGTTAATACACGAGTGTACCTTAACCGGAACTA
Organism: Camellia granthamiana; assembly: GCA_036172215.1. Taxonomy (NCBI): domain Eukaryota; kingdom Viridiplantae; phylum Streptophyta; class Magnoliopsida; order Ericales; family Theaceae; genus Camellia; species Camellia granthamiana. Next base: position 107,382,051 of record CM069915.1, on the reverse strand, counting down.
CGTAAGGCTTGATTCCCATGTCTGGGATACGTAGGCAACTTCATCCTGAAGTCCAGCCACAAACACTTCCAAATCGAGTGTGTCCATGTAATGGTTTTTGATCATCCCTGCCTTCTCTGAATCCGATAGTTCGGTTGTGACAACCGGAACTACGTAAGGCTTGATTCCCATGTTTGGGATACGTAGGCAACTTCAACCTGAAGTCCAGCCACAAACACTTCCAAATCGAGTGTGTCCATGTAATGGTTTTGATCATCCCTGCCTTCTCTGAATCCGATAGTTCGGTTGTGACAACCGGAACTACGTAAGGCTTGATTCCCATGTTTGGGATACGTAGGCAACTTCAACTTGAAGTCCAGCCACACGCACTTTCCAAGTGACTGTGTCCATATATTGGTTTTGACCATCTTCATCTTCTCCGTATCCTAGAGTTCGGTCGTGATCATCGCTAATGAGGATTGACAATAAAATGCTGCGGCGTTATCCAGACAAGGGGCAACTTTCCGTTGCCATGTGTAACCATTCAAACGAGGGGCAACTTTCCGTTGCCATGCAGTGCCATCCAGGCAAGGGGCAATTTTCCATTGCCTCCGATCCGAGGCTGTGCATTTCGAGAGTAAGTTCTGCGCTCGTTGAGCGTTGACCGTTTGCAAAAAATAGTTTTTGAGAATTTTTACTAAGGTTGACTAATTTCTCGAAAATTATTTCATTTTCCAAAACTGGACCATTTTCTTAGACCCAAAAAGGAAAATTTTCAGTGCTCATAGCCTGACTTGCATGATTTCAAATCATGAATGGAACAAGTATGTTAATCTAACTCTCATTTTGGTCAAAATTGTTTTAGTAGAAAACGAAACCAAAACAATGGTCAAAATGATGAACTAGGGGCGCAGTTGAGTCAGGTGTTCTGTCTTTCCCCCGTCATCAACATACTTGCCAAAAAGGCACTCTACCTGCCAAAGAGGGCACAACTGAGGTTAACAACAAAGGGCTGAAAGCTCTCAACATCCTCTGAGCAACGAGGTATCGGACCAAGTACGAAGCACAAATCGGAATGGATCAAGATACTCCACTCCCTTATCCGGGGCATCAACTAGATGTCACCGGAAGAAATAGCCGTGGGGCTAACAGTGTTGGGCATGAACCCACAACCCTTTTGTTTATCCATCAACCACCTAGGGGAGGGATACAAAATGAGAGATTAAAGAATAGAGAGATGTAAGTTGAGAGAAAAGTGAGCAAAAGGGTTTGGAGTGAAAAATCGAGCCTGAGGGCCGAGTGATGTGAGAATCACAAACGAGAAGATGGTGGGCAATAATACCCAAAGAAACAGGCTCCTTGTGATCTGAGGTCTCTCGTCTTTGTAACATGTCTGTGTGTTGTGTCTTTTGTTTTGTCTCATTTTTTTATTTGGAGTCGTTCCAAGCGTGTCTCGTCATGATTCCACCTTTGTATTCCGTCTTTTCAGATTGGACTGTTTGTTCAGGATTCGCCGTGTGCAAAATGAACTAAAAATACTGTGTTGTGGGCTATGAGTTCAGAATGAGTAGAGTTCAGAATCAGCAGTGTTTAGAATCAGTTGTGAGCTGTGTAGGCTGTGTGCAGATTGAACCAAGTGTTGTGTTATGGGTTGCGTGTTCAGAATGAGTAGTGGTTTGTTTGAGTTGTTTTGCTGTTGGCCGGTTCATTATCTGGTTATTACGATGCAAGTGTTTGATTTTCAGACAGGGGATCAATCTCATTTACATTGAGGTGTAATATGATGCAATGCGATGCAATGTACGAAGTATACCAATGTAACACTTTTTCAGACAAAAAGTTTGCTTCATTTCATCATCTTTTCAAGTACAAAGTTTTGGAGAAAACAAAAACCTGCCTGCGGCAATACAAGGTACTCAAGCTACCAACAAAAAGTAAAGCAAAACAAAAATAAGAAAAGCAGCGAAAATCTGGATCAATGATAACTGGTCTCAGGCTCGTGAGTCTGTCCTCGTCCTCTTCTTGGACGAAGGTCCAAGAGCATCATCATCATCAGCATCGTCGTCTGAGCCCGAGCCATCTCTGGTCTCCTCCTCGGACGACTCTGCCTCCGTCTCTGCCTCGGCCTCGGACTCATTGTCATCAGGAACTGGTGCCTATGAGCTACTCCCAACATGAGCGCGCCCCGCTTTGGTGCGGGGATATACTCTGCCATCTCGCCCTCCTCCTCGAGCAGGAACAGAAGGCCCGGCTGGAGCACCTCTTGCAGCAGGAATCTAGAATGGAGGCTGAAAAACACAAATGGTAAACGCATCAGTATGCTACGTAAAGCAGGGTATGAATGCCAAATACAGTGTGCGAGTACAGTGTATAACTATTGTGAACAGTGTATCAGTACAGAATGCAGTGTATGAGTACAGTGTATGAATGTTGTGAACAGTGTGTCGATACAGAATGCAGTGACTAAGTGCAGTGTATGAATGCCGTGAGTAATGCTCTGAACAGTCTGTAGGCTACAGTGTATCGGAAGCCGTGAGGGTCGTGTATCGAGTGTTGTGTTGACAGTATGATGCGTCAGATTATGTGAAACAGTTTATGTATGGTTTGAGACTGTGGTCAGAAGAACATACCGGAATACTGTAAATGGCCAGCAGGTCAAGGCTCCGCTGGAGCATCCCCATCACAGAGGCGGTCAGCTCCAGGGACTGGCGAGTATACTCGGAGGAAGCCTGCAAAAAGTGTTAGAAGCATCAGTATTCTGCGGAATATCAAATGAAATGGAATGACAATGCAAGATGCAAAATGCAATAATACATACCGGGGGCAAGTCGTAGAACCCGACTAACTCGTGATCAGCTGAAGGGGAAGCAATGGGGATCTGATAGGTCTCCCCACCCTGCCCTCGGCATGTCATCGTCGTGGGCAGTGCTGGCCAACTAGCCCCCCGCCCTCTCCGGGCCCCACTCCTGCCACGGACCCGAGCCGTCCTCGATGCTCCTGCTCCCGCTCCCGCCCTAGCCGCTGGCGCCGCAGGCCTCTCTCTCTTAGCTCGACGGCAACTGCTCAAAGGCCGCATGATGTAGGTCTGGACGTACTCTGCGTAGTCGCCCTCGCCCTTGAAGCCCTCCGCGTCCTAGCCGATCGTGTAATCAGCCATATGCTCGGAAGTGAACCTCTCTGTGTCCCTCATGTGGATAGGAGGCGGACCTGGAACTATCTGCTCTGGTAAACCCAGGGTCTGGCGTAGGAAGCGCTCACCCAAGTACTAAGCCTGACAGACCGGGCCCTCCAGCAAGATCCTGAACCGGGCGGTCTCCTCGGCACCGGCAAACCGCTCCCGAATCGCAGTTGGCAATTGAGCCCAAGGCTGCCAGGTGATCTGAAAATGATATGCAGTTAGTTATCTACTGTTATTAAAAATACAGTGTAAAGCGAAGCTTGAAATAAACTCTAAAGTTGAACATACCTCTGCGGTGGTGATGGTGTCGAAATAGCGGCGGAAGAAGATAAAAGACTTCCGGGGTCTCCGCACACACCTCATATCGAAGCGGCGGGAGAAAGAAACGCCGAGAGGGGTCTCCTCGTCGGGTACTGGCGCAAACCTCGGGAAGTAGGCGTAGACCCACAACTGCAGAGCAAATATCAGTATGCTTATCAGATAAAGCAGAATGCAGAATGAAGGAGAAATGGCAGAACCATGTGTCGTGCAGTGTATTGTGCAGAGTGTGCCGTGTGTGTAGTGTACAGTCAGCGTGAAGCAGACCGCAGTGTGTGCAGTGTACAGAGTGCAGAAATGTAAAACAGAAAAGAAGATGTACCTCCCAAGCTCGCCAGTAGCCCCCGAGCAACTGTCCGCTGCAACGGGAGGATGAGCTCATGTATTCGTAGAGTGTGGCCAAGGCTGCCCCACTCCAGTCGTAGCGCAGGATCCGTGTGACATCCACCAGAGCGTTCAGCAAACAGAGGGGCACGGTGTTCGCCCGGTCGGCGAAGATGGTCGTCCCCAGTAATGTAATAACCCTCACACTGATTACCGATAAGTCACTGATTGAGTACCGATTACTGCTAAACTAAGACTAACTATGACTGATAATTGAACTGACTGAATTACTGAACTGACTGACAAAGTCGATTGCCTGTATCTGTTTGAATTGCATTTTATCTGTTTAACTGTTTAATTATCTGTTCAGTCTGTTTTGTTTAGACTGTAAATTGAAGGCCTTATCGGCGGCCGAACCAGAAATTGATTAGTGATTTGTGATCGCCATAATTTATGTGATTTTATGGTATATTTAATTGGAAGTTGATTTAGTATGATTAAACTGGATTAAATTAGATTAAAATAAGTTAAATTGCATTGTTAGGCTTTATTACCAAAATACCACTTAGTGGCCCACTATCTCATACACATTTGAGCCTTCACTTGATCACATAACACATTTGCTCAGCCATTCCTTGGTATAGCCGACTATAGGGAGAGAGGAAGTGAGAGAGTGAATTCATCTTGCTCCATCTTGCTTTGGCTTGAGAACTTGGTAGAATTGAAGTGTAGATTTGTCAATTGAGCCTCTAAACTTGAATTACATGACCTAGGTAAGGTAATTGAACCTCTCATTGTTGTATTTAAGATTGTTCTTGCATGATTCATGCCAAATTTGAGAGTTGAGCCATGAATTAGTTCTAGCATGTTGGATTAGGACTCATTCCATGCATGCATATGTGTATTGATGAATTTTGAGTTGATTTCATGGCAAATTGTCACATGCATGTTCATAATTAAGCTTGAGTCCATGTTTTCAACTTGTTTTGAAAGGAAGAAGCTCATTAGAGCAAGAATTGAAGCTTTGAAATGGTTTTAACCCATGCATGTTCTATTTGAGCCTTGCTCTTGAAAATTGGTTTTGAATTGGAGTTGAATTAAACACCCTTGGGTCTTGATTTCTTAAATTGAGTTTTGAAACATGTTATTCTATGTGTTTACAAGAGTTTTCCAGAAAATGGGCCTAAGAGGATCGATTTTGGTGTTTGAAAACTTGGTTTTGAACTTGGAGTTCGAATCTGGTTTTTCCAAATTTTGGTCGTCCGCTCGAGCGGAGGAAGTGCCGCTCGAGCGGGGAAATCAAGCTCCCAGCAATTTGGCCTTGTTTACAGTCCGCTCGAGCAGGGCCTTGTGTCTCGCGCTCGAGCGGGAGTCGAGCGGGGAATTCACCCATCCAGTACTTTTACAGTACGCTCGAGCGGGATAGTTGCCGCTCGAGCGGGTACCTTTGTTGCATGTCCGCTCGAGCGGGGGAAACCTGCGCTAGAGCGGGACCTTGTTTCACTGAAAATTTTGAAAATGTTTTCTGTGTACATCTTTGCATCCTCATTCCATCCTAGGCATTCTTAGGCCTAGTTTAAGGCATCTTAATGAGGATATAGATGTAGAACACACCGAGGCATAATAGGGAGTTAATAATTATCTTTCCCAACTGTGAAACTTAGAGTGTGTTCAATCTGTTAACTGTATAGGGTTGGCATTCCGAGGAGACGCTCTAGCCTACTGTAGCCCAGAACTCTGTGAGTAACAATTGTGTAAAGATATGTTCAAAATGATTATCTTCTGAATACTGAACTGAACTGTTTACTGAACTGATATTGTCTACTGAATGAATGTATGTCCTATATTCTGAATTGTACCGTGGCATCCTTAGCACCTACTGTTTACTGTTACTGTTACAGAGATCTCTGTCGGTTCCCTTGTGGGACCACTACTGTTTACTGACTGATGGCCATCATTACTGTTTGGTCTTTAAGACCTACTGCTTACTGTACTGTTATGCTAACGGATGTACCACATATGACTGATTGACTGGAATACTGATTTAATGAACTGTTTTCATTACTGTAAGGACATTCATTCTAAACCTCTTTACGCTTTATGTTATTCACTGGGCTTTAGCTCACTGCTCATATATATATGTAGGTGTACAGGCACCAGATCGCAGCTAGGAGCGTCGGGGTAACTCCAGTTTTGTCAAGCCAACCACTGTGCCTCACTTCGAGGTTCCGAGCCTGCCAAGCTATGGCTTAGGGGTGTTTTTATTTCCCCGTCTGTCTTGTACTGTTTTTGTAATACTGTATACACTGTTACCGTACTGCTTAATAGGGATTAAGTCCCTGTACTGTATATTGTAAATATTGTGCATACTGTTTGGTACTGTTCCGTATAAATGTATGAAAAATCTTTTTGGCATACAGACTGTCACAGCTCATTGGACATTGTTTATTTACTGTATTGGCTTCCGCCATGCCCCTGTACTCTGTTTTACTGTATTACTGTTAAGCAGGCCTTCGGTAATCTTGAATTACTGGCCGGTTACGGTACTAAACCCATAGGGGCGGGTTTGGGTCGTAACAGAGTGGTATCAGAGCGATACTTAACCACGAGTTATACGGCACATACGTGTCCAGATGAGCTATAGGGTGTCCTAGAAAAGCAATAGGGCATTTCATGAGCATGAAAAGTGTGTGGTTATAACATGACTGATTATATGCTAATGTGTTAACCTGCTTAAAGAAATGACTGTCTATGTTGATAACTGTTATGCCTATAGTGAAATAGATAATGCAAATGAATCTGAATCCTCATCCACTGAGGCAAGAATGGCAAGAATGGAAAGAATGATGGAACTGATAACTGCTAGACTTGAGCAACAACAGAATCAACAGCCCCCACCTCCTCCTCCGGTACAGCCGGACCAGAATGTGAATGATAATGATGGGGACATAATTGCTCTTACCTAGAAGTTCAGCAAACTGAAACCGCCATCCTTTCAGGGAGGCCTTGAACCGTTAAAGGCTGAAGCATGGGTTTTGGAGACCGAAAAATTGTTTGAGGTGTTTCCGTGCTCGGAGGCACATAAAGTAATGTTGGCCACTTTCACGCTGCAAGAAGAGGCTAGAAGGTGGTGGATGCTTACTCGTGATGACAACACTGCTATGACTTGGGCTCAATTCAAAGTAGCCTTCTTTGAAAAGTACTTCCCTCAGTGTGTCAGGGACAGAAAGGTCACTGAATTCGAACAGTTAAGACAGGGCACAATGTCTGTTGCTGAATACGAAACGAAGTTCACCGGGCTTGCTAGATATGCACCACACATGGTGGACACCGAGTATAAGAAGGCCAGGAGGTTCGAAGGTGGCCTGAATGTTGCGATACTGGATAGAATAAATGTACTGAAATTACAGACTTATGTGAATGTCCTTGACCGAGCCTTGATGGCTGAAGCAAACATCGAGGCGCTGAAAACTGAAACACCAGCGTCTAAATGGCGTGGTAAAAGGCAGAATTTTAAATTCAAGAAAGGCAAGCATAACCCATTGAGCAAGAAACAGAATACGGGGTCAACGACTAGCCCCAGCCAAGGGAGTGGTTTTATACCACCCTGTTCTGAATGTAGTAAGAATCATAAGGGAGTTTGTTATAAAATCTCTGGTGCTTGTTACAGGTGTGGCAAGGTGGGCCACATGGTGAAAGATTGCCCTTCCACTGCTCCGAGCAATAGTAAAGCTGCAGGCAGCGCCGCAGCATCAACCGTGGCACCAAAACCGAATCCCAAAGCTACCGGGAAAGAGCCTATGAGGCAGGGCCGTGTGTTCGCCCTAGTATCGGGAGACGTGCAAAATACCGAGACCGTAGTGTCAGGTATTCTTTCTATTTGTGCTCAGAATGCATATGTACTGATTGATTCGGGGTCGACACATTCTTATGTATCGCATGCTTTCTCGCGAAAATTGAATAGACCCTTAGAACCCATGAATTATCTGCTAGCTGTATCATCACCTATTGGGGGATCCATGACATGTGCATATATGTATCCTGCTTGTGAGATTATTGTTGGGGATATGTATCTGTTTATTGATTTACTGCCATTGAACATTGATCATTTCGATGTAATATTGGGGATGGACTGGTTAACGAAATATCATGCCACCATAGACTGTGTAACGAAACAAGTAGTTTTCCGTCCACCGGGTTTGCCCGAATTTGTGTTTAGTGGGAGTGGAGTGGTACCTCCTCCGTATTTGATTTCATCTGTAAAAGCTGTTAAATTGATTAGAAAGGGGTGTAAAGGGTATCTGTGTTCTGTATTGACTGTATCTACTGATGATAATGCTAATGTGAACAGCATTCCCATAGTCAGAGAGTTCCCAGATGTTTTTCCAGATAATCTGCCAGGGGATTTGATTGACAGGGAGATTGAATTCACCGTTGATGTGATTCCGGGAACGCAGCCAGTATCTAAAGCTCCTTACAGAATGGCTCCAACTGAACTGAAAGAATTGAAAGTGCAACTACAGGAACTGTTAGACAAGAAGTTCATCAGGCCCAGTACTTCACCGTGGGGCGCACCGGTTTTGTTTGTGAAAAGAAAGACGGCTCACTGAGACTGTGTATTGATTACCATGAACTGAACAAGGTAACCGTGAAGAATAAATACCCATTGCCTCGTATTGATGACTTATTTGATCAGTTACAGGGTGCTCAAGTGTTTTCTAAGATTGATCTCAGATCCGGATATCATCAGTTGAAGGTTAAACCAGAAGACATTGACAAGACTGCTTTTAGAACAAGGTATGGACATTACGAATTTTTAGTTATGCCTTTTGGAGTTACCAATGCACCAGCAGCATTTATGGACCTCATGAATAGAATCTTTAAACCATACCTTGATGACTTTATTGTTGTATTCATTGATGACATCCTGATTTATTCTAAGATTAGAGAAGAACATGAACATCATCTGAGACTTGCCCTACAGACCTTAAGAGAACAGAAACTTTATGCTAAATTGTCTAAATGTGAATTTTGGCTGGACCATGTTATGTTTTTGGGACACGTTACTAGCAAAGATGGGATTTCAGTTGATCCACAGAAAATTGAAGCTGTAGTGAACTGGCCTAGACCAACGAATGTGATTGAAGTCCGAAGCTTTTTGGGATTGGCTGGCTATTACAGAAGATTTGTCAAAGATTTCTCCAAAATTGCCTTACCATTGACTCAATTAACTCAGAAAGGGACATCATTTGACTGGACTGACCAAAGGGAATCAGCATTCCAAGAGTTAAAAACTCGACTTGTAACTGCACCAATTCTCACCATACCTTCAGGTACGGATGGTTATACTGTATTTAGTGATGCTTCTCATAAGGGTTTGGGATGTGTTTTAATGCAGAATGGGAGAGTAATTGCTTATGCTTCCTGACAACTGAGGCCTCATGAAAAGAACTACCCAACCCATGATCTGGAACTTGCTGCAGTGGTATTTGCATTGAAAATCTGGCGTCACTATCTGTATGGGGCAACATGTGAAGTATACACTAATCACAAAAGTCTGAAATATTTCTTCACCCAGAAAGAATTGAACATGAGACAGCGGAGATGGCTAGAACTGATTAAAGATTATGACTTACAGATATTGTATCATCCGGGAAAAGCCAACACCGTTGCCGATGCTTTGAGTCGGAAATCGATTGGGAACTTAGCCTGTTTGCTTACTGGGCAGAGAGAGTTGCTTTGTGACCTTGAAAAATCTGAAATTAAAATTGTTTTGCGAGAACAAGGTGGAACCTTAGCTGCTATTTCTGCTCAACCGGCTTTGATTGAGGAAATTAAAGAGAAACAGCAACTGGATGACTTCTTGAAGAAGATCATCGAAGAAAGAGAATCTAAACCGAGACCGGGATTCAAATTTGAAAATAATGTACTGAAATTCCAGGAAAGACTGTGTGTACCGAATGATACTGAATTGAAAAGAAGAGTTCTGCAAGAAGGCCACAACTCAAAATTTTCTATCCACCCAGAAAACACGAAAATGTACCAAGATCTGAAATAGAACTTTTGGTGGCCGGGGATGAAGAAAGAAATTGTTGATTTTGTATCGAAATGTCTTCATTGCCAACAAGTCAAAGCGGAACATCAACAACCCGCAGGCTTATTGCAACCCTTACCCATACCGGAGTGGAAATGGGAACATATTACCATGGACTTTATCGTTGTATTGCCTCGCTCCAGTAAAGGTATGGACTCGATTTGGGTTATTGTTGATAGACTGACTAAACCTGCTCACTTCTTACCTATTAAGACAATTTATAATGCGGACAAATTGGCTATACTCTATATTGATGAAATTGTTAAACTGCATGGAGTGCCTGTGTCCATTGTTTCTGACAGGGATTCGAAGTTTACATCGAGGTTTTGGCAAAGCCTACAGACTGCATTGGGAACTGAACTAAGACTGAGTAGTGCCTATCATCCTCAGACAGATGGTCAGTCAGAAAGGACCATCCAAACTCTGGAGGATTTATTGAGAATGTGTGTCCTTGATTTTCAGGGAAACTGGGAAAGCCATTTGCCATTAGCTGAATTCGCCTACAACAACAGTTATCATTCGAGTATTGGTATGGCGCCTTTCGAGGCATTGTATGGCAGAAAATATAGATCTCCGATTTGCTGGGCAGAAGTTGGAGAAGGGCCTTTGCTTGGGCCCGAGATTGTATATGAGACGACTGAGAAAGTAAAACTGATACAACAGAGACTGAAAACTGCGCAGAGCAGACATAAAAGTTATGCAGATATCAGAAGGCGAGAAAGAGAATATGAAGTGGGTGATCACGTGTTTGTGAAAGTGACACCGATGAAAGGCCAGACTCGTTTTAGAGTCAAAGGCAAGTTAGCCCCAAGATATGTCAGACCGTATGAGATTATTGAGAAAATCAATCCGGTGGCGTATCAAGTTGCGCTTCCTCCTGAAATGGAGCATATGCACAACGTCTTCCACATTTCGATGTTGAGAGATTATCTCCGGGATCCCTTCCATGTAATTGAGCCTACTCGTGTAGTGTTGAGTGATGACTACACTTACGAGGAACGGCCTATACAGATTGTAAACAGACGGATCAAGAAATTGAGAAACAAGGAGATCCCACTAGTGAAAGTCGACTGGCAAAATCACGGTGACGTGTATGCCACTTGGGAAAGGGAAGATGACATGGCCAAACTTGTTCTCACTGAATCCTGTCTTCTTCCAGAATGAAGGTAACTCGAGTTTAGAGGACTAAACTCTTATTAAGGAGGGGAGACTGTAATAACCCTCACACTGATTACCGATAAGTCATTGATTGAGTACCGATTACTGCTAAACTAAGACTGACTATGACTGATAATTGAACTGACTGAATTACTGAACTGACTGACTAAATCTGACTGAATCGATTGCCTGTATCTGTTTGAATTGCATTTTATCTGTTTAATTGTTTAATTATCTGTTCAGTCTATTTTGTTTAGACTGTAAATTGAAAGCCTTATCGGCGGCCGAACCAGAAATTGATTAATGATTTGTGATCGCCATAATTTATGTGATTTTATAGTATATTTAATTGGAAGTTGATTTAGTATGATTAAACTGGATTAAATTAGATTAAAATAAGTTAAATTGCATTGTTAGGCTTTATTACCAAAATACCACTTAGTGGCCCACTATCTCACACACATTTGAGCCTTCACTTGATCACATAACACATTTGCTCAGCCATTCCTTGGTATAGCCGACTATAGGGAGAGAGGAAGTGAGAGAGTGAATTCATCTTGCTCCATCTTGCTTTGGCTTGAGAACTTGGTAGAATTGAAGTGTAGATTTGTCAATTGAGCCTCTAGACTTGAATTACAAGACCTAGGTAAGGTAATTGAACCTCTCATTGTTGTATTTAAGATTGTTCTTGTATGATTCGTGCCAAATTTGAGAGTTGAGCCATGAATTAGTTCTAGCATGTTGGATTAGGACTCATTCCATGCATGCATATGTGTATTGATGAATTTTGAGTTGATTTCATAGCAAATTGTTACATGCATGTTCATAATTAAGCTTGAGTCCATGTTTTCAACTTGTTTTGAAAGGAAGAAGCTCATTAGAGCAAGAATTGAAGCTTTGAAATGGTTTTAACCCATGCATGTTCTATTTGAGCATTGCTCTTGAAAAATGGTTTTGAATTGGAGTTGAATTAAACACCCTTGGGTCTTGATTTCTTAAATTGAGTTTTGAAACATGTTATTCTATGTGTTTACAAGAGTTTTCCAGAAAATGGGCCCAAGAGGATCGATTTTGGTGTTTGAAAACTTGGTTTTGAACTTGGAGTTCGAATCTGGGTTTTCCAGATTTTGGTCGTCCGCTCGAGCGGGGGAAGTGCCGCTCGAGCGGGGAAATCAAGCTCCCAGCAATTTGGCCTTGTTTACAGTCCGCTCGAGCGGGGAAGTTGGCGCTCGAGCAGGGCCTTGTGTCTCGCGCTCGAGCGGGAGTCGAGCGGGGAATTCACCTATCCAGTACTTTTACAGTACGCTCGAGCGGGATAGTTGCCGCTCGAGCGGGTACCTTTGTTGCATGTCCGCTCGAGCAGGGGAAACCTGCGCTCGAGCGGGACCCTGTTTCACTGAAAATTCTGAAAATGTTTTCTGTGTACATCTTTGCATCCTCATTCCATCCTAGGCATTCTTAGGCCTAGTTTAAGGCATCTTAATGAGGATATAGATGTAGAACACACCGAGGCATAATAGGGAGTTAATAATTATCTTTCCCAACTGTGAAACTTAGAGTGTGTTCAATCTGTTAACTGTATAGGGTTGGCATTCCGAGGAGACGCTCTAGCCTACTGTAGCCCAGAACTCTGTGAGTAACAATTGTGTAAAGATATGTTCAAAATGATTATCTTCTGAATACTGAACTGAACTGTTTACTGAACTGATATTGTCTACTGAATGAATGTATGTCCTATATTCTGAACTGTGCCGTGGCATCCTTAGCACCTACTGTTTACTGTTACTGTTACAAAGATCTCTGTCGGTTCCCTTGTGGGACCACTACTGTTTACTGACTGATGGCCATCATTACTGTTTGGTCTTTAAGACCTACTGCTTACTGTACTGTTATGCTAACGGATGTACCACATATGACTGATTGACTGGAATACTGATTTAATGAACTGTTTTCATTACTGTAAGGACATTCATTCTAAACCTCTTTACGCTTTATGTTATTCACTGGGCTTTAGTTCACTGCTCATATATATATGTAAGTGTACAGGCACCAGACCGCAGCTAGGAGCGTCGGGGTAACTCCAGTTTTGTCAAGCCAACCACTGTGCCTCACTGCGAGGTTCCGAGCCTGCCAAGCTATGGTTAGGGGTGTTTTTATTTCCCCGTCTGTCTTGTACTGTTTTTGTAATATTGTATAGACTGTTACCGTACTGCTTAATAGGGATTAAGTCCCTGTACTGTATATTGTAAATATTGTGCATACTGTTTGGTACTGTTCCGTATAAATGTATGAAAAATCTTTTTGGCATACAGACTGTCACAGCTCATTGGACATTGTTTATTTACTGTATTGGCTTCCGCTATGCCCCTGTACTCTGTTTTACTGTATTACTGTTAAGCAGGCCTTCGGTAATCTTGGATTACTGGCCGGTTACGGTACTAAACCCATAGGGGCGGGTTTGGGTCGTGACAGAGTGGTATCAGAGCGATACTTAACCACGAGTTATACTGCACATACGTGTCCAGATGAGCTATAGGGTGTCCTAGAAAAGCAATAGGGCATTTCATGAGCATGAAAAGTGTGTGGTTATGACATGATTGATTATATGCTAATGTGTTAACCTGCTTAAAGAAATGACTGTCTATGTTGATAACTGTTATGCCTATAGTGAAATGGATAATGCAAATGAATCTGAATCCTCATCCATTGAGGCAAGAATGGAAAGAATGGAAAGAATGATGGAACTGATAACTGTTAGACTTGAGCAACAACAGAATCAACAGCCCCCACCTCCTCCTCCGGTATAGCCGGACCAGAATGTGAATGATAATGATGGGGACATAATTGCTCTTACCTAGAAGTTCAGCAAACTAAAACCGCCATCCTTTCAGGGAGGCCTTGAACCGTTAAAGGCTGAAGCATGGGTTTTGGAGACTGAAAAATTGTTTGAGGTGTTTCCGTGCTCGGAGGCACATAAAGTAATGTTGGCCACTTTCACGCTGCAAGAAGAGGCTAGAAAGGTCACTGAATTCGAATAGTTAAGACAGGGCACAATGTCTGTTGCTGAATACGAAACGAAGTTCACCGGGCTTGCTAGATATGCACCACACATGGTGGACACCGAGTATAAGAAGGCCAGGAGGTTCGAAGGCGGCCTGAATGTTGCGATACTGGATAGAATAAATGTACTGAAATTACAGACTTATGTGAATGTCCTTGACCGAGCCTTGATGGCTGAAGCAAACATCGAGGCGCTGAAAACTAAAACACCAACGTCTGAATGGCGTGGTAAAAGGCAGAATTTTAAATTCAAGAAAGGCAAGCATAACCCATTGAGCAAGAAACAGAATACGGGGTCAACGACTAGCCCCAGCCAAGGGAGTGGTTTTATACCACCCTGTTCTGAATGTGGTAAGAATCATAAGGGAGTTTGTTATAAAATCTATGGTGCTTGTTACAGGTGTGGCAAGGTGGGCCACATGGTGAAAGATTGCCCTTCCACTGCTCCGAGCAATAGTAAAGCTGCAGGCAGCGCCTCAGCATCAACCGTGGCACCAAAACCGAATCCCAAAGCTACCGGGAAAGAGCCTATGAGGCAGGGCCGTGTGTTCGCCCTAGTACCGGGAGACGTGCAAAATACCGAGACCGTAGTGTCAGGTATTCTTTCTATTTGTGCTCAGAATGCATATGTACTGATTGATTCGGGGTCGACACATTCTTATGTATCGCATGCTTTCTCGCGAAAATTGAATAGACCCTTAGAACCCATGAATTATCTGCTAGCTGTATCATCACCTATTGGGGGATCCATGACATGTGCATATATGTATCCTGCTTGTGAGATTATTGTTGGGGATATGTATCTGTTTATTGATTTACTGCCATTGAACATTGATCATTTCGATGTAATATTGGGGATGGACTGGTTAACGAAATATCATGCCACCATAGACTGTGTAACGAAACAAGTAGTTTTCCGTCCACTGGGTTTGCCAGAATTTGTGTTTAGTGGGAGTGGAGTGGTACCTCCTCCGTATTTGATTTCATCTGTAAAAGCTGTTAAATTGATTAGAAAGGGGTGTAAAGGGTATCTGTGTTCTGTATTGACTGTATCTACTGATGATAATGCTAATGTGAACAGCGTTCCCATAGTCAGAGAGTTCCCAGATGTTTTTCCAGATAATCTGCCAGGGGATTTGATTGACAGGGAGATTGAATTCACCGTTGATGTGATTCTGGGAACACAGCCAGTATCTAAAGCTCCTTACAGAATGGCTCCAACTGAACTGAAAGAATTGAAAGTGCAACTACAGGAACTGTTAGACAAGAAGTTCATCAGGCCCAGTACTTCACCGTGGGGCGCATCGATTTTGTTTGTGAAAAGAAAGACGGCTCACTGAGACTGTGTATTGATTACCGTGAACTGAACAAGGTAACCGTGAAGAATAAATACCCATTGCCTCGTATTGATGACTTATTTGATCAGTTACAGGGTGCTCAAGTGTTTTCTAAGATTGATCTCGGATCCGGATATCATCAGTTAAAGGTTAAACCAGAAGACATTGATAAGACTGCTTTTAGAACAAGGTATGGACATTACGAATTTTCAGTTATGCCTTTTGGAGTTACCAATGCACCAGCAGCATTTATGGACCTCATGAATAGAATCTTTAAACCATACCTTGATGACTTTATTGTTGTATTCATTGATGACATCCTGATTTATTCTAAGACTAGAGAAGAACATGAACATCATCTGAGACTTGCCCTACAGACCTTAAGAGAACAGAAACTTTATGCTAAATTGTCTAAATGTGAATTTTGGCTGGACCATGTTATGTTTTTGGGACACGTTATTAGCAAAGATGGGATTTCAGTTGATCCACAGAAAATTGAAGCTGTAGTGAACTGGCCTAGACCAACGAATGTGACTGAAGTCCGAAGCTTTTTGGGATTGGCTGGCTATTACAGAAGATTTGTCAAAGATTTCTCCAAAATTACCTTACCATTGACTCAATTAACTCAGAAGGGGACATCATTTGACTGGACTGACCAAAGGGAAAATGTGTTTGACAAATGGTGTGTGCATGCCTTTACCACTGCATCCATTGCATTCTCCCCAACAGATCCCATTGTAAATATCCATTACATACATATTGTATATATCGCATCGTAGTTTACATGCATATTGTATATATTGCATCATAGTTTGCATGCATCCACTGCATCATCCATCTATGGCTTGCGCCTTTCCATGTTGAGCTTGGTTTGGTATGTGCCCATATTTTTCACGTCGAAGCACAGTTATGATATTATGTGTACGCACCTATTCCACTACTGGTATTGTGGTTTGAGGGTGACGGCACCGTTTCTGTGTTAGACGCAGTTGGTATGTGTCCATGCCTTTCCTAGGCAAGATACGGTTTGGCCGTAGGCCTTATCCACTGTATATATTGCATTGTAGTGTAGTTCGATTGCATCTAGCATTTAGGATCATGAGCTTTTCTGAGCAGAGCATGCCTCACTTATGTCATTCCACCGAATTACTTGTTCTTGTGTTCTGTCTACATCACTCATAGTTCTGCATGTGTACGCGCCTATTCCACTGCTGGTATTGTGGTTTGAGGGTTGCGGCACCTTTTCTATGGTAGACGGACTTTGCATCTCCATCATCTTTATGACATTTGTGTGGTTTTTGAACCGCTCATGATTTGATCATGATTCAATTGCATTGCATATCATTTGCATTGTTTATACGTAGATTTGTAAATGTTGCATATCATTTTGCATCCATTCCGCATTGTTCTGCGTTGTCACACACAGGTTGCATTATCATGCACTCCTACACTTGCATTGTCACGCAACTTTCGATTGCATCGTTATGCATGTTGCTAACAATATTGTACTTGTTGAGTTTTCTTTCTCTTTCAGGCACGATATTGTATGTACGGTTCATTTGAAGCTGGTGCAACCAGACGAGCCGCACAGGTATTGTATTCTCCGAGTGAGACGTATCGAGAATTGAATAATTCTCTTGTACCCTCTCTGCATTGTAGTGTAGTTTGGTTTGTGCTAGCTTAAAACTGTTGCATTGTTACGCTTCGTTACAGCTTTCTTCGCATGATCATAAGTTATCGGCTTCTTGCATTGTCAGTTGCATTTTGCCCCCGCCTTCGGGCGCATATTTTTATTGCCTTGCATGCTTGTCTAAGTCTTCGGCCTTATCAAAAATGGGTCGTCTCTGGGCTTTGACACTCACTCCCGTCATTGTTATGACTTTCGAGTTCTATCAAAGAGGGGCAACTGTAGACACCCCATTTTTGACCGTCCTCAAGACTTGGACGTCATCGCTTGAACACTCGGTGATTACCCATGTTTGTGTTCGTCTTGAGTTCCCGGAGGTCTCGGCCACGCGCCTTGCCTCAAGACCTCTCGACTCGACTGTTTTGTGTTTAGTTTTGCACCAAACACTTGTGTTTTGCTTTTGAGGGGTAGGGAATGGCGTGTTGGCCATCCCCACATCTCACCGGCCATGGGCTGAGGCCACCAGCCATTGCTTTGTTGCCATCGGCCAAATGTTTCGCCGGTCGGCATTCTTTTTTGTCGGTCGACCATGTATTTGGTCAATTTGGCATTTTTGGCTGGCCGACCACTGTGCATCTGCTTTTGCAGATATTTTTATGCCAGCTGTGCTAGCTGGCATACACTTTGCACCCCCTCCATACATGTATATCGAGGGATTTCACTCTTGCTTAGCTTGTTTTGTAAGCTTTGCAAGAGTGATCCTCTATAAAGGGAAGGCCTCTCCTCCCTCCTCCAAGGTTACAAAAAAGCTCCAAAGGTCTGGTTTTAGGGTTAGCATAGTGTGTCTATTCTATCTCTATATCTTCCTCTCTTTGTGTATAAGTGTGTGTTTATCCTTACTTTTGTGCACAAACACCTAGTGTTACACTATACCTTTAGTTGCTGAGGCATTAGAGGGTTGTTCTTGGAGTTTTTGGGTGGATTCAAGCTTCAGGAAGCTGCTAGAGCATTGTTCTTGAAGAAAGTCTTCAAGGGTAAGAACCTTGCCCTTTATTCCCCATTCTTGCATAGGCTTTTAGCCATCTTTGCTTGCTCTTTAAGCTTAGTATATAACATATAAAAGTTCTATTTTTTCTTGCTTAAAATAGTTGTTTAAGGTTGTTTTGGTGTTTGGGGTTGTTTGACCCCCCCTTAGGCCTTATTTGGCCCCCATTTTGTGCTATTTTGGTGAGCTCCGGGACCACCTTGTTTGGGCCTCCTCACCACTAAAATTTTGAGGGATTTCAGTAGTGAGGATGGTGGTTTAAGGTCCTAAGAAGGAGAGGGCCATCCCCTCTCCTTGTTGTCTTCAAAATGTGTCATTTTTGCCTCATGTGTAAGCACCATTCTTGAGTTCATGTTGGCCATGTCTTAAGTGTTATTTGTGCTTATTTTGCCATGATATAGCACTGTTTTTACTTGGTTTAGACACACCATGCTTGTTTTGCATACTTGTCTTGTAATGCCATGAATTGCCTTAACATGTGCCTAGCATTTAGATTATCATGCTTACTTGTTTTGGCTTAGCTTTGTGAAGCTTTTATGCATGTTTTAGTATGCTTGAGGTCTGTTTTTGGTTGCTCGGGTCATCCATGCTTTGCTTTGTATAGCTACCATGCAATTCCCCTTGTGAGCCTTGAGTGTTGACCCCTCTAGCATGCTTTACTTGCTTTGTTCCAGTGGTTTGGAACCACTTGCCATGTCATTTCAGTCCATATAGCATGCTTGTATACTTGCATTTATGGCTCCTTTGATGTTTCAAAAGGTTTGTGTGTTATGCCCCATGATTGGTTCATTTTGCATGCCTTTAGATTTAGGCCATTTAGATGCCATCTAGGTGTGCTCTTGACCTTGTTTTGGTCTGCCTTGGGGTGGTTTTGAGTCCCCTTGGCCCTTTGAGGCTTGGTTGGCATGGCCATGGTTTAAGCCCCTTGGCTTACCTTTAGTTTTGGACATTATTGCATGCTATGCATGTCTTGTTAAGTTGGTTTGGTACCCTTTTCTAACATGATTTTCAGAGCATTATATGCATGCTATTTGCCCTTGTTTATCCCTTCTAAGTGTGCTTAAAAGTTGCTTCTTTATGCCTAAGTGTTGGACCATGTATGCATGCATGCTTGTATGTGCATTTGGCCCCATTTCCATAACCTTTGGCCACTGTTTGGGCTTAGTAGAGAGCTGTCCATCTTGGCACGAGTCCATTGTTCGCGTGTTGTTGCATGCTCGCCTTGTGTGTTGTTGAATACTTGGCCTACTGCATGTGTTGCATGCTTGAATCATAGTGCATTTGGCATGCATTCTCATCTTTGTTTTGATTGCTTAACATGCCATATGTTTTGCATATTTGCATGTTGGCATTGCATCTTGCATGCTCAATTAGCTTGCATACTTGTTATATGCTTTGCATGCTTGCCACATGTTCAAGTTGCCTACTTAGTTTCCATGCCTAGGGTGCATTGCATTGAACATGCATGCCTTGCCTCTTGAAATCAAGTGATAGAGGTTGGGCCTTTATGTGCTTATTTGGTTTGCATTTCATTTGACATGAAAATGCACAACTTGGTTTCTTGGGCCATCACGCATTGAAATGCGTGATTGGCGGTCCGAGAATCGAGTACCATCCCCCTTTGAGTCATAAACATGATAAGGGGTGTATTGGTGCACACATTTGCTTGAAATGCATTGCCATGCCTTGTTTTGCCCTCTGCTGCTGTAAAAACTGGTGCTGCAGGAAGCTTTGGCCGGCCGACCATCTTTACTGCCGACCGACCAAACATTTTTGGCTGAGAGCTATACAAGTGGTCGATGACCACTCCCCTATGGCCGGTGACCATTCCTCATGGCCGGTGGCATCCCCCAGAGTTCAGAGAGTGTTCCTTGGGACTTGTACAGTCTTCAGAGGAGCAGAGCAGGGAAAATAGAGGCAGCTTGTGCATGGCATTGGATTTCCGAGTGAAGCCAATCCGAGTACGCGTGCATCCCTCTTCCCGAGGCCTTTTAATGCTTTCCTTAGCTTAATTGATTTGTTAATTAATTAGGTGGTCTGTAAATTATTTAATTAGCATGTAGGTTAATTAAATTGTATTATTCTTTTGGTCCCTCCGAGCGAGGGCGAATTTGTAATAAGTGTGGGTGCGTACGTGCATGTCTTCTAACCCCAAATTCTTTCTCCCTTTTACTTACCTGCTTTTGATGGCTAGTATTAGGGCATATTTAATTTAGCATCCTTATGCTATGCATGCGCGCATCCATTCATTTGTACTACATGTACCGGGCTCGGCGCATCATGCTAACTGCATAGTATTTCAAATCTAACTTGAATACATGTTATCTGTTGCATTCCACATGCCATCCTAGGATTAGCCGAGCCTATTCTAGTGACATTCTGTATGCGATGCATTAGCCACTTAACATGGACTTGGATCATGCATTGATTACTAACAAGTTCTTTGTTTTGGCTCGAAGTACTCGGTAAGCTTTTTATGCTTTAGCATCTTGTATGAGTGCGAATGTTAACATGACAGCATGCTTACCTTGTTTCTATGTGCTTATGTGACATAACTGTTTGAATGCCTATGGGTGAAGGTTAGATTGTTTGAGTTGGAACAACTCGTTGAAATCCGTGTTTTAGCCTACTCGCGAGTAGCAAATTTTAAACCATTTTTCAAAACGAGCGGATATGCAATGATTTGTTCCAAATTAGGTGATTTAGTCTATACTTCTGTGTTGTGCTCATTACATAGTAAGATTAGCTAATTAATCGGAATAAGAGCACATAATGTTTTCAAAACTAGATATCATGGGTAGTAGAGGCCGATCTTTGATCGGGCGAGTGGGGGTGCTCATAGCTGACCTTCCCCAATCGTACCCAAGTTCCCGAGCCGAGGCAACTTTGGTGATGACGGACACGTGGCCTTAGGAAAACGAGTCAGGGTTTCCTAAATTCCCCCATAAAAAATATTTAGATGACGACTCTGTATCTGGCAAAGCAGTCCATGTTTGGCACTTCTTTCAAAAAATCTGTTTTCCAAAATGATTTGCCGGATTTGGACTCTTTGGTGATTTATCAATCTCGCATTGCACTTTGTGAGATCAGATTAAGAACCGACACAAATTGAGTCTGAACTGTAGCGTGAGGCCCCCCTCGCGGGCGCGTCTACAGGTGCTTACGGTTGAGTGGCGTCTATCTCCCAGGATACAATGATCTTCACAAATTTGTAGAAGCACTTCAACTAAATTTGTTCGGCAAACTAAACCTGTGATCTATACTCTCTTTAAATTATTCTAAAACTAAATATGAAGAATAAATGCACTAGAGAAAAAATTAGACAGCAATGAGACAAAATAACAGACTTAATTTTTTCCCCCACCCCCAGACTGCTGGAATCAGATTGTATTTATAGGCAAATTTCCAAAGCCCCGAACAGGTACCAAACCCCGAAGTCAACAGGTGCAAAACTATTCACAATTTGAATATATGAATTGACCGTTGGTGAGAACAAAATTTCAAACAAATGAAAAAAGTGAGCCGTTAAGGGAACATATTCCTTCCACCTGTTTGGAAAATTTATTATTAAACTATTTGGTATATATATACTAAACAATTAGAATATATATATATATATATTAAAAGATTTGAATAGTTTAATAAATAAATGAAGAGGTACATACTTTAGGAAATTACTTAGGAACCCAAAAATTTGAATTTAGAATTAAATTAAATTCCCACAATTACAAACTTTAGGAAATCACTTAGGAATCCAAAATTTGAATTTAGAATTAAATTAAATTCCCACAATAATTTTTATTGAAAAAATTCAAATGAATTTTATTTAAAAAATTAATGTTAGACTCGAAAAACGACGTCAACTTCCTATTCACTCATAAATGGTTTTGACGTTCTGTCTTCACCTCTTCGAACCCACCCCAAACAACGTTTGGGGCCCACTCAAATTTGGGCTCAAAAATATGCCTATATTAAACCATTTTTCCAACAGGAAGTTTATTTCAAATCAAGCAATCTTAGCAGTTTAATATTTAATTAAGTCAATCTTTAATTTATTTCGAATCAAACAAATTTAACTAATATATTTTGATAAAAACACTAAAATCGCAGTTAAACTAGTAAATCAGTCAAACCGAAAACAGTTCATCCTATCAGCTAGGTCAAAGGACCAATTAACTTATACAAAAAATTAATTAATTAAAACTTTTAAATTTTATTTTAATTTTAAAATTTAAACTGTCTTGAACTGAAACATACACAACATTAAAATATCAAATGGGAGCATAAGGTTTATATAGTGAAACAACTTTTTTTTCTCTCCTTTTCCTGATGTGGGATTATAAAATAAAAGTTAACAGTTGTTTGGACGGGAAGTTCATTTCTAATCAAACAATCTCAGTCGTTCAATTTTTAATAAGGTCAATCTTAATTTATTTCAAATCAAACAAATCTAAGCAATATATTTTGATAAAACAGTTAAAACCGCGATTAAATCAGTGAATCAGTTAAACCAAAAATAATTCAGCCTGATCTGGTACATCAAAAGACCAACCAATTTATAACAAAATTAATTAATTAAATTTTTTAAATTTTAAACCATCTTGAACTAAAATATGCACAATACTATAATATTAAATGAGAGTAAAAGATTCCATTTATATAAGTGAAACAACTCATTTTTTTTCTTTTCTTGATATAAGATTGTAATTATTTTAAAATTAAATATTATGAGAGTTTCAAAATCTCATACAAAATTATTTTTAAAATCAAAACCTCCATGTGGGATTGTAAAATAAAAGCTAAATGGGGATGGGAATAATGCATGACCTCCATGAATAACTTTCAGCTTAAAATTGGGGATGGGAATAATGTTAGATTCTGGGTGGACAAATGATGGAATAGGACAAGTCTTAGAGAGGAATTTCCGGGTCTGTATGGTTTGGTGGTGAATAAAGAGAAATCACTTAGATCAATGCATGACCAAAAGGTTGCTGAAGGAAATTGGGTGTGTCAGTTCAGAAGAAGGTTGTATGAGTGAAAGGTTACTGAGGTTTTCAGACTTAGAGACTTCCTTGCAGTAGCACCAAGTCCTGTTCCAGATCAAACAAATTGTCCAGTGTGGAATGCGACATCCTCTGGGGTGTTCTCTGTTTGCTCTGCTTATACAGGTTTGTTGGCTTCAGCAGGCGCTTTGTTAAGGTCTACTAAATTAGTGTGGATTCATTACATGCCACCAAAAGTTCAATTCTTTACTTGGCTAGCTTGGTGAAATAGAATTAAGACTGCAGTTTACTTACAAAGAATTGGTGTCCTTCACAGTTCTGCTTCAACTTTGTGTGTCTTTTGTAATGCTAAATTTGAAACTGTGAATCATGTGTTGCTTTCCTGCCCATTTGCTTGGAAGGTGTGGTCTGCCATGCTGTTTGGTGGGATGTTGTGGGGGCTTTACTTGAATCTGTTGAAGGAATTCTATTATGGTGGGAAAGACAATGTTTTAGGTGTCAAGAGAGGAAGATTTGGAGAGGAGTGTCTCTAGTTGTGTTGTGGTCTCTCTGGCAACACAGGAATGCTATAGTGTTTAATGCATCTGCTCCAAACTTGGCAGAGCTGTGTGAAGTGATTAAGGTGAGAATTGCATTATGGCTGAAACCAAGGTATTCTAAGCACCACTTTTTAGTGCAGGATTTTCTAGTTAATCTTAGGCAAGTGAGATGTTGCATTAGAGGGAGGAGTATGTAACTCTTTTTGTCTAGTTCTATCTTGCTGCTGTGCTTGTCTCTTTCTTTTTCCTTTTGGTTGGTATCTCTCCAACCATAAGGTGGCTCTGCCTTGTTGTTGTGTCTTTTTTTTTCCTCTTCTATTGGTTCTATCTTGTTGCTGTGTTTATCTTCTCCCTACTGTTGCTGTGTTGTTTTCTTTCTCTTATTTTGCTTCTTTGGACTTTGTTGATGTTTTCCTTTGTATCTTCTTTGTTTGTTGATCATTAATAAAGGTCGCTTTGGCTATTTAAAAAATAAATAAAAGCTAAATGGAAGCTAATCAATGGAGATTTTTTTAATTGTTTAAAATTAAGAAAAAAAAAAAAAGGGCTTCTCACTAAAAATCTCCTTTTGCTTATATAAATTGGAGCATAAGATTCACTTTATATAAGTGAAACAATTCACTTTTTTGCTTTTTTTCCCGATATGGGATTGTAAAATAAAAAGTAAATGGAAGCTAACTAATGAGAATTTTCTTAATTGCTTAAAATTAATTTTAAAATGAGAGTTTGAAGCTTGTAGAAGGCTTCTCCCTCAAATTCCCCTTTATAAGATTCACTTTATAAAAGTAAAACAACTCATTTTTTTTTCTTTTTCGATGTGGGATTGTAACATTTTATATAAGTGAAACAATTCACTTTTTTTTTTCCTCGATGTGGGATTGTAATTATTATAAAGTTAAATATTATAAGAGTTTCAAAATCTCATACAAAATTATTTTTAAAATCAAAACGTCTATGTAGGATTGTAAAATAAAAGTTAAATGGAAGCTAACCAATGAGAATTTTTTTAATTGTTTAAAATTAAGAAAAAAATTTGAGCATGAGATATTGATCATAGGGCTTCTCACTAAAAATCTCATTGTGCTTATATAAATGGGAGTATAAGATTCAATTTAGGTAAGTGAAACAATTCACTTTTTCTTTCTTTTTTCGATATGAGATTGTAAAATAAAAGATAAATGGAAGTTAACCAATGAGAATTTTATTAATTGTTTAAAATTAAGAAAATTCAATAATTTTAGAATAAGGGTTTGGAGTTTCTAAAAGGTTTCTCCCTAAAATCTCATTTTCCTTATATAATATATAGATAGATAGTGAAAAACTTTGCTTTTTCTTCTTCTCCTAATGTGGGATTATAAAATAAATATAAACTAATTAGAGTTTTATTTTTATATAGTTAAATAGAAGTTAGCCAATAGAATTTTTTTTAATTGTTTAAAATTAATAAAATCAGTATGAGAAATCACGATTAAACCGGCGAATCAGTCAAACTCAAAATGGTTCAGCCTAATCGGTTAGGTCAAATGACCAACTAATGTATACAAATATTAATTAATTAAAACTTTTAAATGTTATTTTAATTTTAAAATTTAAACTGTCTTGCATTGAAGTATACAAGATACTACACTATTAAGATTCACTTTATATAAGTGAAACAACTCTTTTTTTTTTTCGATGTGGGATTATAAAATAAAAGTGTTGGCTTTTTGGCTTTTGAAGGTTATTTTTGTAATTGCGAGCGTGCCAGTAAGGATCAATCAGTCCTTACAGAAAATTAATTGCCAACCAATTATCAGACGATTGTGTTTTAGTTCTTTCAGCCTCAATGAAGAGGACTTTTACTGGTGGCTTGATTTAGGAGAATTAAGTAAGATAACAATTAAATGAAGAACAATTGAAGCATTTCATTGAAATGAAAAACTTACAATGATCCAAACTCAGCCCCGTAGAGGTTTACAGCAACTATCTACTACTTGAAACTACTCCTATGAACAAAGTGCAGTGCAGGAATTTAAAGTACAGGAATGTAAATGTCACGACCCAAACCCGCCCCTGTAGGTTTAGCATCGTAACCGGCCAGTAATCCGTGGATTACCGAAGGCCTCTGAACAGGTTAGCAAATAGTAAGGGGCTGCGGAAGCAATTATACAAAATAGACAAGGTCCAATGAGCTGTGATAACATACATGGGACAGAACATTTCAAAACTCATATATATATATACATAAGCATGCCAGTCAAGGACGCCAATATTTACAAAGTATTTACAGAAGTGCACACCTCAAGACCTG
Organism: Camellia granthamiana; assembly: GCA_036172215.1. Lineage (NCBI taxonomy): Eukaryota > Viridiplantae > Streptophyta > Magnoliopsida > Ericales > Theaceae > Camellia > Camellia granthamiana. Next base: position 107,356,099 of record CM069915.1, on the reverse strand, counting down.
ACTTTACAAATAGTCATGGAGACTAGCATGTATACAAAAATAGCCATATAACGAGACTTCAATCAGAACCTCCTTGGGAGGCACAACGGTTGGCTGACAAAAACAGAGCAGAAGGCCGTCAACTCTGGCCCTGGTCACCCGCCGGCTCACCTACATACATAATATAAACTGTGAGCGGGAGCCCAGTGAATAATAACAGAGTAAAAGGGTTTTATGAATGATGTCCAGCACAAGTTAGGATCCAGTATTTAAATAAGAACATATTCAGACTTCAAAACAGAAATAGATTTAGATACACACTCATGCTCATATTCAGATTTTGCATAAGATCATACGTGGTACACCCATTAGCTATCAGATCAATTTGGTCCAGAGACCCACATGCATAGTTGGTACCAACGACCATAAAGGTCTATATCTTGCGCGCAAGTAGCCATGGTATTGTTACACTCAGGCAAGGGCCACGTGCAGATTGGCCGCAGTATTGTTACCCCCGAGCGAGGGCCACGTGCAGATTGGCCGCGGTATTGTTACCCTCGGGCGAGGGCCACGTGAACTAAGGGTGCCACAAATACTTTTCAGAAAATTGGACATTCATTCATACTTCGTAACATAGCATTTCATAAAACAGATCATACCATACCAGTCAGAAAATACTTAAGTTAAACATAACTTTACAGAGTTATTACTCACAGTGGGCCTTGAGACAGACAGACGGAGTAACCTTAGTCAAACGGTACGTGGCACGTGACCTACACAACACATAACAGATACACACTTGAAACACACGTTCTAATTGTACAAAACTTATTTCGTTGGCTCTTAGTGTGTTTCTAATCTCTTATCCTCATTATGGGGTCTTAAACATGGCTTAGGAATGCCTAGAATGGAATGAGGATGCAAAAATGCATTGAAAACCATTTCTCAAATTTTGCTGAAGATAAGGTCCACGCTCGAGCGTGGCTTTCCCCGCTCGAGCGGACATGCAAACAATGAAGCTCCGCTCGAGCATGGACTCCCCCGTTCGAGCGGACTGCAAACTTATGAAAAAGTGCTGGATGCATGAAATTCACGCTCGACGAGCGCTCGACCCCCGCCCGAGCATGTGACACAGATCCCCGCTTGAGCGGACTGCAAAACACACAAACTTCTGGGTATACGCATTTCATGCTCGAGCGTGACTCTCGCCGCTCGAGCGGAAGTGCATGTACTCAGGCTTCACGCTCGAGCGTGAAAGGCCTTGCTCGAGCGTGGGTCAAATTTCTGAAAAATCCAGATTGACCTTCAAGCATGAAACTCAACCTTTAAGCCTTCAAAACTCATTTTTCTGGGCCAATATTTGAGGAAACATATAATAACTCATAAAACAACATATACTAAAAATCATTTCAAGAAATCATGGCCCAAGAGCAACCCAATTTGTGCAAAATCAACATGAACTTTATAAATATGCTATTAATTCAACATGCAAGAACCTCCTCGAATTCAAAGCCTCCAAAATATAATCAAACTTGATAATTTGATGGAAAACAAGTTGAATGATCATAATGTGAGTGAAATTAACACATGCATAGAAGAAATCTTAGAATTCAAACTCAAAGCATGGAAATTTATGCATGCATGCATGGATGGACTCTCAAAACCGCACTTTGAGCTAAATCTTGACTTTAAATACCAATTTCACCATGACCCTAGCAAAAACAACTCACGTTCATAATTTAAAAGGAGGAATTCTCTACCTTTAGGTCTTCAATTTCAAGCTTAGTAGCCTAATCTTCCAAGTTGCCTTCAATTCTTCTAAGTTCAAGCAAAATTCTAGAGGAACTCAATCTTGTTCTCCCACTCTCTCCCTCTCCTATGGTTTGGTCTATCACTGGATGATAAAAAGATGCAACCAAATGTATGAATCAAGTCTCAAAGTTGCCTTAGGTAATGGGTCACTCAATGGCAATTTGGTAATAACCTTAACCAATGCAATTTAATCTAATTTAAGCATGCCAAATCAAATTTTAATAAATCTACCATAAAATCACATATATTCTAACTAGTATGAAACACTAATCGATTTTGAAATCGGGCGCCGGTAAGGCTTTCAATTCGCAGTTCAAAGTCTAAACATGAACAGATCATTTTATGGCAAACAGATAGAAACACAAAGATAATGCAATACATATGCAAATTAATTCCAGATTCCTTCTAAGTTATTGTTAGGCACAACTAATCATGGATTAGCATTAATCAGAGGTCGGGGTTATTACAGTAAAGAACAGGAAATGTAAAACTGGAAAGGAAAATAAATAGAATAAGACTGGTTTTTTGGATCTGAGTCTGTGGGCTTTTTTCTAGGCCTTTTTCTGCTATTTATACTTCTCAAGGATGATCATCGAACTGCATTCCCAACCGTCGAACTGCTCCTTCATGATCGATGATCATGTTGCCTTATAATTAACTCCACTGTGCCATCACTTGCAGTTAGGCTTCCCTCCTAAATTTGAATTTAAATGTGAGTAACCGTTGAAGCCACATCACCTTGCATCTCTTTGTTGATCCACTGCTACTCAGATCTCGCAATAACCAATACTAACTGCCATGTGTACGATTAGGATCGAAGACTTTGAATAATCTTCCTGTATTACCCTTATTCTGCCACGCGTCGAATTGTAATTGGCTTGTACAAAATATGTAGCCAACATTACCCCCCGCACTAATATACCAAATACTTGGTGATATTAGTGGATCAAGGTCTTTTATCCACGTCTTAGAACGTGCATGGGCTTTGCATTCTTCGAGAAATGCAACTGTCATTCATCATCTGCATTAAACTCTCCTTCAATCTTTTGAACACTCCCACCACCTTAGTATTCGAACAGACTGATACATTTTCTATGGCTGAATCAATTTTTTCCTCCATTGATCGAGCACACGAAGAGTCATCTGATGATGCTATTCCTCCTCGAAAAAACCTCCATGCATTAATTAGCCACCTTTACCCACCTTTCTATATTCAGGTCATGGATGCCTTTGCAAATTATCAACCCTTGGACTACGAACACATTGCCCTTAATCCTTTGATTCAAAAACTTACAAATATGGACATGGGAAGTTCTTCTTCTGACCCACCCTTGGACTACGAACAAACTGCTCTCAATCCTTTGATTCAAAAAGTCGCAAATATGGACATGGGAAGTTCTTCTTCACAACCCTCTGCATGGGATAAGGCTGTAGCTTCTTCTTCCTCTGGGGTTTCTGGCTGGACAAGCTGGTCAAAACCTGAGGCCTGTGAGTTAAGGGAGTGAATCAACCATCACTTTGTCAAGTTTACTGACCCTTTAGAGTTCCCTTTCTATGCGCGAAGCTCGGTGGTTTATCCTTACGTGCCCCTCGACCGTCGACACAGTTTGGAGGAGAATCTGCTTGTAGCATGGTACACATCTTCCATGCCTACAAAGATAGTGCACACTGCCCGACGCCCCGAAAAGGCACAAGGGTACAATCCATCATTCTTAGCCCAGAAGGCGAAGCTTTGCTTTTCTGACTGGCTCGATTATATTAATGCCCTTGTTCCTTCTGCCCTTGCTCCTCTTCCTGAAATGGAGGCTTCCATACCTTCTCATCCGCCAACCCCTTGCTAGACAGAGAGACTGAGGCTTGCCCTTTCCGCGGATAAGGTCTTTTCACCTTACAAGCCTCCACCTCCCCCTACTCCAGTTGAGCGGAAGCAAGCCCAATTCCTGCTTGCGGCCTTCTCTCACGTGCCTTTCAGTGTTCTTGAGGACGAAGTCCCTCTCAAGAACCTTCAATGAGCTTGTGATATTCTGACTCGAGGTCATGTCCTCAATCCCCTCGCCCAAGCAGAGCTTCACATGTTTTTGGGCCAACTTCCACTACTTCTTCACTGGCATCGGACCTCTATAGCCACCACTCAATCTTTGGACCAACTCTCGTCCCTTCAAGTTCATGCCCAGTACGAAGCAGAGAACTTCATTGAAGAATTCGAAAACTTCAAGAATAAAAATTCTGCATACTGGGATAACTCGGATATAGATGAGTTGGAACGAGGATTAAGAGAAACAACATTCGAAATAAAGGCTGAAGAGCTCTTTTATGAAGTGGGAGCACATCAACTTATGCAGCCAATTCTGGAAGAAATAGAGGATAGAATAAAGAAAGAACAAAAATTCATTGATCATAGTTGGACCAAATTTCACGATCTTGTTATTTATTTCATTCCCTACTTTTATGAGCTTGAATTTGTACCCAAAGAGGGCTGTTCAATGTAATTGCTTTTGCTTTAATACAATTAAGACTTTTCTTTGTTTGGCATTGTTTCATCTTGTCTCCATTTGTGTTTAAAAGCAAATTTAGGGCTTCGAACTGGACAATCTTATCCTTCGAATCTGGACTCAATCGTTTTAAATGAAACACTAAAAAACCAATATGAACTTTTCCAATTTATGGAATAAAGTTGACAATTTTTGCTGATTTTCATTTAGAATCAGTGCTTCGAATTTTAACAATCTTACCCCTTAAAGCTTATTTTAATCATAACCAACATATGGTCATGGTTAGTATGATCAATCAATTTTAAATTGACCTTCTTTTCTTCGAGCAACAGTCCATACTTTCAAAAATATGGAAGCTCCTTTTGAGGGCTGCATTGTTTTAGTTCGGAAAGACAATCTCTCTCTGTATATATATATATATATAAACCAACTAATGGTTTTGATGTTTCGAACACCAATTCCCATCCTTAAGGGGTCTCAAGTTTTGCTTCGAAGGACATTACTCTCATTTAAGAAACCTAAAACAGGTCTTTAATCCCTTTGAAGTAAACAAATACTTGAGCATTCTTACATCCTTGGGTATGGAATGTGCTTCAAAGTCGGCTTCTCTGTTTCGAAACCATTTGTTATTTGACTTTTGGCGCCAAAATCTGGTTTCGAAGTCAAATATTTCACTTCGAAGCTGGCATCAACATCTGGGATATGTTTTTTCCCTCCAAAAATATCAATATTGAAGGAAACTCTTCGTATTTGTACTTTTAGTACTTAACGAATTACACGAACAAATACTTGAGTGTTCTTACATCCTTACGTATGGAATGTATTTCAAAGTCGGCTTCTCTGCTTCGAAGCCGTTGTTATTTGACTTTTGGCGCCAAAATCTGGTTTCGAAGCCAAATATTTTATTTCGAAGCTGGTATCAACATCTGGGATGTGTTTTTCCCTCCAAAACTATCAATATTGAAGGAAACTCTTTGTATCTGTACTTTTAATACTTAACGAATTACGCGATACATTTTCCAGACACAAAGGTTTTTAAAACCCTTTTATTTCGTGTTTTGAAATCACTCGCTCGTTTAGCACACAAACCCTTTATCTCTACTGATTCTTTACTTCATTTCCCAACTTCGTCCTCCAAGAAAGCTTTCAATCAATGGCTTCTTCTTCATTGAAAGTACCAGTTGTAGAGCGCGCGAGCCCGTTTGTAACCCTAAAAAGGATCATTGAGGCAGAATGTGAAAAGTACAAGGCCGGTGAGAAAAACGCCATCGATGGACGCATCTTCATCCCTCGACGTCATGAGCAACAGGACTATGTGCTTGGGCCTATCTTCAAGGAGATTCTTATTGAACTTCCAGCGTTATATCCACATCTAGAAGACCACTGTCTCCTTTACGAAGGTGGTCTTGACTGGGGAACCTGGAGGATGAACCGTCCCCACCGATGCTGGCCCACGGTGAGACCGGAGTGGCAAGAATGGTATGATCGGGTTGTCCCTGCTAGGACTTTGGACCTTCAAGAGCTCTGCCTTCTCGATGCCCTTCGACTATCCAGGTTTACCATCTCAGAGGATCCTTTCCTAATTCCTGCTACCCTTTGCTACTGGAATTCTGCTTTTAATTTTTTTCAATTTAGATGTGGGATGATGGCCCCTACTGTTCTTAATATTTGCCATCTATTAGGATTGTCTCCCATTGGTACCCCCATTGGACCAGATTATCCTGACTCACCAGTCCCATTTTCCCTCCCCTCCCTTAACTTATCCTACAGTGACTTTGTCAAGGCTGAGAATAGAAGGGAGGGCCCTGTAACTGATAGGGAATTCTTTTCTTTCATATTATATTGGCTTTGCAAATTCCTTTTTTGCACTTCTTCTCAAAGAATTATGCCTGAATTTGCCCCTCTTGCCAAAGCCCTTGTCCTACAGGAAAAGGTGGCCTTAGCCCCATATGTTTTAGGTCATGTATATAGAGCTTGTTCTCTTTTCTGTGAGAAACCCTTAGATGCCAATCAAAGAGGTCCATTTTTGGATACTTCAGCTTTGGCTTTTTTCTTATTTTGCTGAGCTACAGTCTAAGTGCCTTAAATTTTTTGAGCCAAACCCTCTTGCTCATGGCATGAGGCTAGCCAATGCTTCACTTTATCCTTCTACCTTTGCTTTTTACTTCTCTTTCTTCCACCAACTTCCAGCTTCCCTTCCTTCTTACAGCTTTCGTCCCTTCGAACCCATTACTATTGGCCCATCTTGGTTGAAGAATTTTCTAAGTGGTAGGCTCTGTGCTTCACCTCCTCATAAAGACATATGGGCTTCTATTCTGATCCCCAGAGAGCTATTTATTGGGACTATGAACCCCAGAGCCTACAAATGCATTGCTGAGCCTTATTGTCCTGCTCAATTTGCTAGACAGTTTGGCTTCTCACAAGGGGTCCCAATACCTCTCTGCAGTAACACCAATCTGAGTCTTACTAGCAGGGATTTAAAGGTTCGAAGGTCCAGACTAGAAGAGGCAACTTCTAAGTTTATACAGGACTTGATCGATTTTGAATATATCCCTTTCATTCCTCAAGGTAACCTATTGAAGAGGTACCAAAACTGGTGGGTGACCAACGTGGAAGTATACTTGGCCATTTCTCCTCAAGACCTACTAATGGTGTTGGATGTGCCCAAGTCCAAAAGAGCTGGAGTTGTTACTTCTTCCACTGTTCTTACTACTTCAGTTCCTGTGCATGCCACCACACAGTCTGCTCCTGCTGCCTTAACTCCTCCTAGAGTTACTCGGGCTGCCTCAAAGAAAGGTATATACCCTTGTTTCTTCTCCTTTTGCCTTCGTGATAATGCTTTTGGCCTTATCTTTAGTTCTTCTTTTGTGAAGGTGGTGCGGGTGCCTCATAGGGAGATTCCCCTCAGAAGACCCAAGCTCTAAATCTTCTCAAAAGCAAACAGCAACAAAAGAAAATGAGACTTTTACTTGAGCCTGAAAAGGAAGCACCTGAGGTTCAAGCAGAAGAAGAAGAAGAAGAGGCAAATCAAGAGCAGGAGTCAACCTTGAAAAGAAGGAAAAGAGTGACCGTCCCTTCTTCTAACTTGGTTCAAGATCCCACTCATGAAACAACTGCCAGAGTAGTAGAAGGGGAACTCACTTCTGAAGAATCCGAATCCCAAATTGAAAAGAGAGAAATTGAGAAGGAGTAGGCAATACCAGTACAGAGAAAAAAGAGAAGAAAGATGACTGTCTCTCCTTCTGATTTGGGCGAAGACCCTATTCATGATGCAGCTGCCAAGGCAGTAGAGCAGGAACATTCTAAGGCTATAATTGTTTTTGAAAGAGCCGAGAAGAGACGGCAGCAGCAATTCTTAAGAGATAAAGTTGATACTGATGCAATCCAAAGGGAAACTGCAAGAAGGCAACATATTGCTGAGTACTATTCCCTCCGTAGCTCTCCTATTGTTGCTATCACTTCTGAAACAAGTAACTTCTTTCAAGCCTCTACTGTTTTTCCTTGTCGAATTTTTGGTATTGAGACTTGACATTACTTTGCACTTCTTCTTTTGTAGCAACAACTACTGAGTCTATTCTTCCAATAAGGACTCCCTCAGTTTTAGTTGAAGTTGATCAATTGCAAAATGTGAGATCCATTCAGATAATACTCCCACTTCCTAGGCCTACATTATCTATACCCTCCTTGAGGCCAAGTATTCCTGCATTTTTTTCTTTTGGTTTAAATCCATACCTCCCTTACTTGTCTTTTGATCTATCTCAATTTAATTCTCTTTCGAGCCTTGCTCTTCCTTCTCCTCCTAACGAAATTCTAGCTATTACCTTCTCTTCGATGGTAGCTGATTCTCCTATAGAGGGTGCTGGCAGCTCTCCAACTCATAGTTTGTTACCTTTGCCTAGTTCCAGCCCTTCTTCTCTTGATTTATTGGTGGCTAGAACCATAGAGACTGCTGAAGATGCTCCACCCATTTCTCATATCCCTATGCAGTCCTTTGTGCCTTCCACCAAAGCCCTCTCTGCCCCCTTGATGTCCACAGATGAGGTAGACATTTTTGAAGCAAGACTAGCTAGTCTTTTCAACCTGCCTTCTACCTCTCCAATGGCTAGTGATGAGACTGAGCCATTAGTTTTGGCTAATTCCTTGCTAGAAATTTTTGAGAGCTCTACCTCCAGTAGTAACCCTTCTTCACCTCTGATAAACTTGGACAACTGCCTGGAGCTATTGACATCCTTTTCAAGGATTCCCTTCGAGGCCTTAAAGAGACCTATAATAAGAAATGGCATCCTTCAGTGCTGCAAGATTGTTGAGCAATCTGGCATGACTGTCTTAAGTCATTTACCTCAAGCAGTAGCCACTATTGACTTTTATATCAACATTTGCCATGTTGCCAAGGCTGCAGAGGAGAAATTGGTTAAAGATCAGAGCTTTGTTTCCACAGTGCATACTGAAGTGTCAGAACTAAAGGATCAACATTCTTCTGTCTTCCACTTTCGAACTCAACTACTTGAGAAGAAAGCTCAACTTGAGGAAGAGCTATCTGCAGTGAATCAAGCCTTAATCCGAACTGACACCAAGCTGCAGATCACCAACCAAGGACTGGCTGACCGAAAGCAAAAAATGACCACAGCCATCCAGTTGTTCTCATCATTTAAGAATAGAACATCTATTGTAAAAGAACAACTGAGACATTGTAATGATTTCTGGGCCAATTTATGGCAGAATGTATTCAACTCTTTATGAAGAACAAATTCTTATTTATCATTTGAGTATTCTCGTGTTCTTGGACTTAGTGTTTATTTTATTCCTTGTGTTCCCAAATGGTTGGAAAATAAGGCTTCAAATATCTGCCATTAATCTTTTTGGGATGTATGTATCCATTCAAATTTCTCAAATGGTATGCTCCAAAAGGCAGGACTCTATGAATTTGATATAGTCCTTCCCAATTAGGTGACCATTTGCCAAACTTATAGCTTTTAATCCCTATTGGGAGTATTGTCTTCCATACCAAATCACCTTCATCAAAGCCAATGTATTTGACTTTTTTATCATAGTTTTTGACTGCTTTCTTCTTTTGAAAAGGAATGCTATTTAATGCCAGAATTCTAGCTTCATCTATGCTTTCTAATTCCAAGCACATACTCTGATGGTATTGCTTAGGATTTAACTGGTCTTGGCATCTTACCCTCAATGACTTGATATTAATTTCCACAGGTAACATTGCATCATGTCCATATACCAAGGCATAAGGAGTGACTCATGTGCTTAACCTTGGGGAAGTTCTATAAGCCCACAATACATCCAACAATAAGTTATGCCAATCCCTAGGATTGTCTTTCACAACCTTTTGTATTCCTTTTTTCAATGACTTATTGGATGATTCAGCTTGACCATTGGCTTATGCATAATAGGGGGTGGAATTAACAAGCCTAATTCCAAACTCTACCACAAAAGACTTTATCATCTTCCCATCAAATACAGTCCCATTATCAACAGTTATAGTCTGTGGGATACCAAATCTATGGATTAAATCTTTAATGAATCCAGTGACCTCAGTCTGGTCTACAGCCTTGTATGGCTTAGCTTCGACCCACTTAGTGAAGTAATCAGTGGCCACTAAAATGAAACAATGATGCTTCGAAGAAGGTGGGTGTATTTTCCCCATCATATCCATGGCCCATCCTCTAAATGGCCAAGGCTTCACTACTGCATGCAGGTCAGTTATGGGCACATGCCTTATTGTGCCATGCTTTTGACATGCCTAGCAACCTTTTACATATTATATGCAGTCTTTAAGGATAGTTGGCCAATAGTAGGAATGCCTTCGAAGCAACCATCTCATTTTCACCCCAGGCTGATGAGCACCACAGATGCCTTCATGAACCTCAGCCATAGCTATTAATGCTTCTTTTGGGCCTAAACATTCCAGCAATAAACCATCTCCCCCTCTTTTGTAGAGAGCATTACCATACATCATGTATTGCATAGATTGCAATTTAATTTTCCTGTTGGCCTTCGAAGATGGGCCAGCCAAGTACTGCATTATTGGATGCCTCCAATCTTGTTCTTGTAAGTCATTATGGTTGACTTCCAGAACCACATTCCTTTTATTCAAGGGTGGTATTAATTTCTGATATGTTGTTTGGCTTATGTCCCTTTGAGCATTATCCTTTCTCTTGAAATTCGAAGCCTTCTGAGCCACATCATTATCTCTATTATTCAAGAATCTTGGGACATGAGTTACATTTGCTGTTTGAAATTGAGAAAGTAGATGTAATGCAACAACATAGTATGGCAACATGCTTATACTTTGACATTTGAAAATTCCTTTTACTTGGTTAACCACCAATTGAGAATCTTCAAATATGTCAACTGCATGAACTTGTAATCCAATAAGAATTTCCAGTCCCACTATTAAGGCTTCATATTCAGCTTGATTATTAGAACAAGTAACTTCATCCACTCTGAAACCATGTGTAGTTTCTACTCCTTGTGGTGACTTAATCACTATACCAATTCCAATTAGGCCATTGGCTTTTGATCCATCGAACCACATTTGCCATGGCTCAACACTAGCCATACTAAGTTCCATTATTTCTTGGCTTTCTGTTTAAGATAGATGGTCTGCCAAAAAATTAGCTAAAACTTGTCCTTTTACTGCCTTTTGGGGAACATATTCTAAATGAAATTCTGATAAGGTTAGTATCCATTTGCCAATTCTTCCCCTCAACATAGGTCTAGATAACATATACTTAACCAAATCCATGGTTGCAATTACCAAGATAGTTGTAGGCAAAAGATAGTATCTTAATTTCATTGCAGCAAAATACAATGCAAGGCACAGCTTTTCTACAACTGAGTATTTACATTCACAAGAATTTAAAAACCTACTAAGGTAATAAACAGCTTGCTCCTTGCCTTCTTCATTGTCTTGGGCTAAGAAAGCTCCCAATGAATCCTCTGCTGCAGCTATGTATAACTTCAAGGGCTTCTCACCCTTTGGTGGCATCAGCACTGGAGGATTGGCCAAGTAGGCTTTGATTCTTTCGAAAGCAATTTGATGCTCTGCTGTCCACACAAATTCCTCTTCATCTTTTAGCCTTAACAAGGAAGAAAATACTTTAGTTTTCCCTGCAGTGTTAGAAATGAATCTTTGAAGAAAATTAACCTGTCTAAGGAACTTTTGTAATTCTTTCTTACTTGATGGAGGTCTGGCTTCAATGATAGCCTTGGCTTTATTCTGGTCAATCTGTATTCCTTTCTTGTGTGCTACATAGCCCAAGATGTTTCCAGATGATACGCCAAAAGCACATTTAAGAGGATTGAGTTTCAACTTGAACTTTCTCATTCTTTCAAAAGCTGCTTTTAAGTGAAACAGATGCTCCTCCATGGATTGGGATTTAACTACAATGTCATCAATATAACACTCTAAATATCCTCCAATGAGGTCATGAAAGATAGTGTTCATAGCCCTCTGATATGTAGTCCCAGCATTCTTCAGGCCAAATGGCATTTTAACCCATTCGAAGGTACCAATATTCCTAGGACATCTGAATGTTGTCTTGTGGACATCCTCCTCTGCAATGCAGATTTTGTTATAACCAGAGTGCCCATCCATCATTGATAAAACTTGATGCCCTGTTGAACTGTCTACCAACAAATCCACTATAGGCATAGGATACTCATCTTTTGGAGTTGCTAGATAAATTTCTGAAATCAATGCATACCCTCATTTTACCATTCTTCTTAACTACAGGCACAATATTGGACAACCATTCAACATACCTGGCTGTCCTAATAAAGCCTGCCTTGAGTAGTCTAAGAATTTCCTCTTTAACTTTCTGAATCACTTCTGGACTCATTCTTCTTGGTTTTTGCTTGTATGGCTTGAAGTTAGGCCTCATAGGGAGCCTATGTTCTACTAATGATCTATCCAATCCTGGTAGTTCATTATAAGACCATGCAAAACAATCTTTATATCTCTTCAGAACAACCAACAATTGGTCCCTGTCAAGAGCATTCAACCAAGCACTTATATAGATGGGCTGTTGTATAGAACCTTCCCCTAAATTTACTTCTTCTAAGGGGTCTTTTGTCTGAGAACTTACTGAAGCTTCTTCTTTAATTCCTTCTGGCTTCGAAGCAATCTTCTTGCTTTGTTCTGCTCCCAGGTTTTTTAATTCAACATCTTTACCCTCCTCCTCATAGACAAAGTCTGTCCATAAGGCTTCTTCTTCCTGTATCTCCTGGACTTTTGTTTCAATGTCCAATGCACAGTATTTATCAAGGGCCAAAACTCTGACCTGTTGCTGCTCCTGCTTGCAGCCAATTATCATTGCTTCTTTCTCTTGCTCCTGCACTTTCTGGACTATTGATTTTACATCCAATGTTAAGAACTTAATTAGAGCCAAAGACTTGGCTTCTAGCGCTTCATCTCTTTGCCTACAACCAGGCATCATTGTCATCTTTAACGACAACCTCTTCATCAGCGCTCTCCTGGACTAAGTGTTTCAGATGTGTCACTTTCTCATCAGCCGTCACTTCGGCTGAGCCATCAGGTTTCCTCAGTATACTGAGAGGTGTCACTCCATCAATATACAATTTAGCCTCTGCGAAGTCTGCACAGGTTATGAAGGGTTGATGATCTGCATCAATTTCCTCTGTCTCTCCATTGCCCAAGGCCATCATTATTTTCTGATGCAAAGAGGAAGGCACACATTTGTTAGTGTGGATCCAATCTCTACCAAGTAAAGCATTGTACTTAGCATTGATGTCGATAACGAAGAATGCGTCATGCAATCCCTGGTTCCTACACTCAGGTTGATGGGCAGAATTCCCTGAGCCATCTGTTTGTCTCCAGCGAAGCCAGCAATGGTTGTGCTGGTTGGGATTAACCTATGGTTCCTTTTCCCTAGTTTCTTCAAGGAAGATTTCGGTAGTAAGTTAACCGCTGCCCCATTATCCACCATGACTCGGTTCAATTGTATCCCATCAAAGAAGGCCTTGATATACAAGGGTTTGACATGTTGTGTCATAGAGTTCGAGGGATACTCAAAAGGATATGAGAGGTTGATACTCACCTCTTCTTCACTCTCGTATTCAGTTTCCATTGGGGTAGCCATTTCGGATTCATCTTGCACCATACTCACTTGTGAGTCTTCACTAGAAACTGGAATTGGGTCCATTTCTTGACCCTCCTGGTTCTCATCTCCAGCTTGGAATTCATGCGGTAGTATGTGTACCATATTCACTGACACTAAGCCAAATTGGATGGCTGGCTGTGCCTGTTTCTCCTCTTGGCCACCTTGTTCAGTTACTTCAAAAGCATCATCCATGCTGCATTCTGACACTTCATTACTAACAGACTCCTTCGAATGGTTTTTTTTGATTGGCTTTTCAACCAAAAACGTCTGTTCAGCCATGAAGGCTTCGGACATTTCTTCCTCAACTATTTCTTTCTTTTGGCCTAAGCCAACTTCCTTCTTCTGTCTCGCTATCACTCTCCATCAAAGCCTTCTCCAATCCTGCTAGACTAGACTTCTCTCTGGCTTTCAGTTCAGAGTGAACTTTGGCCAATTGTTCTCTGCTACAACCCATTTTTGTCTTGTAGAGTTGGTTTTGGAGTATGGTCTGACTTTGGATTCTTCTTTCCTTCTATCTGGACTAATGAGGAGCTTTCTCCACTTTCTTTCAGGTCTTTCTAATACTGAGTGTACCTATGCTGAATCTTCCTTCTTTGTGTCTAGAAATTACGGGGACCATATCTGGTTCCTTTGTTTTTGGGTGTTTAAGCAATACCCAATTGTTTGGAGCCACCAAAGGAGGTTTGACCATCCTACCTTGGTTTCCAAGAACATCTCTCTGGGTGGACACTTCCCTAGGTTTGTTCTGCATCACAAACCAATCTGGAACTCCAGGAACCCACGAGCTTACTGACTCAGCTGTTGAACTGTTTCTTTCCTCTTTCGAAGCTATCTTCAAAGCTGGCTGTGAAGGCCACTACTTGGCCCTGACTTCATGTTTTAGGCCTAACTCAGACCTTTGATGAAGGTAGCCACTTTCTGTCCTGCGTGATGCTGGTCTAGGGGGCCAATCTCTGGCTTTGATCTTATAAACTAAGCCCCTCTCCAACCTTCTTTCAGAATGACTGCTCTCCATTCTATAATAATTAGGTGGCCTGGACTCATATAAAGGCCTCTTACCTTTAGAATGCATTCTATCAGCTGTTGGTTCAACCATTAATGGCTGCTGCCTAACACTAGTTGGGTATGGCCTTTTGTTATGAGCACTGGTTGGTTTAGGACGTCTCTGCACATCCCTGTAGTATTTCTTCCCATCAATCGGGAGTCCTTTCAGCCACTTATAGCTCAACCTACACCTGGGACACATTCTTTGGATAACTGCTGCCTCCAAGGAATCATCATCCAGTGTTTCTTCATCAAAGTCTTTTCCCTGACTTGTAGAGCCTTGTCTAACAACTGGCAGACTTCTAGTGTCTTTCTTAACAGTAGCCTGGCTGGCAACATGCATTTGCACATTGACCTCTTCCAATTCCTGCAGAGATAAATTCTGGAAGTCTGTTACAACAACATTAGCTGCACTTTCTCCAACTTCTGGAAATGGATTACTGTCGATCCCCATGGCCTTTTCCGCTTTAGCTAGGAATTTTAGACTTCCTTTCCGAATTTGTTCTTGGATCCTGTCTCGAAAAACAATACAGTTTTTAGTCGAGTGAGACCAAGAATTATGCCATTTACAATATATTTTTCCTTTAAGTTCATCTGGAGATGAAATTTTGACTCCTTTTGGTAACTTAAGGAAGCTGGCCGCAAGCAAATGATCAAAAATGTCATCTGCCTTAGTTAAATCAAAAGAGTATTTCCTATGAAGGTCTTTCTTTTTAAACTGTTGGTCAATTGTTGTATCCTTATGAATTAATGCTTCACAGATCACAGGTTCTTTCCCCACAATCTCTGCTACATCGATCTTATAATTAGGATCTCTGTAATATGTCTTGTACGATGCATTATTTCGATCTTGTTCCTCCTCTAGTAATGCTTCGTACCTAGACACCTTATAAGTGAGTTCTACTAAGTCTCTGAATTCAGTTGAATCAAACTTCTTTCGAAGCCTAAACTCTAAGCCATTTTGAGCCAATCTCACGAATTCTGGCTCTGGCAGGATGACTCTACATTTATTTCGAGCCCTTTTAAATCTGGCAATAAACTGAGTAGCCTTCTCATCAGGCCTTTGACTCAATCTTGCCAAGTTTGCCATGGAAACCTCTGGCTCCGATTGGAAGAATTGGGCATGAAATGCCTCTTCCATTTATTGCCAAGTTTGGATAGAACCAGGTGTAAGGTTAATATACCATACAAATGCTCCCCCATTTAGGGAATTTGGGAATAACCTTAACTTCATATAGTCATTATTAGTAAATTCACCGCATTGAGCAGCAAACCTAGCAATGTGCTCCACTGTTGATTGGTTTCCATTCCCATAAAAAAGGGCAAAATCTGGTATCCTGAAACCTCTTGGGTATTCATGTACCCTGTCTACCCATTCTGGGTATGGTTTCCTATACATAGGAGTCTGGACCCCCCGAGCCATCGGTCTACACATCTCTCTAACAATAGCAGTGATTTGGTCCCTAGGGACCATATTTTGTGCCTGCTGAACCAGTACTGGAGGAACAAACACAGGATTTGGTGGGCAAACATGTGCCTGTGGTCTTCTTGGTCCATAAAATGGTATATTTGGGACTGGTTGTCTCTGAGGTGCAGGTTGTTGTTGGGGGTGTGGGTAACTCCTTTGAGCCTGTCCTATGAAAGGACCTGCGAAAGGTGCTGGAACTGGTGTTGTGTCTCTTCCACTTGTAGGAAAACCTTCCAACCCCCCGGGTATAAATTCGAATAAGGGATTAGTGAACCCCCTCGTGCCAGGTATGGCTTCGAACATTGGATTTGGAGCCATTCTTATGCCATTTTCTTGTACTGGGCCAGATCCACCAATTTGCATGGCTTCACTGTTAAGCACTGAGGCATTTTGACCTGCTATAGCCCTCGAAACAGGTTCGTACCAAGAGTGAGGTGATGGTCTTTCATAATTTTGATTACTAGTTTGACCATTAGAATGTCCATTAACTTGCATAGGCTGCTTATCTCTAGCCAATCTTTGCTGAGGGACATTTGAAACTTCCTCCATGTGTCTTGCATTTGTTGGTTGGTGGTTATTCATTCGATCCAGAAAGGATGTTGCCCACCTTTCCATCGTGTTCATTAACTGTTGTCCTATGGCATCTACTAGGCCACCCCATGGATTTATTGGCTGAATAGATGGAACACTGGATGGTTCAATTCCTTGGTCTCATCCAATAGTAAGAACATGTGGTACTTGTTCTGAAGTGTTGGTCTGTTCGACCATAGGTTCTGATAAAATGGGAGTTTTCACAGGATGTGTTATCACATTATCCTCTGGATTAGGTATCTCTACCTCTCCTTCCACGCCCTTTTCCAAGCGTTCATTTTCTCCTTGTCTCCTACGTCTAGCCATTTCAATTTGTCCCACCGAGCGTGCCAAAAATATATGCTGGTTTTTTGGCTTTCGAAGGTTATTTTTGTAATTGCAAGCGTGCCAGCAAGGATCAATCAGTCCTTATAGAAAATTAATTGTCAACCAATTATCAGACGATTGTGTTTTAGTTCTTTCAGCCTCAATGAAGAGGACTTTTACTAGTGGCTTGATTTAGAAGAATTAAGCAAGATAACAATTAAATGAAGAACAATTGAAGCATGTCATTAAAATGAAAAACTTACAATGATCCAAACTCAGCCCCGTAGAGGTTTACAGTAACTATCTACTACTTGAAACTACTCCTATGAACGAAGTGCAGTGCAGGAATTTAAAGTACAGGAAATGTAAGACTGGAAATGTAAAACTGGAAAGGAAAATAAATAGAATAAGACTGGTTTTTTGGATCTGAGTCTGTGGGCATTTTTCTAGGTCTTTTCTGCTATTTATACTTCTCAAGCATGAGCATCGAACTGCATTCCCAACCGTCGAACTGCTCCTCCATGATCGCTGATCATGTTGCCTTATAATTAGCTCCACTGTGCCATCACTTGCAGTTAGGCTTCCCTCCTAAATTTGAATTTAAATGTGAGTAACCGTTGAAGCCACATCACCTTGCATCTCTTTGTTGATCCACTGCTACTCAGATCTCGCAATAACCAATACTAACTGCCACGTGTACGATTAGGATCGAAGACTTTGAATAATCTTCCTGTATTACCCTTATTCTGCCACGCGTCGAATTGTAATTGGCTTGTACAAAATATGTAGCCAACAAAAAGTTAACAATTATTTGGACGGAAAGTTTATTTATAATTAAGCAATCTCAGTCTTTTAATCTTTAATCAGATCAATCTTTAATTTATTTTGAATCAAACAATTCTAATCAATACATTTTGATAAAATCGCTAAAATCGTGGTTAAACCAACGAATCAATCAAGTTAAAAATGATTTAGCCAAATCGGTTAGGTCATAATTAATTAATTAAAACTTTTAAAATTTAAATTATATTAAATTGAAGCATGCACAACACTACAATATTAAATGAGATGGAAATAGAAGATTCATTTTATATGAGTAAAATAACTCATTGTTTTCCTTCTTTTCTCGATGTGAGATTATCAAATAAAAGCTAACAAATGGCGATTTTCTTAATTGTTTAAAATTAAGAAAATCAAGAAAATTAGTATGAGACATTGAAGCTCTCACAAGACTCCTCACTAAATTAAATGGGATGAGAGTATAAGATTCACTTTATATGAGTAAAACAACTCATTTTTTTTCCTTTTTTCCCAGATGTGGAATTGTCAAATAAAAGCTAGCAAATGGAGATTTTCTTAATTGTTTAAAATTAAAAAAATCAAGAAAATTAGTATGAGATATTAAAGCTCTCACAAGGCCCCTCACTCAAAACCCTCTTGTCCTTATATAATATATAGATAGATAGATGGGTTTGTTTTTTTTTTTTTTTTTTTTGAGCATCTTCAAGTTACTCTTCTTTTTTTTAAATTAAATTTGCGTAAAAATCTCATCTGATATCACGCGTTCTAATAGAGTAATTTAGGATTTCATCAAACTATTAGTAGATCAGGAGGACGACCGAGGATATCAGGTCGATCGACTGACCAGTGTAAATTTTTCAAAATCCTGAAACAAATTTTGCAAGGAGATGGTTGACCCGGGGACAACCGGTTGGACATCTGGCTAGTCGTTCGATGCTCATGCATAACTTTAAAGTTAATGGCTATCTACAATAATTTGATGAAAGATTTAGGCATTCTTAATTTGATGAAAGATCTAAGATATCCTAAATTTGATATTGGTTTGATATTAATGTCAGAGCACAATTTTTATTAATTTTTCATCAAATTTAAATTTGATAAAAAATCTGATGAAGGATTGAAGATAGTTTTGTGACATATGCAAAAGACTTATTATTATTTTTTTTTAAAAAAAGCCACATCAATATGTATTTTTTATTTATATATAAAGTTTTATACAAACTCAATTTCAATTATAATAACCAATTTTATATGGATTCTATTTGAGACATATTTATTTTTTATATATATAATTATAATTTAATTATTATGATATTTAAAAAAAAACATTTACACACAAGTCCTAATTTATGAACTTATACTCTATTAAGTCCTAACTAAGATTTTTGGGACTTTCAAGTCCCATTAAATTTTTAATAGTCGAAATTGCCCTTCAAACAATAATTGTTTAATATTTATGATTATCTATAAAGGAACATGATGATTTGACATTTATTTTGATTTTCAAAATTTTAAAATATCAACTTTCAAATTGAAAAAATTGAAAAAAAATTATGTGCAAAAAAAAAAAAAAAAAGCTTGCTTGTTTTTGGTTTTCCAAAAACACTTTTCAGAAAATTCCACTTTCTTGATTTCCGTTTTTTTTTTTACTGAATTTTTTAAAAATATTTTAAGCAAATTTTTTAATTTTTAGACACACCTAGCATAAATACACATAAAAAGTATAACTTTTGTAAAAAAAATCTTTTAAAAATTTACTAAACACATATAAAAAAAATACGAGAATTCAGTATATTTTTCATATTTTTATGTATTTATTAATTTTTTAAAATATTTTTCACAATTTTTTTATTTTTTAAATACATTTAAGTAAGGTGCATCTAAAAAAGTAAAAAAAAAATGCTTAAAATTTAAAAAATATTTGCTAAAAACAAAAAAAACACGAAAAACAAAAAATTCAGTTTTCAAAAAACTTAATCCAAAAAACTCAAACCAAACACACACAAATGTTTTTTTTTTTTTTTTTTGAAAAAATTGAATTATTTTTTTGTGCAAAACTGAAAATTTTGATGATGGAACATTGTTGTGCAAAACTGGAAAAAAGAAAAACAAAACTTTAAAAATGAAAAAACTGATAATGTTCTCAATTTTAAAACTTGAAAAAACTGTTAATATTTTCGATTTTATTGGATAATTGAATCAAACCAGGAAGTAGAAGGGCAAAACGTTTAATCTCATGTTCTGTTTTTTTTTATTAGTTAGTAAAACAACTATCTGGAACATTACTATGCAAAATTGATAATATTCTTAGTTTTAAAACTTGAAAAAAAATTGAAAATATTCTCAGTTTTACTAAATAGGATTTATTGGTTCGAAAAATCTTAAATAGGACCTGAGCTATCATAACATTTGCAAATAGGATTTTTAGGTAATTAACTCTTAAAAAAATTATCTCAATATACAAATAAATAAGACAAAATGTGCTTTATTATGTGTGTCACACGAATCAAATTAATTTATTTTTTATTTTTTATTTATCTTATTGATATCTTAATATTAATATATATTTAATTTTTTATTTAATATGAAATTATTTATTACAAAATATTTATATTTAATTTAAATTTTATATTATATACAATTTGTAAATAATTCAGAAAGAATATTAAAGAAAAAATCAATACTCTACATAATTAATTTATGTATTTTTTTTCTTAATCCAATCGAAACATATTTAGATTTAATCTTTTAAATAAATTTTGTATAGTTCTATTTTTATATATTTTTATTATCCAAATAAATATAAGTGCACTCAATCCATAAATTTAATTTTAAATTTTCTTTATTTAAAAGTCTACACTTTAAAATACTCTGTGAAAAAACTCTTATAAAATAACCAAATTATTCATATATATATATATATATTAATTATTTTCCAAACCAAATACTAACACAAATCGTCTTCTCATCTCTCTCTCTTCCTCTACATCCTCTTGTTTTCTCTCTCTCTCTCTCTAGCTCCTTGATCGCCGTAGCAACCCACGCCACCGTCTTCGCCGTGGGCCCAACGTTTCCTCCTTCCGATCATTGGTGCTGACGGCATCGCCGCTATCTGAGAGCTACGAAATGTTCACCTACTGTTGTTGGTGTGGTCTCTGTCTGAAAGCTACTCCGATGAGTAGGAATGGCAACGGGGAGGGCGGGGCGGGGCGGAGCCGGGGATCACACTCCCCGTCCCCGATCCCCGATGGTGAAAATCTCCCCGTCCACGGCCCCGATCCCCGACGGGGACCCTATCACCGTCCCCGCCCCCGCCCCCGCCCCCGCCCCCTAACGCGGATCAGGTTTCCCCGACCCTGCAAATTCCCCGACCAAAAAAAAAAATCAAATTCATCTCATCATCATCAACATCAACAAAAAAATTTAAGAGTTCGGAAAATTTTAAATAAAAAATTATATGTACATATATTACGTTTAAAATCATAACAAAATTTAGAACCAGAAAATTTCATCCCAACTGTTGCTCATCATCATCATCATAGATCCGTAGAATATTTAAAATCAGAACAAAAAAAATTATGTTTCAACATTAAAAAATCTATTTCATCAACAATCATCCTCAGCATCAACATCAACAACAACAGTGTGTATATATATATATATATATGTATATATATTACATTGATTAGAGAGGAGAGCCGAGCAACAGTTGCGGCTTGAGAACAAACACGAAGAAGCCATGGCTAAGAGTTCGCGGCAGCAGCAAACACGAAGAAGCCATGACGGTGGTGCGATCATCGCGGTGCTCAGATCTGGGGAGGCTAAACTCTTCTAGCCAACAGCGGCGAGAGAGGGAGGGTGGATCGGTGCCGTCAAACTAGGGAGGATCGGTACGAGAGAAGGAGGGAGGATCGGCGAGGGAGGGAGGATCAAAAAAGAGAGGAGACGAAACCCTAGAGATAGAGAGAGAGAGAGAGAGAGAGCGACTGTGTGTGTGTTGTGTGTGAGTGTGGTCAGCCAAAACCCTACAAACACACATGTATATGTTATATATAAGTAGGGACAAAGTAGTAAATTCACATCTGGGGCAACCAGGCCGGGGTTGGGTCAGGTCCGGGACTGAAACATGTATCCCCGTCCCCGGCTCGATTATCACTGGGGATTTAATTTTTAATACCATCCCCGGCCCATCGGGGGTATTTTTCGAGGAATAACCGCTTAATTCGGGGTCGGGGGATCGGGTCCTCGTCGGGCTGGGTTCCGATTGCCATCTCTACTGATGAGTGTTGGCTTGTGTCATTGCTACCTTCTCTTTACAAATCATAGTCAGATTTGCGCCTCCTTCCACTTGCTGGCGATGTCGTCATTGTCTTCATCAATGAGTACCTGACTCTTTCGTTGCTCATATCAGTAGATAGATTTTTGGATTGACAAAAGTCTATTGTTCAGAAAAATATATCTAGAAATTGTTGAGTTCTAAATCTAGAATCTATATTTGAATATTAACTTTAAATTGGAATTTTTTATTCTATTTTCTGGGTCAATGAACATGATGTTTGTGATTATGACTAAATCTTGGATTGCAAAAATCTTTGTGAATAATGATGTGTGTGATCTACTTAGCACAGTGAGTATGTGTTTGTGTGTAAAAATCTTTATATATATATATGAGCATGTGTTTATGTGTAATGGTAATAATAAAATTTTAATATATGAGATTGTTTGATTTTCGCAGATAAGAGTGACAACACGTGGCCGAGGTGGCACCGAAGTGTCAGCCGAGGTGCCACGTGTCCTGGTCATGACGCCGAGGTGATCTTGGCTAGGCCGAGGTTATCTCCGAAGATACCGGAATTCCGGATAAGCGGATAAGGGACAAGAGTCCTAGAATGAGAGAGGACTTCAGTTTGGGTAAAGATAAAACTCTTAGAGAGTTTATCCCAATTCTACTAGGAGTCCAAGATGAGCAGTAATCCTAAGTCCATTGGAGCTAGGCTTCTATTGGGACTAGGTAAGTGTTGGCTATAAAAGAGAGGCACCCCCATGGGTCTAAGGTATGTTTTTGATAATCTAAATAGTGAGTTAAGCACTTTTGCTATTTTCGAGAGATAACTGACTTGATCGTCGGAGTGCCCTTGGGTGGACGAACCACCGCCAGACTCTCTTCTTTCTGTTGCAGGTCGTTTAGGCTTGATCTATTCTGCTAGTGTTTCTCCAGCTAAGTTCTAGTTTGGCAGTGTGGTTAGAAATCGACTCACACAATTTGGCGCCGTCTGTGAGAAAGAAAGAAGAATAGATGGCCAGCGACGGATAGAAGGAGAAGGTTGGGGACGAAATCCATGTTGGGAATGGTAAACACGTTGACCCTAACATGGAGGAAGATGGTTACAACGAGGAGACTCAGGACCAGAATCACGGAAAGAAAGACGTCGGCCAAAAGGGTGACATACCAAAGAAATCGGATCGAAGCGGGTATTACAACAAGGACGACCTCCAGGTATGGAAAGATAGATGCCTGCAGAGGGAAGAAGAGGTGAAAGAGAGGGCAAACAAATTGGCAGACCTGCAAATGATCGTCAATTTCATGATGCAAAACAATGTCATGCAGCCACCATTCCCGCTGCAAGACAGGCCGATTCCAGCGGCCAAGAATAATACTTAGAAGGGAGGGCAGAAAACAGTCCCTGCAGCCCCCTAGCACACCAGGACCAAGGAACGCTCTCACCGGCCTTCCAGGGAGGTCGGGCGACGAGAGTCAATAAAGGAAGATTCGAGGAGGACCCACCGTACCAAAGAGGCCAACCTCAAAGAACATCGGCATATTCAGGGGAAGGAACTTTGTTTCGACGCAACTAACGGAGAGAGGTCCAAGAGGACTCACAATGACACCGGAAGCAACGCGCCGAAAAGGCTGAAATCTATAGATAGCCGAGCTCCTGGACAGACCAAGGAGGATCTGAGGGATTACCTCCAGCGGAAGCAACAAAATGCGGAGGTAACTTCCCCGGTCAACCCGAGAACGCCGTTCTTGATAGAGTTGGAAAAATATGACGCCCCAAAGAGGTTTCACATGCCGAGATTGTAGATATATGACGGTAAATCTGACCCCAACTTTCAAGTCGGCTTGTACCTGAACTCGATGGCATTATATACTGGAAACGAGCCGTTGCTCTGCAAGGTGTTCCCCTCGTCCTTCAGGGAAATTGCATCAGACTAGTTTCACAAGTTGCCGAAAGGAACTGTGAAAACCTGGAAGGGCCTGGCCGAGATGTTCGTGGCCAGGTTTGTGACGAACAAACTACAACCATTAAGGGTGGATGCCCTAATGGCTCTGAGAATTAGCGAGGATGAAAGCCTTAGGGCCTATGCCAAGAGGTACTATGAAGTATTCAACCGAATACCAGAATGCAACCAAGAGGTGGTGGTCGTGTCTTTTTAGAACGGCCTAAAAGATGATTGTCTGCTCCGAAAATCATTGGCAAAAACATTGCCAAAAAGTATGGAGGAATTAATGGCCAGAATAGAAAAGTATGCCAGAGTCGAGGAAGACACGCCGGGGACAAAGACGTCGAAATAAGAGAAGCGAAACGGCTCGTCGAAGCGAGGCCGAGGTAATGGCGGGAACAACAACCAAGAGACAGGATTAAGGGTTGCGCAGGCAGTCACGACCGTTTTCTGAATCCCAATTTACAAAGTTCTGGAGAAAATCTGAACTCAGCCCTATTACAGAGCACCAGTAAAGGCTTCAGGAGAGTTTATGGGAAGAAGTCTTGGCAAGCACTGTGCTTACCACAATGAAGCTGGGCATCTAACTCAGGGGTGTAGAGCTCTGAAGGCACATTTGGAAGACCTGGTGAGGCAAGGTCATCTAAGGGACCTTATAGATGAGGCCAGAACAAGGGAAGAACAGGCAAGACTGCCTCAGGCACCGGCAGCACTGCCTCCTCCAGCACCACAACCGTAGGCAGGCGGACCTCGGGTGATCAATGTGATTCACTCGAAGGTCAATGAGAATGAAATACGTGGGGAGACGCAGAAGGTAAAACACTTGCAACATGTGTACCAGGTCAGGCAGAAAAGACCTAGGGCAGACGAATGCCAAGGACCAGTGGTGTCCTTCACTGAAGCCGATCTAGAGATGGTACAGCATCCACACAACGATGCCTTGGTAGTATCCCTCCAGGTTGGGGAGTGCCAAGTGAAACGCATCTTAATTGACCAGGGTAGCTCTTGTGACATCATGTATGTCAGATGTTACAAGGAGCTTGGCCTCCACTAAGATGACATGGAGCAGTCTAATGGCCCAATGGTTGGGTTCAATGGAACGCTGACATGGCCCTTAGGGGCAGTAAGTTTAGAGGTACAGGCTGGCACCAAGAGGGTAAAAACAGAGTTCACAGTAATTGACACTCCATCCCCTTACAATACTATATTAGGAAGACCATGGCTGCATGCAATGGGGGTTGTTCCCTCAACACTACACCAACTGTTGCGATTCCCAACAAAACATGGAATTAAGGAGGTCAGAGGGGATCAAGTGCAGGCAAAGAATTGCTTCATGGCAGCAATGAAATCCACCTGCAATGTACGAAAAGCAAAAAGAGTAGAGGTTGAAGAAGAAGACATGGATGTCTTGGAAGATGTCGGCAAAGAGCCAGTCGAGAAGAGCAAGGAAGCCCTGAAGAAAGTCCTTGTCCAGCAAGGGGACGAAGAACGCTTATTCCTTCTCAGCTCGGGCCTGGCCGAAGAAGAGAAAAAAGAGCAAGAGGCATTCTTGAGAGCAAACATTGAGGTGTTCGCCTGGATACTGTACGAGATGTCTGGCATTGACCCCGAGGTCGCATGCCATAGACTGAACGTGGACAGGTCGACTAAACCTATCATCCAGCGAGCAAGAAGGCCGACGTTAATGCATGTCGAGGCAGTAGAAGAGGAAGTGGATAAACTTCTGGAGGCCTAGCATACGACAAACACGGTGTCCTAGGCGCACCAATGCACATGCAATGCAAAGAAACACATAAGTGTAATCAAAACAAGATATCATGAGTTCGAGTCAAGTTCTCCAAATCCCTAGTGGAGTCGCCAGAAACTGTAGACGTGCCCGAACGTCCTGGCTCCGCGCGCGAATGGCGCGAAATCCGCTTTGTTCATTAGCTACTACAGTTCAAACTTAATGTCACGGTTCTGAATCTAATCTCGCAAAGTGCAGTGCAAGATTGATAAATCACCAAAGAGTCCAAATCTGGCAAATCGTTTTGGAAAACTGATTTTAATAAAGAAGTGCCAAACATGGACTGTTTTGCCAGATACAGAGTCGCCACCTAAATATTTTGTTTTGGGGGAATTTAGGAAACCTTGACTCATGCCTAAGGCCACCTGTCCGTCATCACCAAAGTTGCCTCGGCTCGGGAACTTGGGTACGAGAGAAAAAGGTCATGCAATGAGCACCCCCGCTCGCCTGATCAAAGATCGGCCTTTATTAACATGATATTTTGTTTTTGAAAACACATGTGTTCTTATTTTGGTTTATTAGCTAGCTTTACGATGTGATGCACACAGCACAAAAGTACAGACTAGATCGCCTAAGTTGGAACAAAAGATCTCATGTTTGTTTGAAAATGGTTTGAAGGTGCTACTCGCGAGTAAGCTAAGACGTGGATTTGCCACCCTCGAGTGGGCTTAGAAAACATGATTTTGCCACTCTCAAGTGGGCTTAAAACTCGCATTTCAATGAATTGTTCCAATTTAAGCAATCCAACCTTCATCCACAGGCATTCAGGCAGTTATATCATTTAAGCAAATAGCCTCATGGCAAGCATGCTGTCATGGCAATCAATAACACACATGCAGGGATGCTAAAGCATAAACACTTACAGTGTACTCCGAGCAAAAACAACAACTAGTTAGTAATCAATGCATGATCCTAGCTATGTTAAGATGCCCAATGCAACACATGCAAAAATGCAACTAAATAGGCTCGGCTAGTCTAAGATGGCATATGAGATGCAACTTGATAACATGCTGTTAAACACGTATTCAAGTAAATGTATTGAAATACAATGCAGCTTGTATGATGCGCCGAGCTTGGTGTATGCAAGACAGATGAATGATGCACGCATGCAAAGCATAAGTATGCTAATTGAAATATGCCCTAAAACTAACCATCGAAAGCTGATAAATAAAAGGGAGAAAGACGTGGGATTGGAAGACATTCACACACTCACGCACACTTATTACAAAATTGTGCCCTCTCGATGGAGGGTCCGAATAAATAATACAAACCAACTAATTAACTAACTATCCTAGCTAATTAATTATTACAAAACCCTTAACTAATTAAACAAATTAATCAAGTTACAAAACCAGCCAAGTATGAAACTAAAACAAGCTGCCACAGCTCTGCCTCGAAGTGATGAATGATGCATGTTCGATCGCCTCGCTCGGAAATCCGTTGCCATGCCTCATGTTGCCTCTGTTTGCACTATTTTAGACTTCTGAAAACTGTGCCAACTTCTGAAACACTTCTGATCCACCTCATAGATATGCTGGGAGGCCATCGGCCAAATGGTGTGGTCATTGGCCAAGGGATAACGGTCATTGACCACTTTTGAGTCCATCGGCCAAATACTGATAGCCAATCGGCACACTAGATAGCCGATCAGCCATCTTTTCCTGCAAACTGCTCCTTTTACTGCAGCAGAGTACAAACAGAGGCATGGCAATACATTTGCAAGAAAATATTGTGCAACTACACCCCTTATCATGTTTGAAGCTCAAAGGAGTGTAGTGCTCGACTCTCGAGCCATCAATCACGCATTTCGATGCATGATGGCCAAAGAGGCCGAGTCACACAATTCAATGTGAATGAAATACACAAAAACACATAAGGGACCTTAACCTCTATCATGTTTGATCAAGAGGCAAGGCATGCACACACAATGCAATGCAACAACCATGCAAAATCATGCAATGCAACAAGCATGCAAAATCATGCAATGCACCAAGCATGTATCAACAATGCAAGCAACATGCATACAAAACACAATGCAACCCAAACATGCAAGCATGATGCAATGTAACAACATTTGAACAACATGCAAAGATGGACTTAAACCAAAATGGACAGACCTCAATCATGCCCAAATCAGTGGCCACAAAACCAAATCTAAGGCATGAAAAGGCAAAGCATACATGCACACATATTGGTCCATAAACTAGGCAACAATGCGCAATCCTCAAACATGAGCAAGGTGTGACAAACATGAGAATGTGGCAATGAAATCAGCTCTAAAATCATGTGAGGAATGATGCCAAATCATGCACATAATACAAGCATGGCATGCTAGGAGGTTTAAAGCATAAGGCTAGCCAAGGATCTTGTACCAAGGCCACATGAATCAAGCCCCAAAGGGCCAAGGACAACCAAAACAATCCTAGATCATGCCAAAATGAGTCTAAAACATGCATGGACCAAAGCCAAAACAAGTCAATATGAAAGGCATAAGGCATGATGCAAGTAAGGCCAACAAAGGGGATTGCACTACACCTATCAAAACCAAACATGACATGACTTTGACAACAAAAATGAGAGATGCATCATGGTAAAACAAGACCAAAAATACATTGAAATGATAGCCCAGAGGCCTAAGCATAGAGGCATGCACAATGACCCACTCTTAAGGCATAAAACACCAACTCTTCAAAGCATTGAAAGAATGACAAAGGCAAGTGTATGACCATGAAACATGCACTGAAATATCATTTCAAATGATGCCAAATCATGAGAATAGTCTAAGCAATGCATGCTAGTGGACTTGACACACAAAGCTAACAAGCTAGATTGAATCATGGCTATACAAAACAATGCATGCATGACTAAAACAACATCAAATAGAGCTCAAGCATGGTAAAACATGAGGGAAAACTTCTTTGAGTTGAGCTGAAACATGCAAGAATGATGGTCCAAACACAAGATGCATGTTATGCTAGCATGCAAAATTGCTCTCCAGGTATGTGAAGCATGCAAGATGCTATCAAACCAACTTAAAATAGAGTTGACGCATGCTAAAATAACACCAAGAAGTTGCTGAAATGGAACCAAAATATGCTAAGCAAACATGCTACTGTTATGAGCCATTTATACTAGCATACAAGACACAAGGAGAAGGGATGACCCTCTCCTATTTGGGACCTCAAAACCACCTTTCCACCACTGACAATCCTCTGGATTTCAATGGTGAGAAGGCCTAAACAAGGTGGTCCCAATAGCTTAAAAGGATGGTTCAAAACAAGGCCAAACAAGGCCTAAGAGGGGGTAGACTACCCCCAACACAAAAGTGACCTTAAACAAACATCACAAGCATGAAAAATCAAAACTTTTTACAGTAAAAAGTTAAGCTTAAATCAACATGCAAATAGATCTAAAAGCTTAAGCCAAAACAAGGGATTAAAAGGTTAGTTTCTCACCCTTGAAGAACACCTTCAAGAACACAACTCCAGCAGCTTTTCTGAGTTCAAACCAACCCAAAAACACTAACACCAACTCCTAAGTACCTCTGCAACAAAAGGATGGTGTTCTAGTAGGTGTTTGTGTGCAATAGTGTGAAGATTTTACACTTTTGAGCTCAAACAAGAGTAAACGAAGAGAGAGAGGTAAAATATAGAGAGAGAGTGATATATGTTTTGTATCTCAAGATTTCAGAACCTCTGGAAAGGGAGAGGGGCCTCTCTTCTTATAGAAATTCAATTCTCAAGCTTGTTGAGCAAGCTTGAGTCTTGAATCCATCCCTCCATACACGTGTATAGAGGATAAGAATTGTGCTCACCAGCTGTCATAGCTGGCACAAAAATATCTACACAAGCAGGTGGAAAGGTCTCGGCCAAGAAATATGGCCGATCGACCAAATAGAGTGATGATCGACCAAAAGGAGTGCCGATCGGCCAACACTTATGGCCGATGACAAGAAAACAAGGCTGATGGCACAAGGCCTTAGCCGATGGGTTGTAGGGATGGCCAACAAGCCACCATCTTCCCTCAAAAGCAAAAACCACAAGTCCTTGGTCCACAACCAAGCACAAAATAGACAAGTTGAGAGATCCTAAGGCAAGGCGCGCAGCCGAGACCTTCGGGAACTCAAAACGAACACGAGCATGGATGATCATCGAGTGTTCAAACGATGACGTCCAAGTCTTGAGGACGGTCAAAAATGGGGTGTCTACAATTGTCCCTCTTTGACAGAACTCGAAATTCATAAGATGACGGGAGTGAATGTCAAAGCCCAGAGACGACCCATTTTTTACAAGGCCGAAGACTTAGACAAACATACAAGATAACAAAGATATGCGCCCGCAGGCAGCGGCAAGATGCAAACGACATGCACAATGTCGAACATAACTTATGATCATGCAAAGAGAGCTGTAATGAAGCATTTATGCAAAATAAATACAATAGTTTAAGCAAGCAAATAAGAAAAAATAGTCCTACTCATTCCGACAGAAAAGATGTAAGAAAATTATGCAATTCTCACTGCGTCTCACGCGGAGAAGATTAAAAGCGATTACTGAGGACACCCGGAGTCTCAAACACAACATCTCTCAGCGTAGCACACGCAAGAAAGGAAAGAGAGCATCTCTCAGCGTGGCACAAGCATGAGAGGAAAGGACTGTGCAAGAAAGCGCAATCATCCAAACGCGTGTCAAACGCGAGAGGAGAGAGATACGTCCAAACAATGCCAAACGCAAGTGGAAAAGGGTAATAGTCAAACTGAATCGGGACTTCTCTTGAATGAACCGTACACAATATCGTCTGGTTCCACCAACTTCAAATGAATCGTACATACAATATTGTGCCTGCAAAAGAAAGAAATTCAACAGGTACAATATAGTAGAAACATATGTTCAACGTTAGATCAAGAAATCAGTTCGATATGAGATAAACACATGCATATACAATGCGAGTGAGAAGATGCATAGCAATGCGAGTGAAAAGATGCACGACAATGCAACTAGAACAAGCATAACAATGCAAGTAAAACATGCGTGACAACGCAAGCAATGGGTGCATAACAATGTAAATAAAGCATGCGCGACAACGCAGGCAATGTGCACAACAATGCAAGAAAAAGCATAAACACATGTAAGTAAAGCATGCGCGACCACGCAAGCAATGTGTATAATAATGCGAGAGAAAGTGCATAACAATGCGACGAAACGTGCGTGACAACGCATATAATGTGCGCATAACAATGCGACAACAAAGAGAGGCACATGTTCAACGTAAGCATGGTAAAGGCAAGTTATTCGCGATGTTGAGATACAACTTCAAAACAAGACGAGGCATGCTCAATACAAGAGCGAAAATACGTATAACAAACGCGCTTATTACAAACATGACAAAACATTGTCATGCAACATATCCAAAGCAATTTTCGAAACTCGCAATATACAAAAGGATGCGAAAAAGGATACACCTCGCACGTATCGAGTGCCGCACACGGAAGACACGATTCGAGGTCAACACGAGGACCGCTTAAGCTTCAAAAGCGTATTTTCTTGCACTTTCTTGAAAGATGAGGGTACCAAACAACATAACTGACCCAAACAAAGGCATTGGAGGTGCATCGACCACAAGGGGAAGCCATCAGCCATCCATCAGCCACAAAAGGAGATCATCGACCAACAATTTTGCCGATCGGCTAACAATTTGGCTGATCGGCCAAAAGTGGCAGATTCGGGATAGTTTTGACATTTTGCCTCGGGTCTTTAAATATAGGGCTTCAAACCCTACTTCCTCACTTTTCCCTTGCTGAAAATCCTTGCTCTCTCTCTCTAGGTCATTTTCCACCTTTAGATCCGAGCTTTTCTCCCGTTTTCGAGCCTCCCGCAACTTTCGAGTCGCGAATCCCTCTTCGTTCCAAACACTTTGAACCGATTAGAAAGTGATTTCGGTGTCGCCTTCTCGATTTCCACCACTCGAGGCTTGTTTCTCTCGTGTTTACCTTGATTTCCGTGCCCTCTTCCGAGCCTTGTCATTTTCCTTCATTTTTTCACCCCTCGGGGTTGACTTTCGATTGACTTTTTGCATTTTTACCCGTTTTCCATACCCTCGACCACTTTTGCACCCTTCTCGAGATGGCGAACGACATTCCACGAGGTGGGACTCCCCCAGAGATGGATACGGATCCTGAGGTCAAGCTCCTGCAGCTCAGTGTTCGACCTTTCGACCCGGCGACATACCGGCCCGCGATACACGTACTGCCTCCCGATAGCATCCGTCAGTTTAGGAGCTTCGTGCGAGGCGCTCTAGAGGACCTCCTGCTGCACGAGCCGGAGTCACATCTTTCTTACGGCGCCTCTGAGGTATACCCTTCCTCTTTACTTTCTGCAGTGCAGATCGTATGCCTTGAATAGCCAATAATGTTCTTTAACTGAATAACCCAAACACACTGATACATCACGTGTCTAGTTCACCCTAAGCATAATCATACATGATATCTGTGTCAACTCGAGCACATGCACACACACTGCATTTTATCAATTCTGAATGCTTTCAAACACTGCATTTCTGATACTGTTTCATATTTGTTTGTCTTTGAACATAGGGAGATTCCCATGCCTTCCGGGGGTATGGGAACACCATTGCCCGAGGTTGGTACATAGAGTTGCCTGACGAGGTTCGCCACATTGTTGACGAGGCTGGTTTCGGCATTTTCTGCATGGGACTCTCATGCCTTACTGCGAGTAGGCCCTTCTTGGCGCGCTGGTGGAGAGGTGGTGGGACACCACCGATTCCTTCCACTTTTCTGCAGCGGGGGAGATGATGATGACTCCCTTCGACTTCTCCATGCTCACTGGCATCAGAGTAGGGGGTGATCCGATCCCCTTTGACACTGATATGGATGAGTGGGATGCTGCCTAGATGTTCTTGCTCGGTGCTCGGCCTCCTCTCTCCCGACTAGGGTTCGTGAGGTATTCCTGGTTTAAGGACCACTTCAGGGTACAGGCGCCTATAACTTGCGAGGAGGTCGAGCAGTATGCCCGAGGATTTATCATGTTCTTGCTGGGCACCACCTTATTCGCCGACCGGGCAAACACAGTTGCTCTCTATCTGCTGAGCGCGTTGGTGGATGTGACCCAGATTCAGCGCTATGACTGGGGTGGCGCAGGCTTAGCCACACTCTACGGATACATGAGCTCTTCATCCCGCTGTAGCGGACATCTGCTCGGAGGCTACTGGCGAGCCTGGGAGGTACACCTTTCCTTTCTATTTTACAGTTCTGCTTTACACTATCTGTACACCACACACACTGCACATATGCAATCTGCTTTACACTGACTGTACACTACACACATTGCACAATACACTGCATATACTACACGATACACTGCACAATACACTACACAATACACTACACAAATTGCACAATACACTGCATGATACACTACGCATCATCCTCTGATTTCTGCTTTATCTGTATACTGCCTTACTGATAAGCATACTCATTATTGCCCTGTTACATTCTGCAGTTGTGGGTGTATGCCTACTTTCCGAGGCACACTCCAGAGCCGGAGGTAGAGATGCCCCTTGCTGTCCCATATTCTTACTGATTCGATGTGAGGTGCGAGCGGAGGCCGCGGGAGTCTTTCCCGTTCTTCCACAGATACTTCGACACCATTACCGCAGCAGAGGTATTTCAAACATTACAGTTTATTTAAGCTTTACTTTACATTGTACTTTCAATAATTGATAACAAACCGTATATCCTGTCATTTGCAGATCACTTGGCAGCCCTGGGCCGTGTTACCGGAGGTAGTGAGAGACCAGTATGTGGGTGCTTGGGAGACTGCCCAGTTCAGGGTTTTGCTGGAGGGTCCGGTCTGCCGGGCATGGTATTTGGGTGAGCGCTTCCTGCGGCAGACCCTTGGCTTACCAGAGCCAGTGGTTCCGACGCCGCCTCCTTTGCACATGAGGCACACAGTGACATACACCCCGCAGAAGATGATCAATTACACGATCGGTTGGGATTCTGACTTCTTCAGAGAGGAGGGCGACTACACCAACTTTATTCAGACACATCTCATACGGCCTCTGGCCAGTACTTGCCGAGATGAGAGGGAGAGGCCTGCAGCGCCAGCAGGAGGAGTAGGAGCACGGAGGGCGACTCAGGCCCGTGACCAGAGTGGTTCCCGGAGGGGACGCAGAGTGGAGTGGCCAGAGCTGCCCACCATCATGACATGCCGAGGACAGGGTGGGGAGACTTACCAAATACCCATCGCTCCTCCTTCGACTGATCATGAGCTCGTCGGAGTTTGCGGCTCGACCCCGGTTTGTACTATACTTTGCATTCTGTACAGTCATTTCATTTCATTTGATATCCCGCAGAATACTAATTTCCTCAATACTTTTGTAGGCTTTTATCGAGTACACTGGATAGGCCCTGGAGCTGACGGCCTCGGTGATGGGGATGCTACAGAGGAGCATGGACCTGCTCAGCATTTACGGTATCCTGGTAAGTTCCTTCAAACTCAGTCACAAGACTTTGCACACTCTGTTCCATACTGATATGATACATCACATTATCAATACGGCACTTGATACACTGCACTCACATACCATTCACGGCACTGATACACTGTTACTCACATACTGCTCATAGCATTCACACACTGCACACGGCATTCACACACTGTACTTATACACTGTATTCAGTATTCATACTCTGCTCACAGCATTCATATACTGTACTCATATACTGTATTCGGTATTCATACTCGACTTTACATAGCATAATTGATGCGTTTGCCAATTGTTCTTTTCAGGCCCCATTCCAGATACCAGCCGCAGGGGATGCTCCAGCAGGACCATCTGTACCTGCCCGAGGAGCGAGGAGAGCAAGACGAGGGATCTCGGTACATAGCCACAGCAGAGCCAGGCGTACTCACTCTGGGAGTAGCTCGCGAGCGCCTATTCTAGATGTTGACGAGTCTGATGCAGAGGCAAATTCATCTCAGGATGAGGCTGGGGATGGTTTGGGCTCAGATTCTGACAGCGGAGCTGATGGTAGCAATCCTGGACCTTCGTCCAAGAAGAGGACGAGGAGGGACTCCCGCGTTTGAGGTGACTGGCGCTGATCAAGACATTTTGCTGCTGTTTCTTTTTTTTGCTTTATTTTTCTTTTTGCTAATAGTTTAAGCACATTGTACTGCCTCAGGTAGGTTTTATGTTTCTTCAAAACTATGTACTTTTGCGAAAGAAAATATGATGGAATGAAACAGTTGTTTTTGTTGAAAAAGTGTTACATTTGTACATTCTAAGCATCGCATCGCATTACATAACAATGTAAATGAGATTGACCTTTGTTTTGAAAACTAAACACTCGAATTGCATTAATCAGGTAGTGAACCAACTAACAACAAAACAACTCGATAAGCAAAACAAAGAACTTGACAAGCTAACCAAATGTAAATACAACTCGATAAGCAAAACAAAGACTAATGAACACAAAATACAACTCGATAAACAAAAGTACAACAACTCGATAAACAAACTGAAGTAACACAGGCGCGACTTCGCGAAATCAACACCGAAAGGCATTTGAAGTGGAACCAGTCACAAGTTCTCAACATCTCCAACACATAGACAGCTCAGAGAACAAAAGGAAGGGCCATCGGCCAAAGTGAGAGGCCATCGGCCATAAGAAATGACCATCGGCCATCATTACTAGCCGCTCGGCCAAAAAAGATGGTCGGTCGGCACTCTTTTTGGCCGATCAGCCAAAAATGGCAAGAACCTCCAGAATGCTGCCACCTGTCTTCCACTCAACACCTTACCTTCTACAAAAGCCCCAGCTTCGTAGTTTCTCCATTTCAGCTCAGTTTTTGCACCAAATGGAAGCATTTCTTGTTCAAAATCTCACAAATTGGATTGCCAACTTGGATGGCTCGGAAAAGCTGAATTTCCGGGGTTTTGGAATAAATGCACTATTCACGTTGAGTCGCACCCCGCTGCATTTTCCATTCCTTCATGCCGCGGCAAGGTTTTGGAATCTGATAACATACGTCTTTAGCTTTGGCGAACAAGAGATGTGTCCTACTTTCGAGGACTTCCAAGCTTTAATGGAATCCGAGCGCGATGAAGAAATCTTACCTCAGCTCCGGTTCGGCCACGTCCAAGCCTTAGGACGGATGTGCGGCCTTACTTTGCATAACGCTCGATCATTGATTCGCGACGGAGAGCTGGACATTCCGAGCTTGATTTGTCGGTTTTCTGATGCCGGTGACTGCAGCGATCATCATTGGCAGGGTTATCGGCGACATGTGCTTTGCTTGTGCATGTTGTCTCTTTTCTTGCTCGCCCCAGGCTCCGGTGGGTTTAGCACTCGTTTGATTGAAGTCGCCGAGCGGTTAAAAGAGGGCAAAAGCTACATCGCCATGACGCTAGCTGAGACATTGATGGGTTTGGATGTTTTTCATCACCGAGAGACGACTAGATTCGCGGGGAGTCCACTACTACTGCAGGTAATGTTTCCCACCTTATCTCACATATATTTCTCACATCACTCGGCCCTCAGGCTCGGTTTTTCTCTCAAAACCCTTTTTTCACTTTTCTTTCAACGTACACCTCTCTATTCTTTAATCTCTTATTTTTCATCCCTTCCAAGGTATGGTTGATGGATAAATTGAAGATTGTGGATTCATGCCCAGCATATTCGGCCTGTGGCTATTTCTTCCGGCGATGTCTAATCGATGCCCCAGATGAGGGTTGGTGGTATGAATGGATGCGCAGTTTGTCTGCTCTCGACATTGCTTGGCATTGCCCCTGGCTTAATTTACCGGCGATGAGCTACAGCATGACCCGCTAGCCCAGGATTCAGTTGATCGGCCTGACAGACTGTGTCTTTTACTTCCCATTCTGATTCTGGCGTCAATTCGGACTTGATCAGACTTGCCCGGAAGATGGGATAGAATACCCTGCTGCATTTCCAGTCTGAAGCGCACAGTTAGCTCGGTATGCCACAGTATGGAGAACGAGAGAGCTTCTAGCCCCCGCTCCCATTTTCAATTGCACCCTCTCTGATAAATGCATAGTTTGGCTTGATAAGGAGGCGCAGATTGGGCCCACTTTGGCATCAGAGGCTTCCACAAGCTCTGGAAGGGGACGCAGGAGCACCTGACTATGCCCCGAATTTATTTGCTTTAATCAGTACTTTCAAGTTTTCTTTATGAATGTAATAGAAAGCAACTTCAATTTGTATTCAAGAGTAGGAGAACTCTGTACTGAAATCAATGTAATTGAAGGTTGTGGGTATTGAAAATTTTTCGTTTGGTCCAAAAATGGTTTAAGTCGTAAAAAGATACCCTTTTGACAGATCTTAAATGGTATTGACACAAGGTCTCATAAGCAAGGTTCACACATATAATATAAATATATAACAACCACAATATACTTAATTCAGAAGATAGTTTCTTTACATTACATTCCCAAAAGAAAACTTAAATCTTCATATGAGTCTTACAAAATATCCAAAAAGAAACTTCTAATTTTTCTAGGATAGCCAAAAGTCTTCGAAGGTTTCGGGCTCGATGTCTCTGGCTAAGAATTCCTCTTTGTCACCTGGCATGATACGCCGTGAGCTTTGAATGCCCAGTAAACACACGCACACACCCATCCCTTTTTCCTAGTCCAATACACAATCAGAATTATAACATCAAGTAGTAAAGCATGATATTCCAATAATTAAATCAATAAATAAATAAATAGTTAAGTTAGATGTCAGTAACTAGAAATCCCCCAAAGAGATTTCGTCCTCCCAACGACAAGAATCGGACGCGGATTATTCGGTATGCCCCCTCTTTTGCTGCTTTGTTGCTGAACTAACCTCGGATACCTACCAACGGTTATATACCATATAGCGCCAACCGCAGAGCCTCAAAAGAGACGGTAAAAAATAGGGCCTTGCCCGAATCCCTCCTTACACCAAATCACCAAGGGTCCGAATACAACCGCTCCGTTCAAGGGTTCCGAAAACCACTTGCGCAAGACTTTAACCTTTAAATAGGGAACGCATCCCAACATACCATATACCACATATTCTCATCTTTTCATTACTCAAATGTTCAAAAAACCCAATATCCACCCAATTAGGTTTCCCGTTGGATTAAGTGTTTTAAAACAAGGTTAGTTCAACATATAAAACATTAATATCCATATAAGCATGCATTCTTAAGATGAGAAAGGTAAATAACATAACCACAACACATATATTATCAGGTCAAGACATGATTATAAGCTACAACAATCTCATGAACTCAAAGATACAAAACATCCATACCTAACAAAATTTCCAGATTTAGCATCGCATAAAGATTAAAATGAAAGAGCTATTTTAGATCCTTTATCGGCCTTGGCCTTCCTATGATTTGTAGAGGATTCAATCTAGTTTCTAGAACATTTTTCGGAATTGGGGTTGCTCTTCCAGATTCTAAGTTATGTAGAAAATATTTCAGCGCTGTCCAGGGTCTGTCCAGAATCTGCTCGAATCTGTCGACTGTTACGAAAACTTGATTTTCTTGCAAACCGCTCAATTTTTTTCGATGAAACCAATTTTAGTTGAAATCTAACTTCTAAAGGAAGGTTTTGACATAAAATGGAGGTTCAGAATATTTTTGTACATTTTTCTGGAATTTTCGAAAGTTGGCTGCAAAAACAGGTTCTAAGGTAGAATGCCCAAATTAAGAAGATTTATGAAAAAGGGGGTTCCACCAGGGGAAAGTTTCATTCCTTTTGTGAAGAAAATATGCTAACTATTACATGTTTAACTTAGAAAATCTGTTTGAAAGAGTGCCTTTCAAAAGTTGAGAGATTGGTACAAAAGAAGAGGGTTTTGTGCCAAAATGGGTAAAACACAAGAGAGATGGAAACAATACTCAAATCTTGATATTTTTAACATAAGAACATGATAATAACAGATCTGAAACATCACTTAAAATCTTTAAAAAGAACATGCATTAGAAAAGAGAATGAAGAGAAGGTTGTGTTGGTGGCTTACCTTCTAGCTTTGCACAAGAAACTCTCTTCTTCTTCCCTCTCCTCCTCTAGACTTCTCTTCTTTGCTCTCCTCCCTCTTTCTAACCAAAATGTGTGTGTGAGTGAGTGTGTTGTGTGTATGTTTGCAAGCTAGGGAGGGTGTGGTATATATAGGCAATTTGGGATAAAAGGACATAGAAGCCCTTTAGTTGGAATTGGATGGAAAGCTAGGATTTTGGTTGGTGTCAAAAGGGATAGGAGTAACTAAGGTGCTAAATCATAGGTTTTGGCATCAATTAGTTGATCTTTAGTTGAAAGGTAACTAGTTTTGAGATTTGCAACCTAGGTCTAGGTCACTAGGTTATGTTTTTTCCTAGAACATCATGATGGTGGTTCTTGAAAATTGGCTCCTCTCTTGGGGAAGTGTGAGGGGGTTATTATTCAAATCATTTTAGGTTCTAGGCACACTCCTCTAGGTATATATGTATATGTATATATAACAAGATTGATGGCACTTCAAGGTACAAGGTATAAATACTAGTTTGGGCAAGTTTTGAATTTAAAAGAAAAAGTGAGGGCTTGGAGTAAATACATGTAACTTATGTAGAATTAAATTAGGTTAGGGATCCTAATCCGATTAGGGAAATTCCTGTTTCGATAAAATAAAAAAAAAAGGTAATGCTAACCGACAAGATTTGAATTAATTCAAGTAAACGAGGGGCTAAAAAAAAAAAAAATAAATATAATTCAACATTAGGGTCTTAAAAGTAAATACATATTTCAGGGGCCTTACACTTACAATAAGAAGGTCAACCAAAGAGAGTTCCAAGTTGGGGACCTCATCTTGAGAAAGGTTGTCGGCAACAAAAAAGATCCCAGAGAGAGCAAGCTTGGCCCAAATTGGGAGGGACCCTATAAAATCATCTCGGTATTGGGCAATGGGGCATATCAGCTTGAGGACAGTGAAGGCAAAGAGTTGCCAAGACCCTAGAATACTTGCAATCTGAAGTTTTTCTATCATTAGATTTTCTTATTTTTAAAGTTTCTTGTTATTAGTTGAAGTAATAATAAAGTTTTAGCTTGATTTTTACATTTGTGTAATATGACTGACTAGTCACTTAGACGATGTTTCTTAGTGAAACATGATGAATAACTTAGACTTATTATATGGTAGAGTTGAATTATACTTGCATATAATAGAGTTGAAATAAGTTGGCGATGTTTCTGATTGAAACATGATGAATAACTTAGACTTATTATATGGTAGAGTTGAATTATACTTGCATATAATAGAGTTAAACTAAGTTGGTGATGTTTCTGATTGAAACATGACGAATAACT
Organism: Camellia granthamiana; assembly: GCA_036172215.1. Taxonomy (NCBI): domain Eukaryota; kingdom Viridiplantae; phylum Streptophyta; class Magnoliopsida; order Ericales; family Theaceae; genus Camellia; species Camellia granthamiana. The sequence goes on along the minus strand of CM069915.1, from coordinate 107,316,100 downwards.
TAGACTTATTATATGACAGAGTTGAATTATACTTGCATATAATAGAATTGAACTAAGTTGAGTAACAAGGAGACTGAGGTTTATAACCCCGGCCTGTTTCTGTTTGAATCTGATCTCGCCGACAAGATCATTGGTACATGCTTAATGAGAACCCAAGTGGAACTTAAGTTCACATTAGGGGGTAGAGAGCTGGAGAATGGTGCTAGGAAGGTGAAGTTTACGAGGTTGGTTTTAACACTTGTTGAAATTTTTGTGAAAAATTTACAAGTTGAAGTTAAACCAAGGTTATGTTTATACAAGTTGAAGCAAAACCAAGGTCATGTTTAACACTTGTTGAAATTTTATGAAAAATTTACAAGCTGAACTGAATCCGAGGTCATGTAAAAGGAAGATTGGTTTGACACTTGTTGAAATTTTTGTGAAAAATTTACAAGTTCAGCCAAGGGAATATTGAAAGAAGTACAAGTGTACTCGCCGAGATAAGCAGGGTTGGAAGTCTTGTCCGAGGTATTTCAGTCCAAGGAGATTATACAAGAAAGGCATAAATTGAAGACATGCAAATTATTCTAAGTGTAGAGACATTAAAGAAGAAGACAAGCATACAAGCATTCAAAAGAAGAAATTGTATTTACATACAAAAAGTGCGAATTACAAAAAGTGCGAATTACAAAAAGTGGCACGTCGGCCAAATTAAAAACATTGTTTCAAAAGTTAGAAAAAAGTACGAGGTACAAGAAATAAAGAGAAATGGACTACTCGGCGTCAGCGGCGGACTGGGTCTCGACAGCAGAAGACATTTGGGAACTCTTCTCGGTGGCCTTCTCAACCGCGAGCTCGGCATTGATCTCTTTGAGAGTCTGGTCGAGGCTCTTGTAGGCAATAGGCACGTCTGATGTTTCTTTTCAGGAGTGGCATCTTTGGAGACCTCACCCTCCTCATCCTGAGACAAGTCCACGACTTGCTCATTCAGAGTAGGGGACTTAGCCCCAGCAGCTTCCTTCTTCCTCCTGACCAAAGCTTCCTCCTCGGACTTAGAATCATCATCAGATTGGCTTCGAGTAGGAGGGAATGGTAGGGGGAGGTCACCGACATTCTTGAGGGGGGAGTCCTCAGGGACATCCAGCTTTTTGAGAGCAGCCATCCAACCAAGGGTGAAACCCTTGTTGCATGCCTGCTTCACTTGTTTTTTATAGTCCTCCTTGACATCGGTCGCCCCCTCTGCGTACGCCTTCTCATCAGCGGCCTTGATCTCAGCCTCTTTTGTGGCCAGGGCATCTTGAAGCTCATTTTGGGCCTCGGCCATCTTTTCTTCGGCCTCTTTCTTTTCAGCCGTAAGGACTTTGGCAATGGCCTCAGCAGTATTAGCCTTTTCCTCGGCCTCATCTTTTACTTTTACGGCTTCCTCGGCCTGGTCTGATAAAGTCTTCATCTTGGCCTCAGCCTTCTTAATGGCCCTTTGCAGACTAGTAACTTCCCTCATCTTGTCAGCCAACTCCTTCCTTATTTCAAAAGCTTGCATAGAGAAGGAGTGGGCGTGCTGGATCGCCTAAGAGAGGATGGGCAGAATACAAGTTAGCAAAAATTTTCTAAGTATGGGAAAACAGAGAAAGAAAAAATACCGAGTGAAGGGACTTACTTGAACGGAGTGCTGCAGCATCAAGGCAAAATTTTCGTATTCACTCATCTCAGCGTTACGGTTAAGATCGTTTGGCAGAAGCAGAGTCGTAGAGAGGGCAATGCCGACTTCAAGATTAGTCGCACTGTCGCCCACTCTGACCGGCTTGTCCCTGATAATAATAGGGGGAGCCTAGGGGTCATTTGATTTCATGGGCCCTAAGGTTGTGGCCGACTCTGACCTCGGCCTCTTCGACCAAGTTGATTGGGATGGGATGGTTCGGTCTCGACGGGCCTCTTCTTGGGGACGGAAGGGATCTTCCTGCTCTCGGCCAATTTTGAAATTGGCAAGGTGTCCTCAGTGTCAATCTGAGTCACCGTTGCCTTAGGCTGGGCTTTCTTCATTCTTTTGGGCTTTGGCTTTAGTTGAGGCTGGGATTGTGCTGATTGAGCGTTAACGGTGTCAGGGATGTCGGCCAGAAGATCGTCTGCAACTGCTTTCTTGTGACCCATCTCGACGACAGTTGCTATTCGGCGTCAGCGTCGGCGTTAGGATGGTGGAATCAGTTGTGGAGCCGATGTAAATGGTTGTTCTGCTGGATCTAAGGTTGACCCCTGATCTGACCGAGATGATGAAGTTGTTGGTGGAGTTGTGGCGGAAGGAGGAGACTTGTTTTTCTGCTTCCTTGAGACGTCGGGAAATACCGACTTGTAGGTCGAGATGAAGTTGAGCAGTAGTGGAGCTCTCCGCCTATAGACTGGAAGATCCAACAACTTCTTAAGATCCTTGTTGGGGAAGAAGGACTTACGAAAGTATTTTGGTGGCTGTGGAAGAGATACAAGAAAAACAGACATTAGAACATATAGAAAGAACAAAGTATTAAAGACTTGGAAAAAATATAACACTTGGCTCTTACCATTACCCTCTATAAAAACTGTTCGGCTAAGAGGGTAGAGGTGAAGGTCCTCATCTGGAGCGAACTCCTAGTTGCCCGAGACAATGAAGTAATCGTCCCCGACTCCCTTGTTGGAGTCCGGGAGGTCGGCAAAAATTTTGTATTCTGTGGACCTCGGTTTGAGGTAGTAGATGTAGTCTTTTTCTAACTTGAGGCCACACATGGTATAGCAGTACTGGATATCGGCAAGAGTAACCCTAGCGTTCTCTTTTTTGGCTAAGGCTATTATGCCATTGATAACTCGATAAGAGTTGATGGCGAGCTGCATTAGATTCAATTTGTAGTAATGGAGGACTTCTCGGAAAAGGATGTCAGGAGGGAGCCTAAGCCCACACTCTATGAAAGCTACAACTAGGAAGGGCATGGAATCGACTCTGGGCATGATGGAGTTATCCTCCCCAGCCAACCTGAGATGGACGTCGGCTGAGATGGAAAATTCTTACCTAAAGTATTCTAACTTGGTTGAGGTGTCTACCCTATGCTTCCACATACCCATGATGTCGGCTTAGGGGGAAGGTGCTGGATTTCAAAGGGGTGTGTTTTGTGAAGGTTTAAATGATCTCAGCCAAAACCTAGAAGAATACTGGGGCCAGAAATTCTAAGGATCTAAGTAAAGTACGTTTCAGTTTTTCCTAAAATTCGTGGGTTCTACAAACAAATCCCAAACCTAGATTTATAGAAACGAGGATTGAAGGCAAGAATCTGGAGAAGACACAAAAACAAGAACAGTGATTCAGAATCAGGAATCATGATCAAACACCAAGAACACTGTGACAGAGTGTGTCTAACAGTGCGAAGCCAAGAACAGTGGTAAAAATCAACAAATTTATGAGCAGTGTGTGTATATTCAAGAATGGATTGGGCGAAAACAGAATCATGGAACAAACATGTTCAATACATGGTGAAATTCAAGATACAAATACATGAGCAGTGGAGTTCATTGAGGAGAAACAAGAAACTGAAACAAGAAGTTAAATCGGGGAGAAACAGTGACTCACTGAAGAAAAATGAAGCCGGTGTTGAGTACGCCGGAGTCAGATGATAACAACAAACAGAAAGGATTAGCGAGAGCCTCGCCGGAGGAGGTGAACGGTGGTGGTTGCAGAGCTTAATAGCTTGGAACAATGGCGGATTTGGGAGAGGAAAAAGAGAGAGTTTGCACGAGAATGAAGATACAAAAGTGAAGCGATGAAGAGAGAGGGAAAAGTTTTGTCAAAACACAAAACGGTGGCAAAAAGGCAATTAATGTGCCTGGGACGACATACATGTCAGACGACGCACGCCGACACGAGGCTACTTGATGGCGAGTATCCGACACGGTCTAAAAGGGGAAAGACGCATGGTAGAAACGGTTGAAATATTGTGCGTGACAGCTTATGCACGTGTGAAAACTCTTGGAGTTCTTGATTTAATGAAACGAAGACCTCAGCGATGAGGATGATCTTGGTTAAATAACTTGAACAACCTTGACTATTGGTTCTAGAGCATTGGTAAAAACACATTACAGGTCTTGGTCATATGGAGCCGACGAATTATGACCTCGGTAATGGATTATAGAGCAAGTTAGCTGACATGCTATACGGAAGGACGATATAGATTCCATTACCTCTGGATGCCGAGGTAATAGAACCTAGGGAGCAGTTGTGGGGACATATTTTTTGAGTGACAACACGTAGCCGAGGTGGCACCGAAGTGTCAGCCAAGGTGCCACGTGTCCTGGTTATGACGCTGAGGTGATCTCGGCTAGGCCGAGGTTATCTCCGAAGATACCGGAATCCGAGATAAGCGGATATGGGAGCCGAATTATTAGTAGAATCAGGAGCGTACGCTTTAGAAGATAGACATTACTCGGCTCTAACCTGCATGATTATGAGGCCGAATACAATAAATAGGCCGAGTAACTATTGACCTATGGGGACGAATAAATAAGCAGATAGTGAGTGAAAAGTGGACTAGGCCTCCAGGCCTTGGAAGCGAGTATAAATAAAGGAACAACAGTCAAAGAAAGGTATGTGAGAATTAATATGCTTAACTTAAAATACAAGTAACCCAGAGAGAATAGAGACTGACTTGTCCGTCGGAGTGCTAATTCCGGCACCCCCGACCGGAGTGTTCATTTCCTTTTAGGTGTCTATTTGAGGATCAAGAGCGTCCCCCTGGATCAGAAGAGTATTTCCAAACCACTTCTCCACAGCGGATAAGGGACAAGAGTCCTAGAATGAGAGACGACTTCAGTTTGAGTAAAAATAAGACTCTTAGAAAGTTTATCCCAATCCTACTGGGAGTCCAAGATGAGCAGTAATCCTAAGTCCATTGGAGCTAGGCTTCTATTGGGACTAGGTAAGTGTTGGCTATAAAAGAGAGGCACCCCCATGGGTCTAAGGTATGTTTTTGATAATCTGAATAGTGAGTTAAGCACTTTTGCTATCTTCGAGAGATAACTGACTTGATCATCGGAGTGCCCCCGGATAGACGAACCACCGCCGGACTCTCTTCTTTATGTTGCATGTCGTTTGGGCTTGATCTATTCTGCCAGTGTTTCTCTAGCTAAGTTCTAGTTTGGCAGTGTGGTTAGAAATCGACTCACACAATATATATATATATATATATGAGCGTGTGTTTATGTGTAATGGTAATAATAAAATTTTAATATATGAGATTGTTTGATTTACGCAGATAAGAAGCCACAAGCTCTCTCTTTCATCACATTGATTTAAACATTAAAAAAAAAAAAAAAAAAGAATTTAAACAGTTCACTCTCTCTCTCTTATATGTATGTATGTATATGGGATTTTGATTTGAGCAGATAGGTTGAGAATATAATGGATTTACTTTAGATATTTGTTTATGTTTCTAAGTTGTATATATAGATTTTTTCCATTTACTTCTTCATTGATTCTTCTTATTTTAGATTCTAGAACCATAAAATTAATTTGATGATTTTATTTTTTAAGAAGGCAAAGATCTGTGTTAAATCTTGGGTTTTTTTTTTTTTTTTTTTTAGATTTGAGCTCAAATCTGCGTTAGATCTGTTGTTGTTGTTAATGATGAAACAGATTGCGACAGATTAAATTTTTTTTATTTTTTTTGTTATTCTTGTGTTAAACAGATAAGGTATATCCAAGTTCTAATCTGTAGAGATCAAAGCCATGGCCGTCTGCCACTCAGCTTCCACGACTGCACTAGTGGTTGTAGCTACTACTACCACAGCCGTCGACGAGAGAGAGAGGAAGAGAAGAGACGAGAGATGAGTGTTTGGAGATGGAGGCATGAGAAGAGACTGAAAAAAAGGTGTATAGCTTTGCAAAGTTGTTTTGTTTTGGAATTGGAGAGGTGAAATAGAGAGGAGTGATGGTCATCACCATTGTTGCAATTGCAGAGCTGTGTGTGTATGGTTTGTCTTGTGAACTTGAGTTACTGTTCAAGTATATTTATTTATACAAAAGGATTACCTATCCAGAATTCCTATTCAAAGTATTCTGAAAAGCACAAATCTTCGAGAACAAATCGCAGTAAATCATGTTCTTATTGTTTGACTCGATTTACAGATCTTTGAGTACAATGGATGTACTGTAGTGGAAGATCTGTAAATCGCCATTGTTTTTTAGAAAATTTACAAGATTCACAATAAGCTCTTCATCAGCCTCTTCAAACTCACCACCAATGCTCAGACTATGCAAGTAATTTCTGCATTTTTAAAAAAATCTATTTTTGTTGCAAATTTCATGTTTTTTTGGAGGGTCATTGTGATTTTGTTTATTTATTTTGTAGGTACCAGAAGCTTGGAATGAAGCAAACCGATCTGTTGGAATGAAACTTGGAATTTTTTTTTCTCTTCTCTTTATTATTATTATTTGTTGTTGTTGTTGTTGTTTGTTGTTTGTTGTTTGTTGGTTGTTGATGATAAGGAGGAGGAAACTAACTGCAACAGATAGGGAGAGAGAGGTAGAGAGAAGAAAAGATTTGAACTAATAAGAAAAATATTGAACATATAGAATTTTATGTGAATAAATATTGAAACAGTTAAGGAAAATTTGAATTGAAAATATTAAGGGTGTGTTTGGTAACGTTTACATTTTTAGTTTATATTTACAAAAATTTTATAAACTGGTTTTTGTTTATTTTTAGAAAAACATAAACTACAAACGTGTTTGTTAATTGACAAAATGTTTAAAAAATTTTAAAAATATAAAAAAGAGTGAGAAATGGCAAGTGGTGGCAAGTGGCGGCGGAAGACGGTGGTGGAAAGTGGTGACGGTGGGTGGCGGGTGGCGGGTGGTGGTGGCAGGTAGGTGGCGGATGTCGGGTGGTGGTGGTGGTGGGTGGGTGGGTGACGGTGGCGGGTGGTAGGTGGTAGCAAGTAGGTAGTGGTGGTGGTGGTAGTGGGTGGTGGGTGGTGGTGGTGGCAGGTGGGTGGTGTGGTGGTGGCAAGTAGGTGGCGGGTGGTGGTGGCGAGCGGTGAATGGTAGTGGTGGGTAGTAGGTGGCGGGTGGTGGTGGTGGTGGCGAGGGGTGGGTGGGTGGGTGGGTAGGTGGGTGACGGTGGCAGGTGGTAGGCGGTAGCGAATGGGTGGTGGTGGTGGTGGTGGTGGCGGTGGCGGGTGGTGGTGGCAGGTGGGTGGGTGGCGGATGGCGGGTGGTGGTGAGTGGTGGCGGGGTAGGTGGCGGGTGGTGGTAGTGGTGGGTGGGTGGGTGACGGTGGCGGCTGGTAGGTTGTAGCGAATGGGTGGTGGTGGTGGTGGTGGTGATGGGTGGTGGGTGGTGGTGGCAGGTGGGTGGTGAGTGGTGGTGGCAAGTAGGTGGCGGGTGGTGGTGGCGGGCGATGGATGGTAGTGGGGCGTGGTGGGTGGTGGCGGGTAGATGGCAGGTGGGTGGTGAGTGGTAGTGGTGGTGGTGGTGGCGAGTGGGTGGTAGGTGGGTGGTGGTGGCTGGTGGTGGGTGGTGGTGGCAGGTGGGTGGCAAGTGGTGGTGTGGGGTGGGTGGTGGGTGGTGGTGGTGGAAGACGGTGTTGGCAAGTGGTGGTGGCAGGTGGTGGTGTGGGGTGGGTGGTGGGTGGTGGTGGCAGAAGACGGTGGTGGAAAATGGTGGCGGGTGATAGCTAGTGTTGGGTGGTAAAAAAGAAAAAAACTCAAAACTCAAAACGGAAACACATTTTTTGTGTTTTCATTTTTTTGGCCAAATTTATAAACTGAGACCACTGATTTATAAATCAAAAATTTTACCAAACAAGTTTTTATTTGAGTTTTTTAAATTTTTGTAAATATAAACAGAAAACTGAAAACGTAAGTGTTACCAAACGGCACCTAAAAAATTGAACAAATAAGGTAAAAAAAATTGAATAGATAGGGGAAAACTTTGAATAGATAAGTAAAAATTTTGTACAGATAGGAAAAATTTTGAAAAGATGGGAAAAAAATTTGAACAGATAGTCAATGAAAGTCAACAGATAAAAAAAGTCAATAGATAAATTACCAGGTAAAATTGAAACAAAATGTCCTTCAAAACAAACAAAAAAACTTTTTACCAAATTACTTTAGAAATGGTGGATCTTTCACTAACTAAAAATATTCACTAGACATAATGTCTTATATACTCCTTAGATTGGATTTATCACCAATTTACTCCAAATATAAAAATAAAAATAAAAATCAATAATTAGAATCACTTTTAATTTTATGTTACTAATTCTCTTTCTAATTTAACTATTATTTTTAATATCAAAATGAGTATTTATTTTACTATCTTATAATTTAATATATATATATATATATATCATATAAAATCATTATATGATATTTACACTTTTATAGCACAAGAACTAAAATTATCAAAATCAACAAATAATTTAACTAAATTTATTATATATAAGTATTCAAGTAACACTTTTATAGAAGGATAAGACTAAGATTATTAAAATAAATAATTTAAATTTAAATTTTATTTTAGATTAAAATTAATATTGTTCTTTTGTAACACATATCATAATATACAATATCATTACGTTAATTAAAGTTAACTCTATTTTGATTTTATGTCAAACATCATATTTCTAAATGTGATTTACATAAAAGTGTAACGTCTAATTTGATATTAATTAATTAAAATAATAGAACTCAATACTTTTTTTGTTAAGTTTTTAAAAAATAAAGGGTTAATTACACTAATAGTTCCTATAGTTTGGGACTTGTGTCACTTTGGTCCCTGACTTTTCAATTGTGACACATTTGACCTTGAATTTTGAATCTTGTTCCAAATAAGGACAATTGAAAATATTATTAGATTTTTCAAGGGTAAAATCGTCAATTTGATAAAATATAAACTAATTTGATAAAAATAAATGTCAAAAAAATATTTTTAATTTTTTTAAAATTATTTTTATCCTCCAATGATAAAATTATGTAAAATTAATAAAAATTATATGATTAATTTTTTAAAATTAATTTTACATGATCATTATCCAAACACATAATAAAAATTAATTTGGTAAAAAAAAAAAATAAATGTCCAAAAGATTTATCAATTTTACATAATTTTATTTTTAGTAGGTAGAAATAATTTTTAAAAATTTAAAAATATTTGCTTGACATTTATTTTTGTCAAATTAGTTTATATTTTATCAAATTGACAATTTTACCCTTGAAAAATCTAATTATATATTCAATTGTCCTTATTTGAAACAAGATTCAAAATTCAGGGTCAAATGTGTTACAATTGAAAAGTCAGGGACCAAAGTGACACAAGCCCCAAACTATAGGGACTATTTGTGTAATTTGCCCAAAAATAAATTAACAAATGCCAAATGACAAATAGTGTGGAATATTATTTTAATGAATAATGATTAATCGAAAATGATTGTGTATATTTGAGACACCTATTGATATTTCTTGAATAATTTTTAAATAAAAATTTTAAATTTATAGTATTACTGATAATGCACCTTCATAAGCTTTGCTAGAAAATATATGCAAGAATAATTTGGCCAGAATAAAAAATTTGCGGTTATTATGATGCATCACATAATTAATTAGAACCCCATTGAAAACTGAAATTGCTACAAATATTGAACTAGAGATACTCTCTGTAAAAGCAAATAATATGTATTGTCCTAAGGCTTACATATTTATTTATACTAAAATAATTGCTCCTAATCAAGAAAATCTAAAAGAGAAAATATATATTTTGAGTAGTCAAGAATATTTAAAAAAGAAATACAATATTAAGAAATAAAAGTAATTTTTCTAAAGCAAACAATTATGTTCTTGTAAAATAAGAAAATAAATGAAATAGGAAACTTAAATAAATATAAAATTAAAAATCCTAGTCTTAAGTAATAATTCTAATCAAATACTAAAATACTAAAATAAAACATATAATATTAATTCTGATTTGCATCAATATTTTGCTTTGAAATTGAGTTGTAAGTTTTCAAATCTTCAATGAGTATTTTGTAAAAAACTGGTTTCATTACCGCAGATCTCATCATCACGATGGTGTCACCATTAGCCATCGAGAAAAGGGTTTGAGTGAAAGATAGAGAGACATGGGTTTTAACGAGAGGTAGAGAAGAAAGGAGGGAGAGACGAATGAGAAGACTTGTGCTTTTCTAATTTCATTGTGTGTGTGGGTAAAGTTTCACATGACATGGTGTAAGCCACGTCATTCGGTGGAGAATTTGGAGTCTCTGTATTTTTAAATTCTAATCGATTGTTTTTAAAATTTTTGTTAACATCTTCTAATAACTTAATTAATATATTATTTTATTCTATTATTATTTGTGAAATGTTGTTATTTAAATTATTAGAATTTATCTCTTCACTATATCTAATACCTATATATCTCTATTACCAAATTTAGAAACTGGGCAAATTTTATAAAATAAGTCAAGTTTGATTATTTTTCTTGAGGGTTGGGAAATATAATTTATGAGAATTAGCAGGTTCTTAAGTTGATTAACAATAACCTATTTACTATTGCTTTCTAAAATTATTCCTTTTGAATTTGGGATATATCAATTGTTATTATCGTGGTCCTTCACCTAAGTGCAATTTTTGCCTATAGAATTATTATTGTCATGCCTAACATCAAACAAACCACAAGTTATGAAATGGGCTGGGCTGTATGGATTTTGGTCCGAGAGACCGATGAGTGACTGAATGACTTATAGAGAGAAATGTTGAGACAACTCAGAAATTGAGAGAGAGAGAGGGAGATGCTGAGAAGAAAGGCCAGCAAAATCGAAGTCAAAGTTGAAGACAAAGAAGACGTGGAAGAAGCCCGCAGAGGCTCCGCCGCCGCCGCATCCGCCACCGGCGCCGCCACTCTCCTCCAACACTTTGAGCGGTCCTCGAAAGACCACCCCCCTTCTTATTCTTCTTCTTCTTCTTCGAAATACCACCGCATCGGCCTCTCCTAGTCCTAGTCCTAGTCCTCCCACCGAAACCCTAACTTTAGAAATCAAATGGAGGTGGAAGTGAAGCTTCGTCTGCCTTACTCAGAGCCTTCAAACTTCGCAATTTTCCGGTCCGGGAAGTTGCCACAGTAAGTGTGAATTTTGATAGTATGTTTGGTTGGGAGATTTGAAAAAAGTGCGTGAAATTAAGTGAAATGTACATTTCACTATCTTTTTCCTTTCATTTTCTATCTCTTTCCAAATCTTCTAGTCTTTCCAAATCTCCTAACCAAAAGAGGAAAAAAAAAGCGTGTGAAATAGAAGTAAATTTTATTTATATTTGCCCTATTTTGCATTTTTCCTTTTCTAAATCCCTTCTCAAATCTCACAAACATTTTTTTTTCTTTTCAAATGTTTGTTATTGTTTGTTTGAATTCTAATGGTATGTTTGTTCATGTTTGTTTGAAATAGAAGCACAATTTATCATCATTGAATGTATTTATGGCTACTTTGGTTCTCTCTCTCTCTCTCTCTCTCTCTCTCTCGTATGTTAGTTGGAATTTGTGGGATTGGTTCTGTCTACATAAAAGATATGGAAACTTAAGCTATTTAGGCCCTTCTTAACATTAGATAAGATAGCAACATCCTGAATTACACATTGCAATTTACAAGCAATATATAATGGATCTTTTGGATTATGTTTGTGTGTTCACTTGTCTGAATAACAGCTTTAGATCTGCCAGATTGGCGATATTATGGGTATTTTCTTTTGGGTTATTTAATTGTTGGTTATGTCCATATTTTGTATACAAAGTTACAATTTTTGGGCTCCCTCATGTATTAGAAAACAATGTAGGCATCTAGATCACGACTGAAACTAAACTTGAGAATGGCTTTGTCATCATATCGTGACTGCAAGATGGTGTAGGAATACTGAGTGTTCTATTTGAATTTAGAAGATTTTTGACAAATAAATAACTAAACAACTTCTCCTTTTAGAGCAGGCTTGGTCATTCGGATGGTTCCAAGCAATGCATTTAAGGATTATTTTGAGCTGCAGATGCACTCTCCTGATTTAACATTTGTTGTAGATAACAGAGTTGATGCACATGAAGCATTTAGCACCTCTAGAGGCCGATAATTAGGATTGTTATTTTGTCTCTTAACTCTAAATTTCTTAATGGTTTGTAGAGGTGGCTTAACTATTAGAACTTTTAGATTGTTGCCTCAAGAATATTTTTTTAAAAAAAATTATTGTCCAAGGCCCAACTTTCCAAAGACTTAATTAGATAAGGTTTCATTTTGATATTTAGTTTGAGACTTCCAAAAACCTTGGGCTGCTACTGTTGTTCAACTATTAAGCCTCTTAGACTGTTGTCTGAGGCTCACAAGAAACTTGAAAAAAAAAAAATTATTGTTGAAGGCCCGAACTTTTCAAAGTCTTAACTAGATAAGGCTTCATTTTGATGTTAAGTTTGAAGCCTCCAAAAACCTTGAGCCACTAGTTTGACTGTAGCATTTATGTGTCCTGTGTTACATTGACTCTTCAATTTCCCCAAAGTACTCATTTCCACTGGATATGGCAAGCGTATGGGTGTGGGATATGTGTTCAATACCTTATTCAATTTAGACATTTAGATTCCTTAATTTCTTACAATGTTTGAAGAAGAAAAAATTGGCATTTGCTAGTAAACCAACATATTTAGGGTCTCACATGGATGAGAGATGGAAATTTCATATATATTTTTTTAAATATTATTTTATTTTAAATAAATTTCTATATAATTTAGAACATCTTATCCAAAAATATTATATAATATGCAGTATATAACTATCTACAATGCATCTCTATACCTAACCAAACCAAACCAAACCAAACAAAGCCTTAAGTCCCATCAAATGGGGTCAGCTACATGAATCCTTCTTCTTCACGCGGCCCTATCAAAGGCTATTTCATTAGTCAAATTAAGTAGATTCATATCTCTATTTATAACGCTAGCCAATGTTAATCTAGGCCTACTTCGTCCCCTAACACTTCCGTCTACCGTTATAGCATCGCATCTTTTCACTACTGCCTCTGTTGGTCTCTGTTGAATATGACCAAACCATCTCAATCGATTTTCTTTCAACTTATCTTCTATCGGTGTTACTCCTACCCATTCCCGAATACACTCATTCTTAATTCTGTCTTGTCTAGTCTTACCACACATCCACCTTAGCATCCTCATCTCAACCACACTCATTTTATCTACATGTTGTTTCTTGGTTGCCTAACACTCCGTCCCATACAACATAGCCGGTCTAATAGCCGTTCTATAGAAGTTACCTTTTAGTCTAGTAGGTATTCGTTTATTGCACAATATCTCAGACGCACTTCTCCACTTATACCATCCCGCCTTAATTCTATGGGCCACATCTGCATCAATCTCTCCCGTTGTTGTAATAATTGACCATAAATAACAAAAATGTTCACTCTTAGGCAGTTCTTGGTTTTCAATCTTCACTTCTCCTCTGCTTTCATTGTTACTGTTACTAAATTTACACTCCATGTACTTTGTCTTAGTTCTGCTTATCCGGAATCCTTTAGATTCAAGAGCTGTTCTCCAAATCTCCAACTTTGTGTTAACTCCTTCTTTAGTCTCATCCACTAGCACAATATCGTCTGCAAAAAGCATACACCATGGCACATCATGCTGAATATTTCTCGTCAACTCATCCATAACTAAAACAAAAAGATAAGGACTTAAGGTAGATCCTTGGTGTAACCCTACAGTGATAGGATTTGTCTCTCCAGTTGGCGATCTAATAGTGGTCACCACCCCTTCATACATGTCCCTAATCACATTAATGTAATCTTTTATCACCCCCTTTTTCTCTAACACCCACCATATTATATCACGGGGCACTCTATCATATGCCTTCTCAAGGTCGATAAACATCATATGAATGTCTCTTTTCTTTTCTTTTCTTTTCTTTATACTTTTCTATTACTCTCCTCAAAAGATAGATCGCTTCCATTGTTGACCTACCAGGCATAAACCCAAATTGATTCTTTGACACCTCTGTTATTTCTCGCAATCGGCGTTCTATCACCTTCTCCCACATTTTTATTATATGACACATTAGCTTGATTCCTCTATAGTTGTTGCAATTCTGGACATCACCTTTATTCTTATAGATTGACACTAAAATACTCTTCCTCCACGCATCTGGCATGTTCCTAGTCAACAAAATTTTGCTAAACAACCTAGTCAACCAAGCAACTCCCTTTTTACCCAAACACTTCCAAGCTTCAATAGGAATATCATCGGATCCTAAAGCCTTATTGGATTTCATCTTCTTAATTGCAATCTCCACTTCAAAATTCCTAATCCTGCGATAGAACCTATAGTCTTGGTTTATCGTATTACTGGCTATTTCTTCCCCTATTGCCATACATCTATGTTCCTCATTTAATAGTTTCTCAAAATAATTCTTCCATCTTTCCTTAATCTCTTCATCCTTCACCAATACCTTAGAATCCTCACTCTTGATGCACTTTACTTGATTAAAATCTCTTGTTTTCCTCTCCCGTATCTTAGCAAGTTTGTATATCCTCTTTTCTCCCTCCTTACTATCTAATCTAGTGTATAAGTCATCATAAGCTTTCAACTTAGTCTCTCTCACTACTTTCTTGACCTCCTTATTAACCAATCTATAGCTCTTAAGGTTTTTCTCAGTTCTATCCTTCTGCCACTTTTTAAAACACTCTTTTTTTCCCTTAAATACTGCTTGAACCTCTTCCCTCTATCACCAAGTTTCCCTAGAGTTGGGTCCCGTTCCTTTCGACTCTCCAAGCACTTCCCTTGAGATTCTCCTCATACAATTGGCCATCGAGTTCCACATAGTGTTAGCATCACCTTCTAAGTCCCAAGTACCTTCCTTATCCATTCGATTCTTAAATATTTCTAGTTTATCCCCTTTTAGGTCCCACCATCTCATCCTACGATGCCCACCATCCTTCCTTGCTTGGTATTGCCCTCTAAAACATAAATCTAGTACCAAAATCCTATGTTGAGAGATCAGGCTCTCTCCAGGAATCACCTTACAATCATTGCATTTTAGGCGGTCCACTTTTCTCACTAAGAAGTAATCTATTTGGCTCTTAATTAATCCACTCTTAAAGGTTATCAAATGCTCCTCCCTCTTTTTATACATAGTATTGGCCACCACCAGGTCAGAAGCCAACGCAAAATCTAAGATACTCTCTCTAGCCTCATTTCTGTTACCAAAACCATATCTACCATGTACCCTTTCATGACCTAGTTTATCTATGCCCACATGGCCATTAAAATCTCCACCTATAACCAGGTTCTCTCCTACGGGTATCTCCTGTAAGATCTCATCCATTTGCTTCCAAAAATCCTCTTAGTCTGATCATCTAATCCTACTTGAGGGGCGTGTGCGCCTGTGTTACATGGACTCGCCACTTTGGGGCGAAGTACCCGTGTCGACACGACACGGGTGCGGGTGTGGGATCTGTGTCGGATTCGGCTGTTCTCTCTCAGACACGGCTCACAGCAAAAGACATGAAAGAGGAGAGAGCAAGAGAGAACCTGGTTGAAAGATCCAGTCGATTGAACAGTCAAAGATCGAAGCTCGAAGCTCGAAGATCCAGTCGATTGAACAACAAGAGAGATCCGGTCGAAGATCGAAGCTCCATCAAGAGAGATCAAGTCCAAGATCGAAGCTCCAGTCGATTGAATAGTCGAAGATCGAAGCTCGAAGATCGAACAACAAGAGAGATCCAGTCGAAGATCCAGTGTCCAGTCGAAGATCCACCCCCAGACGACTCTCTCTCTCCCTTGCGATCGATCGATCGATCGCTTCCTGCCTTCGCTTCTCTCCCCCCCCTCTCTCTCTCTCTCGTCCCTGTCTGATTCACATCTATATTCGTATATGTCTATATAAAATAATAATAATTAATAACTATTACTATAATAACTATAATAATACAATTATTATTATATACTATATAATAATTATTGCATAAAATATAATATATTTATAAATAATTATTATTATATATTATACAATAATTATAATATATTTATAAGATAATTATATATTATATAATAATTATTGTATAACATGTAATATATTTATAAGATAATATATACTTATATATATATTAGTAAAAATAAATAAACACATATATGAAAAATAATTATTTGGTATTTATATAATATAACTCATCTTAATAATTATATTTAAAAATATATATATATATATATATTTAACGTATCCCCGTACCCGTATCCAAATTTGGATACATATCCACATATCCTATGTTTTTAATTTTGAAGTATCCGACTCCTAGATACGCACCCGCACCCGACACTCATACCCGCGTCCGTGTAACTTAGGTGTGCGCTAATAACATTCACTATATTCCCTCCAATAACTTGTTTAACTAGCATAATCCTATCCCCTTTCCTAGTGACTGCCACTACACTCTCCACAAGAACCTTGGCAATTATAATTCCTACCCCATTCCTACGTCTATCCTTACCACTATAATATAGTTTAAAACCGGTATCCTCAATTTCCCTAGCTTTCTCTCTCGTCCACTTAGTTTCTTGTATGCAAGCTATACTAACTCTCCTCCTAATCATAACATCTACCAATTCCATCGTCTTACTAGTTAAGGTTCCTATGTTCCAAGTGGCTACCTTAAACCTATAGTTATGGACTATCTTCTTTACCCGCGCTCGCCCAGAAAAACGCGAAAACCTTTGCCCATTTTTCACCGCACCCAGGCATCGATGCGGCGCTCCTTGCTCACTTTTTGAAACACCCGGAGGCAGGCGCAACGCGTCACTTGAGGGGAACGACCTAGCATTTAAACGATTCAAAGTAGGATTCATTTTCATAAGAGATCTGAGCGGCTTTTTTACGTGTTGGTTGTCGGTTACCTAACACACAACCCTTCTCCTTAATCCGGGCTTGGGACCGGTGGAGTTGTTAACAACCCTGGCGGAGTTAATGCATCTCTATACCTATATCCAATTTTTGGTCCCAATATATTAAGATTTAGATTTATGAAGGTTTAACGCTTGGATACTCATTAGCAATCAATACTCATATCCAAGTCCATGTAACATAGCATGCGTAACGCATTCTAGTAGCTTAAACTTAAGTGTATGGACATGGACATGTGACATGATGATAACATGAGACTAATACACAGCTATGACAAGCTCTCAAAAGTTAGTTACCAAGATGGCGAGGACTCAGCAATATGTGATGGCATATTGTGCATGTATGCACATGTTTTAGGTGTTCAAGATGTCTGTATCTAACATAAACACATCAATTCTATAAAGGATGCCCAGATTATTTTGGCCCAAAGTGCTCTCCATTTAATCTTACATATTTTACAAGTATTGGCTCATATTAAGCACTTTTATAATATCTTGAGATGTATTGGATTATTAAATGGTAGCTTGATGACTGCAATTTCTCTATGGCCACGTTTGTTTGGCCGATTAGGTTGGATGTGATTGTTAGTGAAAGAATTGTTAGTGAAGAGATTGTTAATGTGGGGATTGTTAGTGAGGAGATTAAGTAAAAGTGTGTTTGTTTTGACGATAGTATGAGAGATGATTAGTGATGGGATTGTTAAATTATTTTTATATAAAATAAATGAATAAATTTTTTCTATATTAAAAAAAATTAGAACAAATATTAAAACAAACAGGTGCACTTAGTAAAAAAAAAATTTTTTTTTATATAAAATAGACTCAATCCCCTCACTATTTTTCTACTCCCACCCAAAATCCATCCAAGTTAATCCCTGAGAGTATTCATAGTCCCATGGGACTACCAGTTCCCTTCTATTTTTGTCAACCAAGCATATTGTAATTAGCAGCCTAATAGAGAAAGATGAGGTCATCTTTCTTGTTCTCTATTTTTTGGTTTGGGGGGGGGGGGGGGGGGGGGGGGGGGGGGGGTTGTGATTATTGAGCTTAGAAGGATCTTTAACCCTGAGAAACTAATGAAGCAAACTATGTGTTTGTTGGTTTGAGACAATTGTAATTACTTCTTCAATCTCTTTCTCCTTTTTTAAGATATTACGTAAGTTAATTTAATTATTGAATAATAGATGAAGAAAACCAAGGGGTGAAAGTATGATCATTTTTTGTTATATCAAATATGTTTTTTTAGACATTTTGGGATGGTATCGAATATTGACATTTGTTTTATACAGTATTGCAACCTACACCTTATCAAATTTATTAAACCATTTTTCTAATATATGTTGAAATCTGCATGTCCTTCAATCTCATCCAATTTTGAGTCATATTGATCCTTGCCTCCTATGTTACACGGGCTCTTTTATATTTGTAAACTACCAGTGTTGGACACTTGAATTATGATATGGAATGTGTCTGACACGTCTAGTTGGATGCATACACTCAACAAATATGTTTGAAGTAATAGAATTTATTATCATACCTTACATAAGACTCCCATTGTATGCATACAAAACTATATTAATTTGTCATACTATTTTACCCTAAATAAATGAAAGAATTACTTGAAGGAATATAAAATGTAGTCTAGACACTTATGGTGGGAATAAGAATTCAAGCAAACATGTTGGTTGGATTAATATTTGATTGCTATTGGTAGGAAACAATCAGTATCTCGTATATTCTTGCCTTGTTGAATAGGTGTTCATGAGTAGAAATGTGATAAATAGGCTATAAAGGAGACGCCGTCTTCCGTGATTTACTTGAAGTTCATGCAAATGAGATCTTAAGCTTGATCATTATCTCCTGCCTGATATAACTTTTTTTTGGAAAGTAACCTGCCTGATATAACAAGCCTTCAGTTATTGAATATATATATATATATATCAAATGACCAATGCTGCCAAACTAAGGTGTTTCTTTATTTGTTACTTGTAGGTCAACTGCTAAATGATTAAAGACAGCCTTCAGGACTTGCAGTCGAGGAGATTCTTCTATTAATAGAGCAAAGTTTGTTTCCTCACTGGAGATTGCTCCACCTCATGCATCTATCTACATCTGGCAGCAACAATTTATCGTGTGGACTTGAAGGACCAAATTCGACATATTTCTCCCTTGCTTAGAATTGCGAATCTATACTTTCAATAATAAAGTGCTGAATTTGATATCTCAATTGTGTCACTTCCTGCTTGTATCTCATTATTATATTGCCATGGTAGAAATGTTTCTGCATCAGGAGAAAGTGTTGGGTCAATCAAGACTCCTCGGCTAATTAAAATGATGTTTTGTTTGCCTGCAATTTGAGATTCTTTACTTATGTAATGCCAAATTATTACCCATCTTGGAATGTGAATTGGGTGATTTTTATTCGAAGTCTTTGACATTGCTAGCTCAAGTAGCGAAGGACCTAATATCATTTCCCTATATATACTAGTATTTTTCTGGGAGATTTTGATATAGATATGTTGGTACACAATCTTAATCTCAACGGATATGATTGTCAATTATTTACTATAGACAATTCCTTCATGGAATGTGTGGGTGTTGATTTTTGACCTTACAATCAACCAGACCTCCTTGTCGAGATCTAGGGAACTCAGCTGGAGAGCACACAGAAGAATAGATTAAGCAAACTTATGCGCACAAGAAGACAAGAAATACCACGGTAGCTCTTTCACTTGGGGGTACTCCGATGATTAAGTCAGTCAACTTATCTCTCAAAGAAATCAACACAAGTATACAATTCACAATCAAAAGTAGACCTTTGACCTACGGGGTGCTTTACTTTTATAGCTAGTAGTGCTTGCGTCCTTTAGAAATTTTACTTTACGAGGATATCATTTATTCAAGATTCCTTTTATTTAGATTAGGATCAACTCTTTTAAGAGTCCAACATTACCCAAACAAGTAGTCCAACATCATTTAGGATTCTTGTCGTCTATCTGAATATCTCGGATTCCGATAGGTTCCCCACATGGCACCTCGGCACCCTTAGGTTCCCCACGTGGCACCTTGGCCAATAACCTAAGCCACGCGGACAACCCTAAAAATATATTTCCACAACTATCCCTAGGTTTTATTACCTCGGTAACCTGAGGTGATAGAATCTACATCATCTGTCATCTCAATATGTCAATTAAACAACATGCTAGAGATACTTCTCCATTCGAGATCATGACTCGTCGGCTTCCAGAAACAACGACTCAATTGTCTACTCATCAAGGATCAAGAACTAACATGTTATTTCTCATCCAAGTCCAATATCTCAACCGAGATTGCACTACTAGTCGAGATCATAACTCGCTAGTTCAAGAACATCAAGATTCGAAATCTGTCATCTCAAAACAAACTCAACTGTCATACCAACATCATGACGTGTCACCTCTTCATTGGTTCCCAACACGTCCCATAATTGACACACGTCACCCCATTTGACGTCACCTAACATCAGCTATCATATGTCTCCCAAGAAATTTGAATCATTACAATCTGTCACCTCTTCCAATTCCAACAAAATCTTTTCACTTTCCCATTTCGCCTCTCTCTGTGCCCCCAAACTCTCTTTCTTTGCCTCTGCAAACCATCATCGCTGTTCTTGAAGCTTTCATTGCTGTGAATACTCCATTCATGCCCAAGGTTCAAACTCTACCAGTTAAACCAGACTAGCAGCCAAGCACTTCATTAGCTATTCTATGCATTAACCCACCATTTCAATGCTCTCCAGCCTACGACCTTGACAATCCTCCAATCGCCCTATTTGCTGCATACTAACAAGTAATCATCGCCATAACCAATAACATCTCGCCGACCACTTGTCGTGGAAGGCCTTCTTGCTAACATCCCTAATATCATAACTGTGCAATCCACTGTATCTCCTTATAGTCAATCCAACATGTTCATGCATGTTCATAGAAGACTGAAAAAATGAAAAGGGTCCTAACCAAGCAAATCGTGAAGTATAATGAATACCTCTAGCAACTCAACATCTCAGAAGAGAAGCACATGAAACAAAAGGACCAAGTTACTGCTGCCAAAGCCGAGGCATGGAAAGTTGAGGCCATTGCTGAGGCTGCCGAAAAGAAAACTGTCAAAGTTGAGAAAAAATTAGCAGAGACACTAACAAGCAAAGAGCAAGAGATCAAGGAAGCAAACGCCAAGGCCTATCAAAAAGGCCAAGACTCCGTTTGAGATCAATACATTTTGGATAAAACCATCATCACGGATCATGTTATCTCGGGTATAAGTGCTATCTCGGATACTTTCATCTCACCAAATTTGTTTGAAAATTTCACCATGTATCACTTTTAAATCACTGACTCAGTCTTCATTAACTCATCTCTACTCTCTACCCCCTAATGTGAATGTAAGCACAACTTATATTCACTTTAATGAGCCAGCATCTTGTTCTTGCCTAAGTTCTGCAGATCTAGACATCCATGACCGATGTCATCGTGTTTAGCTCGTCTAAACAAAACACTTAAGGCTTAACCTTAGTGTACTGATTTCCCAGTACTAACTATCTTAGCTTTCCGTCACAAACTAACCAAGTCGGCAAACCGACATTATTGCCCCCTAAGCAAAGTCTTGGTTAATTTCATCTTGTTTCTTATTTAAACATCACTTTAACTTAGTTCAGCTTTGCCTTCCCCGACATGCTTATGTTAAACACACAGTTTCTCATTGGAACATCACTTTAACTTAGTTTTAGCTCTACCTTCTTGGCAAGCCTAAGTTAATCGCATAGTTTCCCATTGAAATAACTGTTTAACTTAGTTCAGCTTTGCCTTCTCAACAAGGCCTTAGCTAACTCGCTTAAGGGTCATTCCCTACTCAAGGGTCATTCTATTCGATCAAGGGTTGTTTCCTTCGATTTCATTTCAATGGTCATTCCCTTTGATTTATTGTTAACTTCGGCGTCAAGATCTTCTAATCAGGGGTAGGCTTTGTTTTATCTCAACTCTGTTTGCCTTCGATAAGTTTTGATCTTTTCAAAATTGTTCATTTAGGTCAAACTCCTTTCATATCGGATCTACTAACCTAGGTTGAGGCCTTTTCCTTTTGAATCTGCACACTTAGGTTGAGGCCTTTTATTCTGGGATCTGTTTGCCTAGATCGCGCTTTTCACTTCTTGGACATGCTTACCTAGGGCAAGGTCTTTTCTTCTAGGACCTACTCATCTAGGTTGAGGTCATGCCATCTTGGATCCATTCACCTAGGGTGAGGTTGTTCATCTGGGATCTAATTCTCCTAGGTCGAGCTCTTCTATTTTAGATCTGCTTCACCTAGGTCATATTCTTCTATTGGGGATCTGCTTTACCTAGGTCAATGTCTTTTCTTCTCGAATCTATTCATCTAGGTCGAGGTCATGCCTTCTTGGATCTACTCACCTAGGCTGAGCTTTTCTATCTAGGATTTGCTTCACCTAACCCAATGTCTTCTCTTCTCGGACCTACTCATCTAGGCTGAGGTCATGTTGTGGCTCGCCTTTTTCCGCGCCCCGTTTTTCGGAAAGGGTTTGAAAAGAAGGCCTCATAGTTCGGACTCTCGCGGTTCTGAATCTAGTCTCACAAGTGCAATTTGAAACTGATAAACACCAAAGAATCCAAATCCAACAAACCTTTTTGGAAAATCGATTTTAAATCAAATAATGCCAAAATTGGACTGCTTTGCCAGATACAGTGTCGCCACCTAAATATTTTATTTTTGGAGAAATTTAGGAAACCCTGACTCATGCCAAAGGCCACGTGTCCATCATCACCAAAGTTGTCTCGGCTCGGGAACTTAGGTACGAGAGGGGAAGGTCCTGAAATGAGCACCCCCGCTCGGCCGATCAAAGATCGGCCTCTATTAATTATGATATGATGTTTTATAAACATTATGTGTTCTTATTCTGGCTATTAAACTGGCATTACTATGTGATGCTGCGCACGCATGCAAGTATAGACTAGTTTGCAAGAATTGGATTTGCAAGAATTGGAACAATTCAACTTCATGTTTGTTTTGCGAAAATGGTTTGAATTTGCCACCCTCAAGTGGGTTTAAAGTTTGCGAATTTGCCACCAAACATAGTGGGCTTAAAATATGATTTGCCACTCAACAAAGTGGGCTTACAACACACATTTGTTGAATCGTTCTAATTCAAACAATAAGCCTTCATTCACAGGCATTCAAGTAGTTTAGCATTTAAGCACATAGTCTCATGGCAAGCATGCTAAATATGGCAATCACACTCATGCAAGTATGCTAAAGCATAAAACTCACCGAGTACTCCAAGTCAAAACAGAAGCTAGTTAGAAAGATGCATGATCCTAACTATGTTAGATGCCTAATGCAACACATGTAATATGCAATTAATAGGCTTGGCTACTAATATGGCATATGGATCGATTTGAACAACATGTGATTAAACACGTATTCAAAGAAGTATTTGAAATTATAATGCAGTTTGAATGATGCGCCGAGCCTCGGTGCATACAAAACAAATAAATGGATGCAAGCATGCGATATGCTAATTGAAACATGTCCCTAATCTAACCATCAAAAGCGATTAAATAAAAGGGAGAAAGACGCGGGGTTGGAAGACATGCACACACGCACGCACACTTATTACAACATTATGCCCTCACGAAGGAGGGTCCGAATAAATAAAAGCTAAGCTAATCTAAGCTAAGCTAAAATTATTACAACATGATATTTAACTAACTATTCTAAGCTAATTAAATATTACAAATCAAATTAACTAGTTAAACACTTAACTAATTAATTACAAAATGACTAAGCTAATTAATTACAACATGAATTAATCAACTAAAATTACAACATTTGCGAAAATTATCTACAACTAATTAACTAAGCAAGTTAATTAAACTGCCTCGGGAAACGAGGAATGCATGCATGCTCAGTTTCTCCACCCGAAAAGCCACTGCCTTGCTGCCAAGTGCCTCTGTTTGCGCATTCGAACACTGAAAATTGTGCCAACTTCCAGAACACATCTGCTCCACCTCAGGAACACACTGCTAAATTTTCATTGGTGGCCGACAGGGGGCCTGTCGGCTACCAATGGTGGCCGATCGGCTACTGGCGGTGGCCGGTCGGCCACTGATGACATAAACTCCCCTTTTTGCTGCAATAGAGAGCAGACAGAGCAAAACAGTGTATTCACAGGTTTGTTTGTACTGTTTACACTCCTTATCATCAAATAAGCTCAAAGGAGTGAAACTCTTGGCTCTCAAACTACCAATCAAGCAATTTCCATGCATGATGGCTAAAGAACCAAGTTTGTACAAGTTTAATGAGTGCAAAACAAGACTCAAGAAGACCACCACTCTATCATGCATGATCGAGGGTGATGATGACCAAGGAAAGTGGCACATTTCATCACTTTTGAGTATGAAATGTCTCATTTTTCTCATGTTAGAATTAACGTCTGATTCAAACACATGCAATGCAACACAAAAGATGCTTATCTTATTTTTTTTACTTGCCATTTTTGTTTACTCATTTTACATCACCGATTCATTCTTTAATCGATTAAGTCCAAAAGTGAGTGTCCTCTAATGGAAAGAGGGCTCAAACCAAAGGTGCTTTGAGCATGAAAGAGACCTCATGCCGTTGGTAATGAACCCCCAAAGGGATTAAACCATTAAGCACAAATGTCTTAATTTCACATTTAAGCAAACAAGGGGTTTAAAACCACTTTCAAAGCAAACAAAAGAGTGAAGACTTGAGGGAGATTGCAGATATTAAAGTGCTGAAATTAAGTGCAAAACAACACTAAAACATGCTCTCAACTCAAAACAATGATGATCAAAACATTAAAACACTAAGCTAGTGAAGGAATTAACCCTACAACTATGCAATACAAGCCTCAACTGAATTAACCAGCCCAAAATAGAGCCAAAACAGGTCAAAACAGAGGCAAAAACATGCTGGTCTTAAGCTAAAATAAGCTAGAAAAGCAAGCTAACACATGAAACTAACTAAGCATGCAAACAAAACACAAAGAGGGGAGGCTAACCCTTCCAATTTTGGATTTCAAAACAAGGTTTTTACTATTGAAAAACCTCTGAGATTCAGTGGTTAAAAGGCCCAAAAAATTTGTTTTGAAAGTGGTGAAAAGATGGCTAACAAGCTAAGAAGTAAAAGGATGGACAACCCCTTAACTCAAAAGGGCTCAAACCACCACTTTTATGTCTCAAAAACAGAAATTTTCACATGTCAAAACCAGCCCCGAAATAGTAGAGAAAGATGGCAAGGCAAGTATTGAAAGCAAGCTTAAATAACAAGTGTTATACCTCTTGAAGCTAAGACACAAAATAGGCAACAATCCAGGCCCAAACCTCCTTCTAGAGCTCAAACAAGGCTCCAAGGGACCTCAGCTCAAAGGTGGTCAAGTTTGATTAAGGTAGTGTATGTAAGAGTGTAGAGAAAATAAGCTACAAGGCACAAAATATCAAGAGAGAGAGAGAAAAAATTCTAGAGAAAGAGATATTTTTGGTCTAAATCTTCTAACCCTCAAAAATGAGGGAGGCACCCCCCTATTTATAGAAAAACACCCCTTGAGCTTAGATACATCTCACCATACACGTGTATGAAGATGCAGCTCAGTGTGCAACAGCTAGCACAACTGTCAATAAATATCTAGAAAAAGAGACTGGTGGTCGTCGGCCACCACTGATAGCCGATCGGCCACCACTGGTGGCCGACCGGCCACATCCATGGCCAACAGGCACAACCCATGGCCGACAGCCTTGGGGGGTGGCCAACAGGTCACCAAGAGGTCCAGACACCAAGTTTTGGTCCAAAACAAGGCACATAAAGAACAAGGTTCAAAGGCTTAAAGACAGGGTATTCCTTCGAGGACTTTGGGCGCTCAAAACGAACACAAACAAGAACAATCATCGAGTGCACAAACGATGACATCCAAGTCTTGAGAATGGTAAAAAAATGGGGTGTCTACACATGTCTTCTTAGATCCACTCACCTAGGGTGAGGTCGTTCATCTAGGATCTGCTCACCTAGGCTGTGCTCTTCCATCTAGGATCTGTTTCACCTAGGCCGTGCTATTCCATCTAGGATCTGCTTCACCTAGGTCGATGTCTTCTTTTCTCAAACCTACTCATATAGGCCGATATCTTGTTTTCTAGGATCTGGAATCTGCTTACCTACATTGAGCTCTTATCTTCTCGGACCTACTCATCTAGGCCAGGATCATACATTCTTAGATCCACTCACCTAGAGTGAGGTCATTCATCTAGGATCTGTTCACCTAGGTTATGTTCTTTCATCTGGGATCTACTCATCTAGGCTGGTGTCTTTTTTTTCTCTAATCTACTCATTTAGGCCTAGATCTTGTCTTCTAGGATTTGGGAACTACTCACTTAGGTTGAGCTCTTCCATCTAGGATCTGCTTCACCTAGGCCAATGTCTTCTCTTCTCGGACCTACTCATCTAGGCTAAGGTCATGCCTTCTTGGATCTACTCACCTAGGGTGAGGTTGTTCATCTGGGATCTGTTCACTTAGGCCGTGCTCTTCCATCTGGAATCTACTTCACCTAGGTTGTGCTTTTATATCTCGGATCTACTTTGTAAGGCCCCTGAAATATGTATTTACTTTTAAGACCCTAATGTTGAATTATATTTATTTTTTTATTTTTTAATTTTTTTAGCCTCTTGTTTACTTGAATTAATTCAAATCTTGTCGGTTAGCATTACATTTTTTATTTTATTTTATCGAAACAGGAATTTCCCTAATCGGATTAGGATCCCTAACCTAATTTAATTCTACATAAGTTACATGTATTTACTCCAAGCCCTCACTTTTTCTTTTAAATTTAAAACTTGCCCAAACTAGTATTTATACCTTGTACCTTGAAGTGCCATCAATCTTGTTATATATATATATATACATATACACCTAGAGGAGTGTGCCTAGAACCTAAAATGATTTAAATAATAACCCCCTCACACTTCCCCAAGAGAGGAGCCAATTTTCAAGAACCACCATCATGATGTTCTAGGAAAAAACACAACCTAGTGACCTAGACCTAGGTTGCAAATCTCAAAACTAGTTACCTTTCAACTAAAGATCAACTAATTGATGCCAAAACCTATGATTTAGCATCTTAGTTACTCCTATCCCTTTTGACACCAACCAAAATCCTAACTTTCCATCCAATTCCAACTAAAGGGCTTTTATGTCCTTTTACCCCAAATTGCCTATATATACCACACCCTCCCTAGCTTGCAAACATACACACAACACACTCACTCACACACACATTTTGGTTAGAGAGAGGGAGGAGAGCAAGGAAGAGAAGTCTAGAGGAGGAGAGGGAAGAAGAAGAGAGTTTCTTGTGCAAAGCTAGAAGGTAAGCCACCAACACAACCTTCTCTTCATTCTCTTTTCTAATGCATGTTCTTTTTAAAGATTTTAAGTGATGTTTCAGATCTGTTATTATCATGTTCTTATGTTAAAAATATCAAGATTTGAGTATTGTTTCCATCTCTCTTGTGTTTTACCCATTTTGGTACAAAACCGTCTTCTTTTGTACCAATATCTCAACTTTTCAAAGGCACTCTTTCAAACAGATTTTCTAAGTTAAACATGTAATAGTTAGCATATTTTCTTCACAAAAGGAATGAAACTTTCCCCTGGTGGAACCCCCTTTTTCATAAATCTTCTTAATTTGGGCATTCTACCTTAGAACCTGTTTTTGCAGCCAACTTTTGAAAATTCCAGAAAAATGTACAAAAATATTCTGAACCTCCATTTTATGTCAAAACCTTCCTTTAGAAGTTAGCTTTCAACTAAAATTTGTTTCATCGAAAAACATTGGGCGGTTTGCAAGAAAATCAAGTTTTCGTAACAGTCGACAGATCTGGGCAGATTCTGGACAGACCCTGGACAGCGCTGAAATATTTTCTAAATAACCTAGAATCTGGAAGAGCAACCCCAATTCCGAAAAATGTTCTAGAAACTAGATTGAATCCTCTACAAATCATAGGAAGGCCAAGCCCGATAAAGGATCTAAAATAGCTCTTTCATTTTAATCTTTATGCGATGCTGAATCTGGAAATTTTGTTAGGTATGGATGTTTTGTACCTTTGAGTTCATGAGATTGTTGTAGCTAATAATCATGTCTTGACCTGATAATATATGTGTTTTGGTTATGTTATTTACCTTTCTCATCTTAAGAATGCATGCTTATATGGATATTAATGTTTTATATGTTGAACTAACCTTGTTTTAAAACACTTAATCCAACGAGAAACCTAATTGGGTGGGTATTGGGTTTTTCGAACATTTGAGTAATGAAAAGATGAGAATATGTGGTATATGGTATGTTGGGATGCGTTTCCTATTTAAAAGTTAAAGTCTTGCGCAAGTGGTTTTTGGAACCCTTGAACGGAGCGGTTGTATTCGGACCCTAGGTGGTTTGGTGTAAGGAGGGATTCGGGCAAGGCCCTTTTTTTTTACCGTCTCTTTTGAGGCCCTGCGGTTGGCGCTACATGGTATATAACCGTCGGTAGGCATCCGAGGTTAGTTCTGCAACAAAGCAGCAAAAGAGAGGGCATACCGAATAATCCGCGTCCGATTCTTGTGGTTGGGAGGATGGAATCTCTTCGGGGGATTTCTAGTTACTGACATCTAACTTAACTATTTATTTATTTATTGATTTAATTATTGGAATATCATGCTTTACTACTTGATGTTATAATTGTGATTGTGTATTGGACTGGGAAAAAGGGATAGGTGTGTGCGTGTGTTTACTGGGAATTCAAAGCTCACGGCGTATCGTGCCAGGTGACGAAGAGGAATTCTTAGCTGGAGACGTCGAGCTCGAAACCTTCGAAGACTTTTGGCTATCCTAGAAAAATTAGAAGTTTCTTTTTGGATATTTTGTAAGACTCATATGAAGATTTAAGTTTTCTTTTGGGAATGTAATATAATGAAACTTTTTTCTGAATTAAGTATATTGTGCTTGTTATATATTTATATTATATGTGTGAACCTTGTTGTTGCTTATGAGACCTTGTGTCAATACCATTTAAGATTTGTCAAAAAGGTAGTCCGCTGCTTAAGAAAGCTGGACTTAGAAGGGAGGCTATTTGACTCCTCTGGCGATCTGGGATCTTACTTGGTTATTGACCATAGGACTCATTAGTGACTCTCCCTTGATTGCAACCAATAGTGTAGAATTGAGGCGTCACAATATGGTATCAGAGCCTAGGTTCAACCCTTACCCACGCGTTTCGACCTGCGGTTAGAGACTACCTTGCCCCGACTATGTTAGAATCTTTCTTGACGTATCTTAGGGAATTTCTTCGAATTTCGGGCACACCAACATCAACTCATGAGGACCTACTTCAGGAACGTGAAATGGTTTTAACTTTGAGTGCGGCCTCACATCGGCAGTAGGGGGTACTATTAGTTCTACGCGTCTTCTATCGATTTGCCGTATCCTCATCTTGTATTCGTAACCTTTATTCAATGTCATCCTTTTCCAAGATTAAGTCTTATCCATCTGGTCCTATTTTATATACCACTATTTGTAAATTTGACCTCCTTTGACCCTTGATTATTTTATTTAGCCCAAGACTTCTTGTAAATAATTTCATTTTCTTTACTCGGTGATGAATCTTGGATATTCAGTTTGAAACGCGGATGGCCAACGTAGTTTCAAGTTAAATATCATGTTTAGTCACTACATCTATAACATTGATCACATTGAAGTTCGAAACCATAACATCATACCATTCATCCATATTTTAGTTAATCCTGATGTTATCACCATAACTACTTCGTATTCTTCGTCTCCACTTCAATCCAATTTTAAGAATCTTGTAATTATTATAATGTATACATGATGTTGTGCTGTGTGAACACCCTAGGATAATTAAACTCTAACTTAAGAATAGTTGCTTACCCATAAGGAATTGCCTCTGTAGTTAGAATTTGACTTACGCCTCACCCCATTCAAAGAAAAACAAATAGTGGACCATACTTCGAGACAAGTAATAACATGAGCTGGCAAGCAACAATAGAAATGCGGTACCAATTGAAACCTTAAGAATGGACTAGTAACCATGGCTAAAATCCCGAACCCTATCAAGAATCAAATATTGGAGGAGTCTTACCATCTTCGTGGAAATAATCGGCACAACATTGACTTCAGAATAGAAGGAGGTAGAATCCAATAGGATTTGGAGCTTGTGGAAAGGAAACTCAACTTCATGAAGATACCCTACTCCGACCTCATCTTAAAAATAGATTCGTTACTTAGTTACCAAAAGAAGGAGACGACTTACCCATCTAACGGAGCACGTTTCCAGTTTAAGGGGGATAGACAAGACCCCATGGCTTCAACGAAACATCGGACGCAGTGGCGCGATCAACTTACGGGTAGGATAGCAAGTCTAATTCTAAATGAGGAGGGCCAAGGAGAAATAGAACTTCCGCGCATAGTATGCGATTATGTAGATGTATTTCCTATGGAATTACCAGGATTGCCACCAACCCAGGAGATAGACTTTAGTATCGAGCTATGACATGGAACTACCCCAATATCCATGGCCCCACATCGCATGGCACCAGTAGAACTACGAGAATTGAAGACACAGCTACAGGAATTGCTCGAGAGAGGATTCATTAGGCCAAGTACTTCGCCATGGGGAGCACCCGTGTTATTTGCTAAAAAGAAGGATGGGTCATTGAGGCTATGCATCGATTATCGTCAACTCAATCGAGTCACGATTAAGAACCGATACCCCCTCCCAAGGATTGACGACCTTTTTGACCAACTTAGAGGCTCAAGGTGCTATTCAAAGATCGATCTCAGGTCAGGTTACCATCAACTACGAGTCAAGGAGGAGGATATACCAAGAACTACCTTTCGTACTAGATATGGCCACTATGAGTTTGTAGTAATGCCCTTCGGACTAACCAACGCACCGGCAGTGTTCATGAGCCTAATGAATAAGATTTTTAGACCATACCTTGACTAGTTTGTAGTAGTATTCATCGATGACATCTTGGTATATTCAAGGTATGAAGAAGAGCATGAGCAGCATTTAAGGACTGTCCTCCAAGTTCTTAGGAATAATCGGTTATATGCCAAGGAGAGTAAATGTGAGTTCTGGTTAAATGAAGTAAAATTCTTAGGGCATGTGGTATCAGAGAATGGGATTGCGGTGGATCCAACCAAGGTAGAGGCAGTGTTAGATTGGAGACAACCAAAAACCGTGTCAGAAATCCGCAACTTCTTAGGATTGGCCGGTTATTACCAAAGGTTCATTCAAGATTTCTCCAAACTAGCTAAACCAATGACTTGTTTGACGCAAAAGGGAGTAAAGTATGAGTGGGACGAAGCTTGCGAAAAATCCTTCCAAGAGCTAAAGAAGAGGTTAACCAGTGCGCCAATTTTGACCATCCCAGAAAGAGAAGAAGGGTACACTGTGTATTCTGATGCATCTAAAGAAGGGTTAGGTTGCGTGCTCATGCAAAATGGAAAGGTAGTTGCATATGGATCCAGGCAGTTGAAACCTCATGAGCGCAACTACCCCACACATGACTTGGAGTTAGCAGTCGTAGTTTTTTCCCTAAAGCAATGGCGACATTACCTGTATGGGGAACAATTTGAGATTTTTCACAGATCACAAGAGCCTGAAGTATTTATTCACGCAGAAGGACCTTAACTTGAGACAGAGACGATAGATGGAGTATCTTGAGGATTTCCAGTTCACTCTCTCATATCACCTTGGTAAAGCCAATGTAGTAGCAGATGCTCTAAGTCGCAAGAGCAGAGGGATGATGGCTAAGATCTCCGTCAAGGAATGGGATATGGTTAAGACACTCAATGAGTTCAGGATCCAAGTAGAATCTCAAGATACAAGCATATCTTAGTACGCAGAAGGTGATGCCTAAGTTGATGATTGAGGTCATGGAGGCCCAGAAGCATGATCAAGAGGTAGCCTACATCAAGGGACGTCTGGAATCAGGAGAACCCATGCCCGATTAGGTAATTCACCCCGATGGAAGTTTAAGATACCAGGGTAGATTGTTTGTACCAAGTGACGAGTTACTTAGAGAAAAGGTACTGAAGGAATGTCACCATTCTGCATTTGCGGTACATCCAAGAGGGACTAAAATGTACCAAGATTTGAAGAGGCAGTATTGGTGGAATGGAATGAAGAAGGAAGTGGCTAAATTTGTAACAAAATGTTTGACATGCCAACAAGTGAAAGCGGAACATCAGAAACCAGGAGGAATGTTGCAACCTCTACCAATAGCCGAATGGAAGTGGAAAAATGTGACGATGGATTTTGTGACAGGGTTGCCTAAGTCGCCTAGAGGGCGCGACGCTATATGGGTAATAGTGGACCGTCTTACCAAGTCAGCACATTTCTTACCCTATAAGATGACCAACAGCTTAGAGTTTATGTGCAGACTCTACATTGGGGAAATCATTCGACTACATGGAATTCCGGTATCTATTGTGTCAGATCGTGATCCACGATTCACCTCTCGATTTTGGGGAAGCCTGCAGGAAGCTCTTGGTACGGAGTTATGTTTTAGCACTGCCTTTCACCCGCAGATAGACGGATATTCTGAACGCACTATCCAGACGCTTGAGGATATGCTGAGAGCTTGCGCAATGGATTTTTAAGGAAATTGGAAACGACACCTACCCCTAATTGAATTTGCCTACAACAACAGCTTCCAAGCTAGCATCGATATGGCACCCTTTGAAGCATTATACGGACGACCTTGTAGATCGCCGATTTGTTGGACGGAAGTGGGTGACGCAAATCTAGTGGGACCCGAACTTGTCCTAGAAACTACTGAGAAGGTCAAATTGATCCGACAACGGTTGAAGATTGCTCAGGACCGTCAGAAGAATTATGCAGACAGGAGGAGGAGACCGTTGATGTTTGAAGTAGGCAGCCATGTGTTCCTAAAGGTGCAACCCAGGCGTGGAGTCGTACGTTTTGGGAGAAAGGGGAAGCTGTCACCACGATATATTGGACCTTTCGAGGTATTGGAAAGAGTGGGCGAAGTGGCATATAGACTAGCCCTACCCCCGCAGTTAGTAGGAATACACTACGTCTTCCATGTATCTATGTTGAGAAAATACATCGCTGACCCGTCACACGTCCTCAAATGGGAAAGTATCAGCCTTGACAAGGATGTTACATTTAAAGAAGAACCGGTAGCAATACAGGACAGTTGAGAGAAGGACCTCAGAGGCAAGACGGTTCACTTGGTGAAAGTGCTATGGCGTCACCGGGGAATTGAGGAATCTACTTGGGAGCGCCAAGATTGGGTGAAGGCAAATTATCCCGAGCTTTTCGAAAGCAATATGTAGCTGAATTTCGAGGACGAAATTGTTTTAAGGGGGATAGGTTGTAAGGCCCCTGAAATATGTAATTACTTTTAAGACCCTAATGTTGAATTATATTTATTTATTTATTATTTTTTTTTTTTAGCCCCTTGTTTACTTGAATTAATTCAAATCTTGTCGGTTAGCATTACCCTTTTTTTTTTTTTTTTATCGAAACAGGAATTTCCCTAATCGGATTAGGATCCCTAACCTAATTTAATTCTACATAAGTTACATGTATTTACTCCAAGCCCTCACTTTTTCTTTTAAATTCAAAACTTGCCCAAACTAGTATTTATACATTGTACCTTGAAGTGCCATCAATCTTGTTATATATATATATATATACATATACACCTAGAGGAGTGTGCCTAGAACCTAAAATGATTTGAATAATAACCCCCTCACACTTCCCCAAGAGAGGAGCCAATTTTCAAGAACCACCATCATGATGTTCTAGGAAAAAACACAACCTAGTGACCTAGACCTAGGTTGCAAATCTCAAAACTAGTTACCTTTCAACTAAAGATCAACTAATTGATGCCAAAACCTATGATTTAGCACCTTAGTTACTCCTATCCCTTTTGACACCAACCAAAATCCTAACTTTCCATCCAATTCCAACTAAAGGGCTTTTATGTCCTTTTACCCCAAATTGCCTATATATACCACACCCTCCCTAGCTTGCAAACATACACACAACACACTCACTCACACACACATTTTGGTTAGAGAGAGGGAGGAGAGCAAGGAAGAGAAGTCTAGAGGAGGAGAGGGAAGAAGAAGAGAGTTTCTTGTGCAAAGCTAGAAGGTAAGCCACCAACACAACCTTCTCTTCATTCTCTTTTCTAATGCATGTTCTTTTTAAAGATTTTAAGTGATGTTTCAGATCTGTTATTATCATGTTCTTATGTTAAAAATATCAAGATTTGAGTATTGTTTCCATCTCTCTTGTGTTTTACCCATTTTGGTACAAAACCGTCTTCTTTTGTACCAATATCTCAACTTTTCAAAGGCACTCTTTCAAACAGATTTTCTAAGTTAAACATGTAATAGTTAGCATATTTTCTTCACAAAAGGAATGAAACTTTCCCCTGGTGGAACCCCCTTTTTCATAAATCTTCTTAATTTGGGCATTCTACCTTAGAACCTGTTTTTGCAGCCAACTTTTGAAAATTCCAGAAAAATGTACAAAAATATTCTGAACCTCCATTTTATGTCAAAACCTTCCTTTAGAAGTTAGCTTTCAACTAAAATTTGTTTCATCGAAAAACATTGGGCGGTTTGCAAGAAAATCAAGTTTTCGTAACAGTCGACAGATCTGGGCAGATTCTGGACAGACCCTGGACAGCGCTGAAATATTTTCTAAATAACCTAGAATCTGGAAGAGCAACCCCAATTCCGAAAAATGTTCTAGAAACTAGATTGAATCCTCTACAAATCATAGGAAGGCCAAGCCCGATAAAGGATCTAAAATAGCTCTTTCATTTTAATCTTTATGCGATGCTGAATCTGGAAATTTTGTTAGGTATGGATGTTTTGTACCTTTGAGCTCATGAGATTGTTGTAGCTAATAATCATGTCTTGACCTGATAATATATGTGTTTTGGTTATGTTATTTACCTTTCTCATCTTAAGAATGCATGCTTATATGGATATTAATGTTTTATATGTTGAACTAACCTTGTTTTAAAACACTTAATCCAACGAGAAACCTAATTGGGTGGGTATTGGGTTTTTCGAACATTTGAGTAATGAAAAGATGAGAATATGTGGTATATGGTATGTTGGGATGCGTTCCCTATTTAAAAGTTAAAGTCTTGCACAAGTGGTTTTCGGAACCCTTGAACGGAGCGGTTGTATTCGGACCCTAGGTGGTTTGGTGTAAGGAGGGATTCGGGCAAGGCCCTTTTTTTTTACCGTCTCTTTTGAGGCCCTGCGGTTGGCGCTACACGGTATATAACCGTTGGTAGGCATCCGAGGTTAGTTCTGCAACAAAGCAGCAAAAGAGAGGGCATACCGAATAATCCGCGTCCGATTCTTGTGGTTAGGAGGACGGAATCTCTTCGGGGGATTTCTAGTTACTGACATCTAACTTAACTATTTATTTATTTATTGATTTAATTATTGGAATATCATGCTTTACTACTTGATGTTATAATTGTGATTGTGTATTGGACTGGGAAAAAGAGATGGGTGTGTGCGTGTGTTTACTGGGCATTCAAAGCTCACGGTGTATCATGCTAGGTGACGAAGAGGAATTCTTAGCTGGAGGCGTCGAGCTCGAAACCTTCGAAGACTTTTGGCTATCCTAGAAAAATTAGAAGTTTCTTTTTGGATATTTTGTAAGACTCATATGAAGATTTAAGTTTTCTTTTGGGAATGTAATGTAATGTAATGAAACTATCTTCTGAATTAAGTATATTGTGCTTGTTATATATTTATATTATATGTGTGAACATTGTTGTTGCTTATGAGACCTTGTGTCAATACCATTTAAGATCTGTCAAAAGGGTAGTGCGCTGCCTAAGAAAGCTGGACTTAGAAGGGAGGCTATTTGACTCCTCCGGCGATCTGGGATCTTACTTGGTTATTGACCATAGGACTCATTAGTGACTCTCCCTTGACTGCAACCAATAGTGTAGAATCGGGGTGTCACGTACTTCACCTAGCTCGATGTCTTCTCTTCTCAGACCTATTCATATAGGCCAATATTTTGTCTTCTAGGATCTAGGATCTGCTCACCTAGGTTTGAGCTCTTGTCTTCTCGGACCTACTCATCTAGGTTGAGATCATACCTTCTTGGATTCACTCACCTAGAGTGAGGTCATTCATTTAGGATCTGCTCAGCTAGGTCATGCTTTTCCATTTGTGATCTACTCACCTAGGCCAATGTCTTCTCTTCTCGGACTTACTCATTTAGGCCAAGATTTTGTTTTCTAGGATCTGAGTTCTGCTCACCTAAGCCGAGCTCTTCCATCTAGGATCTACTTCACCTAGGCCATGCTCTTCCATCTGGGATTTGTTTCACCTACGTCGATGTCTTTTTTTCTCTGACCTACGAGGTCATGCCTTCTTGGATCTACTCATCTAGGGTGAGGTCGTTCATCTGGGATCTACTTTACCTAGGCCAATGTCTTCTCTTTTTGGACCTACTTATCTAGGTCGAGGTCATGCCTTCTTGGATCTACTCACCTAGGGTGAGGTCATTCATTTGGGATCTACTCACCTAGGTCGTGCTCTTCTATCTATGGTCTGCTTACCTAACTCAATCCTTCTATACTTGAAGGTCATCTTCGTCTCCTCGGGAGCGCTCATGCCCCCTATCTTTGCATTCATCCCTTATGGAAAGGCCTATATTCCGTCAATGTCAATGCGTTCTCTATCTTCGCTAAACTCTTCGTTGCTGACACGTTGATCTTGCACGATGATGGCCACATATTCCAACTAAGTTCCCACAGATGGCGCCAAATTGTGGGTGTTGATTTTTTACCTCAAAACCAAACAGATCTCATTGTCGAGATTTAGGGAACTCAACTGGAGAGCACACAAAAGAATAGATTAAGCCAGCACCTGCACACATGAATACAAGAAATACCATGGTGGCTCTTCCACCCGGGGACACTTCGACGATTAAGTTAGTCAACTTATTTCTCAAAGATATCAACACAAGTACACAATTCACAATCAAAAGCATACCTTAGACCTACGGGGGAGCCTTACTTTTATAGCCAGCAGTGCCCGCGTCCCCTAGAAGTCTTACTTCATAAGACTCTATCTTTTACAAGGATATCACTTATCCAAGACTTCTCTTATTTAGATTAGGATCAACTTTCTTAAGAGTCCATCCTTTACCCAAACAAGTAGTCTAACATCATTTAGGACTCTTGTCCTCTATTCAAATATCTCAAATTTCGATATAATTGCATCATACCTTGGCATCCCTAGGTTCTTCACATGGCACCTTGGCACCCCGAGGTTCCCCATGTGGCACCTCGACCAACAATCTAGGCCACATGGACAAAGCAAAAAAAATGTCCCCACAGAATGAATAATTGATACCTCATCACCTACCTACTTACAATTAGTGCCTTTCTTTAATGGTGTACCATATATGAAAATATTCTCTATTTGTTTATTTATTTATAGATAGCATAAACTAAGGGGTACAAACAAATCTTGGGAATGTAATTCCTATTTGGATTGATAACGAGGTTGTTAGAAGAGGTATTTAGTAGATAATGATTGCTTGGGCAATTATGGTTGATTTCCAAATGCTCTCTCAATTTGCTCTTAAAAGAGGGGCTGCTTGCCAATCTGAAGTTAAGGCATGTAATAGATACATGCATGTTGGTATTGAAAACCTTGTCCTAAATGCAACCAATTGCTTGGTTAATTAGAATAGGGGTTTGGTCTGGTGGATAATTGTGTGGTGCTTAGGTTCATATCTTATCTTTTTGCAAGATATTCTTCTCCTACTGGATTCAAGTCTCAGTGTGACGCAATGTCATTTCCTTGACTTGGACAGGGAATTCTGGGCTTTGACCAGTAAATGGGCTGGTTTAGGTTGAGCTTGTTCTAAAATCTAAAACCGTATCTCGGCCATAGACTTTCACCAAGTTGGGATTTGGGATTATTACGTTAATATTTCAGGTTAGCGATCTTCTTCCATATATAGCCTATTTTGAGTGTTTTTATTTTTTTTCATTTATCATGTATTGAACAATAATCCTTCCATAAAATAATTTTATTAATAATACTTACAAATAGAGAAAAAAGTGGAAGGGTTAATCTCACTTGAGGCTAGAAAAGATCCAACTAGGTTGGCCTCTCCTAGAAAACCAAAATTATTCACGTGGCACCTCAGCTAACCACTTAGGCCACGTGAATAACTCAAAATTATGTCCCCACAGTAATATTTTGGTTTATACTCAATCAATAGAGACAAATTGACAGACAACACTCAATTTTTACAAAACACGAAGGATCAAGTAATATGGTTGAGTTCTATGGCTTGACAAGGTCGAGGATTTTTTAGAGAAAATAAACAAAGAAAGTAAAACGAGATGAGGTGAATTGATATAAATTAAGTAATATAGTCACTTGTCACAAATTACATGAACTTAAATAAGAATAAAGAAACTGAAATTACACCAATCGACAGAGAAATTATAACTAGGCTACTCTTAACTGATTGCTAAGTGACTACTCCTAACTGATAAGAGCCACTCCTATAATATCACGATTTGTGAACGCGGTTGAAGGTCCTTATTCTTCTGAAGTCTTCAACTTCTATATTTGCTTGGGCATCGCTTGCTGCAGCCACATATGTCTCTATGATCTCCCTTGATCTCAGCCTTTACTTATCCATATCCCTTCTTCATAGCAACGGCTTGCAAATTTTGTGCTTTGACCTGGTCTTGACCCCTTGATTCTAGCATATAACATTCAACTGGCTGCAATGGCTAATTCCTCTGACCTTTTCTCTAATTCTTTAAAGCCACGTCATCATTCCACATCATCAATACACCTGTCATTCTACATCAACACCTATTATGCTACATCAGTACTCCTGTCCACAGGTAATTTTATAAAATTTAATGTCAACACATACATACATGAATTCATGATGACAGAGGACAGTGACTACCTCTAGAGGAAACGACTCCACGCCGAGGTAACATCCCCTGTCAAGCCAAGAACGCCGTTCTCAGTGGAGTTGGATAGATTTGAGGCCCCAAAGAGATTCCATATGTCGAGGTTCCAGATTTATGACAGTAAGTCTGATCCGAACTTTCATGTCGGCTTATATTTAAATTCAATGGCTTTGTATAGCGGGAATGAGCAGTTGTTGTGCAAGATGTTCCTCTCATCCTTTGGGGAAATCACATCAGATTGGTTACACAAGTTGCTGAAAGGAACAGTGAAGAGTTGGGAAGGCCTGGCCGAGATGTTTGTAGCCAGGTTTGTAACAAATAAGTTGCAGCCACTAAGGATAGACTCCTTGCTGGCATTGAACATTAGCGAGGGTGAAAGCCTCAGGGCTTACGCCAAATGGTATTATGAGGTGTTCAATCAAATACCGACATGCAACCATTCATGATGACAGAGGACAATGACTACCTCCAGAGGAAGCGACTCCATGCCGAGGTAACATCTTCCGTCAAGCCAAGAACGTCGTTTTCAGTGGAGTTGGATAGATTTGAAGCCCCAAACAGATTTCATATGTTGAGGTTCCAGATTTATAACGATAAGTCTGATTCGAACTTTCATGTGGGCTTATATTTAAATTCAATGGCTTTGTATAGCAAGAATGAGCAGTTGATGTGCAAGATATTCCCCTTATCCTTTGGGAAAATCACACTGGATTGGTTCCACAAGTTACCGAAAGGAACTGTGAAGAGTTGGGAAGGCCTGGCCGAGATGTTTGTAGCTAGGTTTGTAACAAATAAGTTGCAGCCACTAAGGGTAGACTCCCTACTGGCTTTGAACATTAGCGAGGGTGAAAGCCTCAGGGCTTACGCCAAACGGCATTATGAGGTATTCAACCGAATATTGATATGCAACCAAGAGTTGGCAATCGTATCTTTCAAAAACAGCCTGGAGGATGAATGTCTACTTCGAAAATCGTTGGCAAAAACTCTACCAAAGAATATAGAGGAGCTCATGGCACGAATTGAGAAATATGCTAGAGTAGAGGAAGACATACATGGAACAAAGGCACCAAAACAGAAGAAGAGAAACGGCTCGCCGAAGCGAGGCCGAGGTAACACTGGTTTAATAGACAAGAAACGGGATTGAGGGCTGCACAGGCAGTCACCATTGTATTCAGAATCCCAGTCTACAAAGTTCTGGAAAGGATCAGGAACCAACCGTATTACAGAGCGCCAGAGAATATCCCTGGTAAGTTTATGGAAAGGAGCCTTAGGAAGCATTGTGCTTACCATAATGAGGATGGGCACTTGACTCAAGGATATAGGGCTCTGAAGACACACTTGAAGGATTTGGTCAAACCGGGTCACCTGAGAGACCTAGTAGATGAGGCCAGGACGAGGGAAGAGCAAGCAAGGCTACCCTAAGCACCAGCAGCACCACTTCCACCGCCGCCACAGCAGCAAGCAGAGGGACCTTGGGTGATCAATATGATTCACTCAAAGGTGAATGAGAATGATGTACGAGGGAAGACTCAGAGAGTGAGGCACCTACAACATGTGTATCAAGTCCAGAAAAAGAGGCTTAGGACAAATGAATACTAGGGACCAATGGTTTCATTTACTGAGGTAGACCTGGATATGGTGCAGCATCCACACAACGATGCCCTGGTGATAACTCTGAAGATTGGAGAGTGCCAAGTGAGGCGCATACTGGTTGACCAAGGCAGTTCTTGTGACATCATGTATGTTAGATGTTACAAGGAACTTGGCCTTCACCCAGATGATTTGGAGCAATCCATCAGCCCGATGGTCGGATTCAACGGAACGTCCGTAGCCTTTAGGAGCCATGAATCTGGAGGTGCAGGCAGGCACGAAGAAGGTAAGCACGGGGTTTATAGTAATCAATACCCCCTTCCCTTACAATGTTATTCTGGGAAGACCATGGTTGCACGCAATAAGGGCTGTTCCCTCAACAATGCACCAACTATTACAGTTCCCAACTGAGCAATGAATTGAAGAGGTCAGAGGGGATCAAGTATAGGCAAAAAATTGCTCCATGCCAGCAATGAAGTCCACCTGTAATGTGCGAGAAGCAGAAATAGTTAAAATTAAAGACGAGGACATGGAGGTCCTAGATGATGTCGGCAAAGAACCAGCCGACAAGAGGGAGAAGGCTTTGAAGAGGATTCTGGTCTAGGAAAGTGATGGAGAACGTTTCTTCCTTCTCGGCTCAGGCTAAGCCGAGGAGAAGGAAAAGGAGTTGGAAGCTTTTTTATGAACAAACATAGAAGTGTTTGCCTATACGCCCTATGAGATGCCAGGCATCGACCCCGAGGTCACTTGCCATAGGCTCAAAGTAGACAGGTCGGTAAAACCTGTCATCCA
Source organism: Camellia granthamiana (assembly GCA_036172215.1). NCBI lineage: Eukaryota > Viridiplantae > Streptophyta > Magnoliopsida > Ericales > Theaceae > Camellia > Camellia granthamiana. Next base: position 107,274,707 of record CM069915.1, on the reverse strand, counting down.
GCGGGCAAGAAGGCCGACATTACTACATGTGGAAGCAGTTAAAGAGGGATTGGACAACCTACTGGAAGCCCAGGCCATTTGAGAAGTACACTATCCGACCTGGTTGTCCAATACAGTGATAGTGAAAAAAAAGAACGGCAAGTGAAGGGTCTGTGTGGACTTCATCAGCCTGAATAAGGCTTGCCCCAAAGATAGTTTTCCACTGCCTAAGATTGATCAGTTAGTAGATACCATTTCAGGGCATGAACGGATGAGTTTCCTGGATACATATAGAGGCTACCACCAGATAGCAATGTATGCCCTAGATGAAGAGAAGACGACATTCATCACCCCAAAAGAACTCTATTGTTATAGAGTGATGCCTTTCGGGTTGAAAAATGCAGGAGCAACCTACCAGCGGTTAGTAACCAAGATGTTAAGCATCTGATTGGGAAAACAATATAAGTCTACAATGATGACATAGTCGTGAAGACCAAGGAGCCTGGGAACCATCTGGCCAATTTGAAGGCAGTTTTTGATATCCTAAGAGCATATCGGTTCCGACTCAATGCTTCAAAATGTGCATTTGGAGTCGGGTCTGGTAAGTTCCTGAGATACTTGGTCACCAGAAGAGGCATTGAGGCAAACCTAGATCAAATCAAGGCCATCCTTGATTTAAAGAGCCCGACGTCAGCCAAGCAGATCTAGATTTTGACCAGCAAGGCAGCAGCCCTAAACAGGTTCATTAGTTGAAGTTCAGATAAGTGTAAACCATTTTTTAGTTTGTTAAAGAAGGCCACAGATTTTTTGTGGACAGATGAGTGCGAGGTCGCCTTGGCCAACTTGAAAAAGTACTTGACAACAGCTCTAGTTCTGTCAAATCCAATACCTGGAGAAGAATTGTTTCTATACTTGGCAATTTCAGAACACGTAGTAAGCGCGGTAGTAATCCGAGAAGAGAAGGGAGAACAAAAGGCGATATACTATGTGAGTAAAACCCTAGCAAGTGCAGAAACCAGGTACTTGCTCCTGGAGAAATTGATATTTGCCCTGGTAATGGCTTCTTAAAAGTTGAATCACTATTTTCAAGCCCACAAAATTATGGTACTGACTGAGCATCCCTTGAAGTCTCTGTTGTAGCCCCTAAAGTCTCTATTGCAGCATGAAGATCTGATAGGCAAAATAGCCAAATGGGCAGTGGTGCTGGGCCAATATGACTTGGAATTCAGGCCTAGAACAAGTTAGTAATCAATATCTCTCAAAGATAGCGACTTGTGCTTACACTCACAAGAAAGAACTTCCCTTCGACCCACGAGAGTGCCTTGCTTTTATAACCAGTATTGACCTGATCCCTTTAGAAGCCTCACTTCAGTGGACTCAGGCTCAATGCACATCCTGAACCCTCATATAGATAGAGACAAACTCTTCTTAAGCCTTATCTTTATCCAGAATGAGATCCTCCCCCGTTTTAGAACTCTTGTCCCTTATCTGCTTATCTTGGATTTCGATATCTCCGCAGACAATCTCAGCTTAGCCAAGATCATTTCAGAGCATGACCAAGCCATGTGGCACCTCGGCTAACACTTTGGCGTCACCTTAGCCACGTGTTGTTATTCACAAGATATGTCCCCACAATTTTTTTATTATTATTACTATTATTATTAGCTTTTAGAATTATGGACTTCCATAACAAATTTATTCATAGTTTAAAATTAATTAAAATATTCTCTAATAATATTTAATTTGCACTTTGATATTTACCACCCAAATGTTTAAGACTTGTAAAATTATTATTATTATTATTATTATTATTATTATTATTATTATTTATCGGGTTCTCACACAACGTCAAAGGGTTCTCACACAATGTCAAAAAGTCCCAATCAAATTTTGAGAATATCAATTAATTTTGAAAATACCGATTCCTCTTTCTTTTAGTTGAAGTTTAACCCATACTACACATCTATTTAAGCATTTTCATCTTTGCTACTCTCATTTTATGAACTTGATGTTTCTTAGTTGCCCAACGTTCTATCTCGTAAAGTATCATTAGCCTTATAGTTGCTCTAAAAAAATTCCTTTCAATTTTGTTAGCATTAATCAATCACATAATATTTCAGGACACACTCCTTCACTTGAGTCAACCTGCTTTGATTTCATAGATTACATGATCTTCAACTTCACTCATATTAATAATCAAAACTAAGTAATAAAAATGTTCACTATTGATTATCTCCTAGTTTTCGATGTTTGCTTCTAGTTGTCGATGTACACTTCATTATTTCTACTTTTACTATCACCAAAATTATATCACATATTTCAGTTTTATTTCTATTAATTTTAAACCCTCTGGAATCTGGTGTTTCTCTCAATAACATAAAATATGGCAATGTTCTGAAACCTAGACCATTGACCAAATCAAAAGAGAGACCAAATTAAGGGTCACTGTAGTGTTCCTTGACTTGGACAAGGAATTTTGGGCTTTGACCAGTAAATGGGCAAGTTTAGGTTGAGCTTGTTCTAAAATCTAAAACCACATCCCGGCCATAGACTCTCACCAAGTTGAGATTTGGGACCATTACGTTAATATTTCAAGTTATTGATCTTCTTCTATATACAGCATATTTTGAGTGTTTTTATTTTTTTTCATTTATCATGTATTGAACAATAATCCTTCCATAACATAATTTTATTAATAATACCTACAAGTAGAGAAAAAAGTGGAAGGATTAACCTCACTTGAGTGTAGAAAAGATCCAACTAGGTTGGCCTCTCCTAGCAAACCAGAATTATCCACGTGGCACCTCGGCTAACCACTTAAACCACGTAAATAACTCAAAATTATGTCCCACAGTAAAAATTTGGTTTAGATTCAATCGATAGAGAAAAATTGATAGACAATACTCAATTTTTACAAAACACAAAGGATCAAGTAATGTGGTTGACTTCTATGCCTTGAAAAGGTCGAGGACTTTTTGGAGAAAATAAACAAAGAAAGTAAAAGAAGATGAGCTGAATTGATATAAATTAAGTAAAATTGTCACTTGTCACAAATTACATGTACTTAAACAAGAATAAAGAAACTGAAATTACACCAATTGACAGAGAAACCATAACTAGGCTACTCCTAACTGATTGTTAAGTGACTACTCCTAACTGATAAGAGCCACTCCTATAATATCACGATTTGTGAATGCGATTGAAGGTCCTTATTGTTTTGAAGTCTTCAGCTTCTATATTTTCTTGGCCATCGCCTGCTGCAGCCACACGTATCTCCATGATCTCCCTTGATCTCAGCTTCCACTCATCCATATTCCTTCTTCATAGCAACTGCTTGCAAATTTTGTACTTTGACCTAGTATTGACCTCTCGATTCTAGCATATAACTTGCAATTGGCTACAATGGCTAATTCCTCTGACCTTTTCTCTAATTCTTTAAAGCCACGTCATCATGCCACATCATCAATACACATGTCATCCCACATCAACACCTATCATGCCACATCAGCACTCCGGTCTACAGGTAATTTTGTAAAATTTAATGTCAATACATACATACATGAATTCATGATGACAAAGGGCAGTGACGGAGACAATGAAGGACTGGGGGGGCCGCGTCACCCCCTCTTTTTTTTGAAAATTATGCTAGTGCCCATAAATGTTAAGAGTATTTTAAATATATCCATTATAAAATTATATTAGTACCCCTCCTAAATTATTTTAAAGTATTTAATATTTTTAATTTTTCAAAAAAATCTTTATATGATGTTTCAAGAAAAGAATAATGATATACTAATAGAATATTTGTACAAAAATTTTATATAGAATGAGTTGTCATCTTATAGTTTCTTCATTTTTAATCAAAACATCTCTTATTGTCTTTGTAATTTCACAAATGATATCGACACATCATTCTGATGAATTTTTTTATATGAATTTTATATTTGCAAATCACTTTCCTCAAGAAAAATGTGAAAATATTCTTTACTCTTACTAGTGGACTTTATCTCAAACACATTTGCACTCTCTATTTTTTTCAGCCATCCTCCCTACATTCAATTTTCTATTCTTTTTTATTGGTTTGTTTTTTTGGTTCAAGTATTGAAATTTGGAAAATTTTGTTTGTAGGTTTCTTTTAATCAATCTTGTAGTAAAAAAAAAATTTCCAAACATACATTCTAATCAAAAGTAATTCTATTTAACTCATTTGTAAGTATTTATTGAGTTCTGTTCTTCATAATGTTTAAGTTTAGTAACGTCCAGTTGTTGCTGATTATGAGGGGAAAAATGTAATAAAAATTACAAGATTGTGGGAAGTGAGAAAATTATTTACTAAAAGGCGGAGGTGAAACTCTTGCTATTTTTTTTTTTCTTTTTTTCTTTTTTTTTTTTTGCACAGAAAAAATTGAGTCTCATATGTTTATAATTATTTTTGTCTTATACATTGATTTATAATTTTTTCAAAAATTTAAAACTTCAATTAGAAAGTGCCCCTATGTCAAATTCCTAACTCTGCCACTGAGGAGGGACACACCTACGAGAAGTTATTGATTGATCTGGAGCACCACGTGATTGGTGGAGAAAGTAAAATTTACGAATATATGTTGGGTGATTGAGAAACGTAATAAATACGATAAATTGTGATTGATAAAAAAAACATGATCACGGAACATTACTGGACCAACCAATAATTTTTCCACACACGCTTCCACTTCAGATTGACTGACAATGTGTTCCCTAGCATTTTTCCAATACCACTTGCAAGCAAGGTAAGCTTCCATTTTTCCATTTCTTACTGTCAATACTCTTTTTTGTCAGTTGGAAAACTTTTATTCTTTTCTATTGTTAGTCTTACACTGAAATGATACTCCTATATAGTTTTTTATTTTTATTTTTATGAATTTCAATAAATGGATTATGCGAAGTAAGACTTACACGCATATGTGAATATCCGAATCACTAATGTTTTAGTGATATGTAAGAGTTTGGATCAATTATCATACAATTTTATTTATTAAATAATAATATCGATTCAAATTATTTAAATTTTATAACGTAAACGTTACTAAAAATTACCTTAACGTTTTTTGTTTTTCTTTTTTTAGAATATTTGATGAACATTTTGGCTATGTTTGGTTTGTGTTTGAGAGATGTGTTTTAGAGATAAAAAGTACGAAAACATGTTTGGTTTGGTTTTTTGGGAAATTTGTTTTGGAAAATTGTTTTTGAGAGAGAATTTTGAAAAAAGTGATTGATTTGATGTGTGTGTGAGAGAGATTTGTTTGGAAAACTTGTTTGGTTTGTGTGTTTTGGGAAATTTTTTTGGAAAAATTTGTTTGGTTTGATTACTTTTGAAAACTTATTTGTAGAGAAAATTTTCGAAATTTTTTTCAGAAACACAAACCAAACGAACCCTTTATTTTTCGAGACTGTGGGTCAAATCTTGGAGTCGAGATAACTCATGCAGTCTCCCCCAAAATGACAAAAGGAATGAGGCTTTTTCCCGCCCACCCCCACCCATCAATTTTCAAACGGAAAATGATTGGTGGCCTTAAAAACTGTGGCTCAAATGGCTCAAATTTCTTTTTTTGGATAAATTTATTTATTTATTTTTTTTTTTTTTTGCCTTGTTTTTTTTTTTATTTCCTTATATGGAAATTTTGGGACATTTGAGCCCCAAAATTTCGGGCTCCCTAGTAACACCCTTTTCAAACACCTACGACTGTCCCCCCATTGACCACGTAGCATTTGCTATTGACTTTTTTATTTGTTACTTTTGTTTTTTAAGACTTTTTTAAATATAAAAAAAAAAATTTAATTTTGTTAAAAGAAATTAGTTATCGTTTGGAAAGATAGATTGGGGTGGATTGAGATTAAAATAGTTATAAAAAGATAAAATAAATTTTTTAATCTCATGCTAAAAAATATCATATTTAAGTTATAATCATTTTATTTTTTTCTTTTACGAAATTCAAAAAAATCAAAAAATGAGGCTTCTTAGTTAGGTAAAAAGCCAAAAAACCAACTTACATCTCAAATTAACTCTTAGTATTTTTTTTTATTCGTTAAAAAAAAAAAAATCTAACTTTTTTAATTGTTCTTTAGCTCTTTTCAATTAGACTTTTACTCTTTTTTAAAAAAATAATTTTTTAATTAGAAATAACTTCATGATTAGCTCCAAAGACTTGGTTAAAAGTTAGTTTTTTTTTTTTTTTTTTTTTTGACTTTTTAATTATTTTATATTTTTATAAATAAAAAATATAAAAAATAATATGATCTAAAATAAATTAAAAATTAACTTTTAATTGGGTTACCAAAACAGCCCTGACCCAAACATATCTCATCAGTTGGGTTTTAGGTTCTGAGAGGTCCTTTGAAAAGCCCACCCATTGACAGTATTCCTAGTTAGGTCTGGATATATATATCATGTTAATTTTGATTAGTTTGGGTTACTGTCAAATTCAAAATCAGATTGACATAGCTCAGTTTTGGCCCCATGTGGTAGAACTGTAAAAAAGTGGTTCTAAATTATAACTTAACAAAATATAACTTATAGCTGTAAACATAAGTTGTTAACCTGTTTGGTACAGCTGTGAGATTATGAATTTAAGCAGCAAAGTAGTGTTTGGTTAATAAGCTGTAAAATAGTTTTTTATGTAAACATAAATTTCAGAACATAAACCTTACACTTCGGATCATTTACCATGTGTATTATCAAGAAATCAAGACAAAATGACATACCTGAATCCATTGATGAACGGTTAAACGGAAGCGTGATTATCAATAAACTCTTTGTTATTGATTATGTTATTGCCTTCTAATCCTTTCCCCTGTGGTGCCTTATGTTTCTCCTTGAGAGGATTTAGAAAAATGGCAGTGTTCTTTTCCACTTGGGAAGGAATAGGGACCATAACCTTTTAAAGGTTATAATTGATTTTCAAAACTGAAAGGTTGTGGAAGTTCAAAAGGAATGAAAACCAACTTTAACCATTATTGGTTTTAATTTCTATTTATTGGTTTTCAAAACTGAAAGGTTGTGGAAGTTCAAAAGGAATGAAAACCAACTTTAACCAATATGTTTTAATTTCTATTTCTGCCCCTCATAGAAATAGAAATTATACAACTAGTATCTACACATTAGGTCCATAACACATATACCCTTAAGCCTATTAACTAAATTGAATCACTTAAATTGTAACCTTCTTATAAATGATAACACCACATTTAATTATGTGGTCCCATTGAGACATTATCTAACAATCTCCCACTGGACCACATATGTATCCTGAAAAATGTGCTTAACTTTAGTGAGCTCAGAAATTTGTTATCATAACTTGAGGGTATCCAAACAATCTTGTCCATTAACTATATTAATATAGGATCAAAGCGGTCTTCGTTACATCAATCGTAACTTGACCCACCAATGGTCACGTATACTAATACAGCTAAATGACATAGATCAATCATGGATGCGTAGCATGGAAATTACATGTGATGTGATCCATACATGCCTATTTCCAACTGGTCCTACTTAACTTTATTGAGATCAATACTGCACAATACGTAACAGAGCGTAATAAACTGAATATTTCATTTCTGCAGAAATTAATCTAATTACATAGATAAAACTCAAGGCTGACATAAAGCAGTAATATAAATACAAACTCCCACTAAACCAGAATGTTCTCAAATAGAACAACACCCATCTGAGCAGTGTGCTCATAAAAGACCTTGGGTGGTAGTCCCTTCGTAAGTGGATCCGCTATCATGGAGTTTGTCCCAATGTGCTCTATGGAAATCTGTCCACTCTGCACTCTTTCTTTTACAACTAGGAACTTGATATCAATATGCTTTGATTTTGTCGAGCTCCTGTTGTTATTGGAATATAAAACTGCAGACTTATTGTCACAATATAACTTAAGTGGTCTTTCAGTGCCTTCCAAAATACGCAACCCAGTGACAAAATTCCGCAGCCATATCCCTTGGTTTGATGCCTCATAACATGCTACAAATTCTGCGGCCATGGTGGATGAAGCTATGAGCGTCTGCTTTGCAGACCTCCAAGAAATTGCTCCGCCAGCTAACAGATAAATATAGCCTGATGTGGATTTCCTACTGTCTTGGCATCCAGCAAAATCGGAGTCGGAATATCCAATGACCTCTAACTTATCCGATCTCCTATATGTGAGCATATATTCCTTTGTTCTCTGTAAATATCGCATAACACGCTTGACTGCTTTCCAATGATCCATGCCAGGATTACTTAAATATATGCCTAACATGCCAACTATAAACGCAATATCTAGACGCGTACATACTTGAGCATACATTAGACTCCCTACAACCGAGGCATAAGGAATCTTCTGCATTTCTTGAATTTCAAGACTGTTCTTCGGGCATTGGCTGAGACTAAACTTGTCTCCCTTAGCAACCGGGGTTTCACCTGATTTACAATTTTGCATGCCAAATCTATTGAGTACTTTTTCGATATAGCTCCTTTGTGATAATCTCAGAATACCCCGAGAACGATCTCGGTGTATTTCGATTCCTAATACAAAGGAAGCATCACCAAGATCTTTCATTTCAAAATTCTTAGATAGAAATCTCTTGGTGTCATGCAATAAGTTTATATTGTTTGTGGCAAGCAATATGTCGTCAACATATAAAACCAAAAATATGTGTTTACTCCCACTGAACTTGTGATACACACATTCATCAACAACATTAGTTTCAAAACCATACGAAGTGAGAACTTGATGAAATTTGAAGTACCATTGACGAGAAGCTTGTTTGAGTCCATAGATGGATTTAGTCAATTTGCAAACCATATTCTTTGGGTCTCCTGACACAAAGTTTTCTGGTTGCACCATATAAATTGTTTATTTAATGTCACCATTAAGAAAAGCTGTTTTGACATCCATCTGATGCAACTCAAGATCAAAATATGCAACAAGCGCCATAATTATCCTAAAAGAATCTTTCGAAGAAACTGGAGAGAAAGTTTCTTTAAAGTCAATTCCTTCTTTTTGAGTAAAGCCTTTGGCTACAAGACGTGCCTTATACCTTTCCACATTACCATTTGAATCCCTTTTGGTTTTAAATATCCATTTACAACCTACGGGCTTCGCACCAACTGGTAATGAGACAAGTTCCCAAACTTTATTGTCTTGCATAGACTTATATTCTTCATTCATGGCTTCTATCCACTTATGAGAGCTGGAACTTTCCATGGTTTGACGAAAGTTGATGGATCATCTTTCGACATTCCATTTTCTACCTCATGTTCCTGGAGATATACAATATAATCATCTGAAATTGCAAATCTCATTTCTCTTGTAGATCGCCTTAATGGCACAGATTCTTGAGGTTGAGGTTGTAGAGTTTGTTCCTCAGGAACAATTACCTCATCTTGAATGGGGGGTTTGAACTATATTATCTTGAACAACATTGTCTGGTTGAGGATCCGAAATTACTTCTCGAGCAATGACAGGTATAGGAACCTGTGATTGGTCAAAAGTAGTAGTAGGAAGTGGGATTACTCCTGCTTCCTCCTCAAAAACAATGTCTCTAATTGGATTTCTCCTCCCAAACTCAACATCCTCAAAAAATGTTGCAATTCCCGTCTCAAATGTTGACCTATTTGTGGGATCATAAAACTTGTAACCCCGTGATCGTTCGGCATAGCCAATAAAGTAGCTGCTAATGGTTTTAGAGTCCAATTTTCGTTCATGAGGTTTATAAGGCCTCGCCTCAGCAGGACACCCCCACACATGCAAATGTTTTAGACTAGGCTTTCGCCCAACCCAAAGCTCATAAGGTGTTTTTATAACTGCTTTAGTTGGCACCCGATTTAAGATATAAGTTTGTTCCATTTAACATTGGAACATTGTTCATGTTGGCAGAGATTGAAGTAGTCGACATTAAAACTGAATAGAAAAGAAAATAAAAGGAATAAACAATTATGCTCACATTAAGTTACCAAACAGATAATCTCTAAATAAAGTAATTTAATGACAACATCTCAAGATACCTAGCACAACATTAATACCAAGCCTTTGGGTAGTGATATTAACTGTAAGTGGTATGCTTGTTGTAATGATCAAACATTGACAATAAGTTATGTCAAATAACAAATCTATTTTTTGACGGATTTATTATTCACATTAGGTTTTCTTGACAATTGGCACATGTTTATCACCACAAAATGTGTGTGTAATTCTGCCAAGTCTTAATCATGTCTTTGGACCGATAAATACCCGCATGAGATACACAGACATGAACATCAAAACATTCCATATAAAACAATCTAGACAAGAGAGATCACTTTTGTGACATCTTGTTTGAATTGACTTATATTGAGAATGTTAGAAAATTAAATTTCTGTAGACGTTGTATGAAATTACATTAAATTTAAAGATTTCTAAATTTGTGACCCCATATATGTTATATAATCTGCAGCAATCCCAATTATATACATACATATATAAATAGAATTGACGGGTCCAAAAACAAATAGTTTTTTTTATGATATTCAAAATTAAACCGATCAAATCGCAAGATATATCTATATATATATATAAATACATGATGCTCATCCATTTGAGAGAAAAAAAAAAAAAAAAAAAAAAAAAAACTGCCCACCGAATCATTTTACAATTTCAGAAAACAGATTGCCATCCATAAGAAAATTCAGAATCTGATTCCAGGAAACTAAATAGAATGAATAAAGCATATCAATTCTGATAAGACACATGATATGCTGGCTCTGATACCAATTGTAAACATAAATTTCAGAACATAAACCTTACACTTCGGATCATTTACCATGTGTATTATCAAGAAATCAAGACAAAATGACATACCTGAATCCATTGATGAACGGTTAAACGGAAGCGTGATTATCAATAAACTCTTTGTTATTGATTATGTTATTGCCTTCTAATCCTTTCCCCTTTGGTGCCTTATGTTTTTCCTTGAGAGGATTTAGAAAAATGGCAGTGTTCTTTTCCACTTGGGAAGGAATAGAGACCATAACCTTTTAAAGGTTATAATTGATTTTCAAAACTGAAAGGTTGTGGAAGTTCAAAAGGAATGAAAACCAACTTTAACCATTATTGGTTTTAATTTCTATTTATTGGTTTTCAAAACTGAAAGGTTGTGGAAATTCAAAAGGAATGAAAACCAACTTTAACCAATATGTTTTAATTTCTATTTCTGCCCCTCATAGAAATAGAAATTATATAACTAGTATCTACACATTAGGTCCATAACACATATACCCTTAAGCCTATTAACTAAATTGAATCACTTAAATTGTAGGCTTCTTATAAATGATAACACCACATTTAATTATGTGGTCCCATTGAGACATTATCTAACATTTTACTGTATAATTGTCCTTTCTATCCTTATATGATATAAAAATAATTATTGTCATTTTTTTCAGTTTTAATTTTAAAAAAAATATTTCATTAATAAAAGTTAATATAATTAGTATTAATTGGTATCAATTAATATAAAAATTGATACATTTGCTAAAAATGTAATGGAAGTATTATTGTCACAATTATTTTTCATTATAAATTAATTAGTATCAATTAATTGCTTAATTAGTATCAATTAATACTGAAATTATTAATTAGTATCAATTAATATTAATATTTAATTTTTATTAGTATCAATTAATATTAATAATCAACAATTGTTATTAATTAGTATCAATTAATAATTAATTCATTACAAAAGTATGCAATATTGATTTATTAATAATTAATACCAATTAATATTGATTTTTTTAATTAATATTGATTTTTTTCTTTTTCTTCAGAAATATACAATTTTTTAATTAATATAAAAATATACAATATGAATTTATTAATAATTAATACCAATTAATATTTATTTTTCAATTAATATTGATTTTTTCTTTTTCTTCAGAAATATACAATTTTTTATTTTTTAATTAATATTAATATTTGGGTATTGACGAGGGCATTTAAGTAATTTTAGCCCCCCACACCAGCTGCGCGCTTAAGTCAAAAATTTAAGCACCCCTTGACCAGCTTTTGAGATAAGCTGAGAAATAGTTTGATTCAAACTATAAGCTGGTTAACTTAAGTTGCACAAAACAGAATATTTTAGCTTAAATTAAGTTAAAAGCTGAAATAAGCAGCTTATAAGCTCTACCAAACAGGTCTTTTAAAGTTTTGGACATAAAAGGGAAATGTTATTGCCTGCACTGTACCTATTGTAAATTATGTAATTTTATTATAAAAATTTATAACATCAATCACGAATTACATATAATTTTTTTAATTCAACTCCTCTCCTCAATAAAATTCTTGAAGTCACAAACCGTAAGGAATAAACTTATTTATGAAAGTATGTTCGAACTATAGAGATTTAGTATGGTGCACACAAGTTAACCAACGATACCTTATATATCCTAAAAAGACCATGTTTTTATCTTTTTTATTTAATGATTTCTTCAAGTCATGATTCATGTAAATAAATTTAATATATAATTTTAGTAGTTACACATACTCTAATTGTTTGTGTGGGGGTATTAACAAATAAGGTAAATTATAAATATACCGCTTAAGATTTGCTTAAAATATGAATTATTCTTATGATTTTTAGAAATTATATCTTACCCCTTTGATGCATGGAAGTGAATTACGAACAAATCCGAACTAGAAATACTCTCTAATAACGAATAATATTGAGCAGACTCTCAATTTTTATTAATCAAATATAAACTACAACCTAAATAGTTCTAAGCCTTACAACCTTATTTATAATGAAAAATAATTCGTAAAACAATAAGATTAAAAAGGCAAATAAAACAGTAGGAAATAAAATAATACTTGTAAAGCAAATAATCCTAAATCTTGTAGGACAACGAAATAAACCAATAGGCAACCTAAATAAACATAAACTAAAAATTTTAGTCTTAAATAATAATTCTAATTAAATATTAAAATAATAAAAATAAAATATATAATTTATAAATTGTGCTTTGCATCTTCAAGTTTCTAATTACATAATGAATGATTCATTTTATTAATAAAACATCAAATCAATTAACAATTTTTAATGATATCATAAATATATTTCAATTAATAATTCAGGTAATTTTATTATTGTATAGGAGAATAGTTAGGAATTTTATTTTTCTACTAATTTTGTTAAATAAAAAATTCTGATAATGAGGTATTTGTAATTTTTCAAACTATGGAGAACAATCCATATTTTAAGTAAATATCAGGGAGTGTAATTGTAATTGACCTTAACAAATAAATAAATAAATTATAGGATAAATTACAAATATACCTGTAAAGTTTGCTTAAAATACGATTTATCTTCTATGGTTCTGGAAATCACATCCTGCCCCGTTGAAGTTTTTTATTTCATAACAAAATGACAGCTTTTATTAATAAATTATCAAGTTAATTAATAATTTTTAATGATGTCAGAAATTTATTTTAATTAATAATTCAAGTAATTTTATAATGAGAGTAATTAGAAATTTTATTTTTTCAATTAATTTTACTAAATAAATAATTCTGACAAGGAAATATCAGTATAATTTTTTAAACTATTACAAACAAATCATATTTTAAACAAATTTCAAGAGATATATTTGTTATGAAAAATTTTATTTGCACACCATATAAACTTTCAGTGCACACTACAAATGTATTCATAAATAAATTTTTGAACAAATATCAAATTTTCAAATTTAAAATTATGAACAAAAATAAATTATTCAAATATATAGTATGTTTAATTCTTTATATGTGAATAACTATTTTATATTCATAAATCTAAATCCAAACATTTTATATTTGTTTGAAAATTTATATCTGAACACCTTTATAATCCAAATGAAAAATTTGTGTGGAATGCAAATAGATTTGTTATTTAGGTTATGTCTAACATAAAGGGTTCGTTTGGTTTGTGTTTCTGAAAAAAATTTCGGAAATTTTCTCTACAAATAAGTTTTCAAAAGTAATCAAACCAAACAAATTTTTCCAAAAAAATTTCCCAAAACACACAAACCAAACAAGTTTTCCAAACAAATCTCTCTCACACACACATCAAATCAATCACTTTTTCCAAAACTCTCTCTCAAAACAATTTTCCAAAACAAATTTTTCAAAAAACCAAACTAAACATGTTTTCGTACTTTTTATCTCTAAAACACATCTCTCAAACACAAACCAAACATACCCAAATAGTTTGAGTTAAAATAATTATAAAAAAATAAAATAAATTAAAAAGTAAATAATATAAAATGTCAGATCTAAAATATAATTTTTTTTTCATAAAAATTAAAAAAAGGCAAAAAAATCAATCCCAAATAAAGCCATTTAACTCTAATTACGAAAAAATCAAAAAAAATCAACTCAAAACGCACAGGCTTACCCAAAGTATAACTGGTTCAAAAAAGGAGCAGAATGCAGAGTCTCTGAAAAATGACAAGGAAACGCGGCTTCACTTTTCCAATTGTCAAACACCTACCCTATGCTACCAACTACTACTCGTGCTACTACCATTGCATTGCATTGACTTGACCTGAGAATTGATTGATCATTGACTTCAGGCTTGTTTCATACTACTATCCTTGTACTCCCTCGGTTCTCCATCTCTCCTCCTCCTGTCTTACTCAATCTGCTTATTATTATTATTATATTTTTAAATTAATAATGTTAAAATCACCCCATTTGTATACTATCATATTTGATTTATTACTTGATATATCACTAACGACAATAAAATTTTATCCCAAACGAGCCTTTTTAGCTCCAGGTTAAAAAAATTAAAAAGTCAACCCACATCCTAAACGAACCCATAATTATGATAAATGAAACTGTTAATTATGACACTGTTTGATATTAATATGTGCCAAAATATTCGCTCTGTTTGGTTTCAGTTTTCAAAATTTACTTTTCAAAAAATGCTACTTTTTTGTTTTCAGTATTTTTTTTGTTTTCACTAAATTTTTTTAATATTTTAAGCAATTTTTTTCTTAATTTTTAAACACACCTAATATAAAAATACTTAAAAAGTATAATATTTATGAAAAAAATCTTTAAAAAATTCACTAAATACTAAAAATACAAAGATTCAGTACATTTTTCATATTTTTGTATATTTATTAATTTTTTAAAATATTTTTTCACAAATATTTTATTACTTAGATATACCTAAGTAAAATGCATCTAAAAAAGTAAAAAAAAAAATTTGCTTAAAATTTTAAAAATATTCACTAAAAATAAATAATAAAAAAATACAAAAATCAAAAAAACTAATTTCAAAAAAATTGAAACCAAACACACTTAGCCTCCTTTTGGCAAGAACTTTTTTGGGCTTTTTTGGCTATTTTAGCCACAAAAGACGAAATAGGCTTTTTTAGCCACAAAAAACAAAACATCACATCCAACCCATAATCATTACACTCCTCTCTCACAAAAAAAGTCAAAAAAGCCAAAAAGTCAAAAAGCCCTTCCCAAACCAAACTTTTAAGCCCAGGCTAAAAAAGCCAAAAAAACCAAAAAGCCAAAAAGCCAACCCACTTCCCAAACGGAGGCTAATTATAACTCCTTGTAACTTTGAATTAGACTTTTGTTTTGTTTTTATATTATTTTTATTAACAAAATTAGGCTTGGTTTGAGAACTCTTATAATAATTAAAAAGTCAAAAAATAATTAAAATTTAAAAAAAATCAAATAATTACAATAAAAAAAATAAAAAATTTCTTTTTCTCTCTATTTTTTATACATTTATTTTTTATAAAAAATACCAACTTATATTTTAGCTAAAAAAATTTTACTAAAATAACTTATTTCGAAATATCAAGCACGCCCACGCTAGTCCCAGACAGATATCTTATTTGTTTCCAATGAACATAATCAAAACATCTTATTTATATTTAAACCAGCAGCCATAGTTGCTAGCTCCTGCTGAGTCTCTCTGCCTCACTCTGTAACCCAACTCAAATGGCCAAACCAAGCATACATGTTGCGTTGTTGTTCATCACCACCATCCACTTGTTCTTCATCATCCCTTGTTTAATATGTTGTCCTGATCATCAAAGGCATGCCCTTCTCCAATTCAAATCCTACTTCTTCAATACCTCCTCAGGCTCCTCTTCCTCAGATAATTCCTCCATCATCTATGGCTTAGAATCTTGGAACTCCACTTCTTCTGACTGCTGCAGGTTGGGACAGAATCGTTTGTGATTCAAAGGCGGCACGTTCCATCGTTGCTCTTAACTTGGATTCCATTGCCAGTCCCAGCACCGCTAGTCTCCAATTGGGCACGACATGCCAATGCCAATAATGCCACTCATCAATGCGGAGGTGGTCTTGACACCGCTCTTCGCATTACCACGTTGATTCTGCTTGACATCTCCTCCAATAACTTACAAGGTCAAATTCCAGGTGATGGTTTTGCCAATCTCACCAAACTGGTTCACCTTGACCTCATGGAGAATAGCTTCCATGGCTCTATCCCACCACAACTTTTCCTTGGCTTGAGGTTTCTGCAATATCTGGATTTGAGTGGCAATTCACTCAATGGTTTTCTAAGTCCCCAAGTCGGCTATCTTACAAACTTGAAGGCTTTGAAGTTGGATGAAAACTTCTTTCATGGAAGCATCCCGGAAGAGATTGGGAACCTCTCAAAGTTGCAACAATTGTCTCTCCGACAGAACGAGTTCCATGGCGGGATCCCTTCCTCGCTAGTGCTGTATCTGAAAGAGCTTCAACTACTGGACCTGAGGAACAACTCATTTTCAATGGATATTCCAGTTGAGATTGGAACAAGGTTATCAAACATTTCCACTTTGGCCTTGAGCGACAACTACTTCACCGGTGGAATCCCAGCATCCATACAGAATATGACCAACTTGGAAACACTTAGGCTAGACAACACATGCTCACTGGACAAATTCCATCTTGGCTGCTCAATTTCAAGGCACTCAAAAATCTGTTTCTGGAGGAAACAAGCTGAAGCTGAATAACAATATTAATGTAGTGCCCGAGTGTAGGCTATCTCAACTCTCTCTCAAGTCTTGTGGGCTTGATGGTGACATCCCAGATTGGATTTCTACCAAAAGAGTCTTGATTTTCTTGATTTAAGTGAAAACAACCTCCAAGGAACATTCCCAGATTGGCTTGCTGAGATGGAAGTTGGAAGCATCATTCTCTCAGATAACAAGCTTAGTGGTAGTATTCCTCCTCGTCTTTTTCAATCTTTGAGTTTATCAGTCCTTTCCCTCTCCAGAAACAATTTCTCTGGTGAGTTGCCTCACAACATTGGTGATGCTACTGAGATCATGATTCTTATGTTGGCTTCAAACAACTTCTCTGGCCCCATTCCAGTTTCCATTTCCAAGATTTATCGCCTGTTGTTGTTGGACTTGTCAAGCAACAGATTTTCTGGCAACATATTAACCGCTTTCAACCCTGATGCCCTGCTTGCTTTTGTCGATTTATCCTCCAATGAGTTATCAGGTGAGATTCCAGTGACTTTCTCTAATGAAACTAGGATTCTTTCATTGGGAAAAAACTACTTCTCAGGTCCCTTGCCTCGGGATCTGACTCGTTTGAGCAAGCTTCAACATCTTGATCTCCATGACAACAAAATCACTGGTGAAGTGCCAACATTTCTTACTGAAATCTCCACTCTTCAAATTCTGAATTTACGAAACAATTCCCTTCGAGGTTCGATCCCCAACGGACTTTCCAACCTTACTAGCCTCCAAATTCTCGATTTCTCATCCAACAAACTCACAGGGAAAATCCCCCCAGAAATGGGATATCTTGCTGGAATGATTGAAACTCCCGGCACATACTCATCACCCTCTGGTATGTTCACCTTCTCAATCGAGTTCAATGACTTACTAGTGAACTGGAAAAAGTCGATACAAGGTCTTTCAAGTCACAACCTTGGCCTGTACTCCTTGTTAGACTTGTCAAAGAACCAACTTTCGGGTGAAATTCCAGCATCATTAGGTGAACTCAAGGGCCTAAATAAAGGTACTCAAACATCTCATTCAACAGACTTGCCGGTGAAATACCAGCAAGTTTCGGTGATTTACGGAGTGTGGAGAGCTTGGACTTGTCGCACAACAAGCTATCTGGGCTCAATCCCACAAACACTAGTAAAGCTGCAAGAACTGACTACGTTGGATGTGAGCAACAACGAGCTCGTTGGAAAAATTCCAGTGGGTGGACAGATGGACACGATGGACGATCCAAACTACTATGCTAATAACATTGGGTTATGCGGGTTTCAAATTAGGGTGAAATGTCCAGAGAAGCTGCCACCGCCAGAAGTGCAGGAGGAGGGATGACATCAAGGAGTCATGGTTTTCATGGGAAGGAGTTGCAGTTGGGTTTCCACTCGGCTTCTTCTTATCGATTGCAATCATATGTATTACTGGCTATTTGATCCCAGCAAGAACGCCAAATCGCCGCAGCTTCCGAAGAGGGCAAAGAGCTTAAACCAAATAGCTCTACTGCAAGGTCTCCCCGCAAGTCATTGAAATTCTGGAATACCAATAAGGGTAAATAATTCAAGTCATTGCAGTTCTTTCTTAACATAAAGAAACCAACAAGCCAATCTTTATTTGATCTTGGATAAGTACTGGAGATTCTCTCTCCATATTACTAAAGTAATGAAACAGTGTTCCTCAATCACTCAACCTTCCACATTTTGTTGGTTCTCTTCCACTGGCTAAAACAGAGGAAGAGCCCTCATTAGCACAGTTGCCATGCATGATTAATTACATAGATTCCATATGATGTTTTCTGATATATTTCCTATTCATTCTTTTTTTAACTAAACAATGCATATTAAACAGTAAGAGCAAGGCATAAAAGAACCTACAAGACTAGAGCATTTTCAAAATGCCAGACAAATTTTGAAGTAATTGTTGCCAGTAATGGCCATTACCTTTCTTACGTTAGAAATCATTCCTCGGAAACGGATTTTATGACAGAACAGAAACAATAGTGATTGATGAAACAAGGAAGAAGATTAAAGAATAAAAATATAGCAGTATAAAAGAAACGAAAAATGCTTGGGAGCACTAATTAGTGCTCCCACTAATTAGGTGGCAGTGGGTCCCGTCAGAAATGATGTGATGTTTTGGTCTTGGAGTTGTATTTTTTTTGTTTTTTTTTTCTATTTTTTTAATGCATTAGTGCTATTAGTGGTGATGTTTTTAGTGGTATGAATCATTGTTGTAAAGAAACAATACCCTATTGCCCCTCAGCTAAATTGAACTCAGTTCTCTCAATAGAAAATTCTTAAATTGGGAGCAAGACAGCAATGATATATCTGAAGACTATTTTCATGTCATTGATAGGAATTTGCAAAGCATATCTGAGCTGGGTTGAGCAGAATATAATCAAAGAACCATACAAATGCATCCTATATGCTCCTATTTGTTGTCAATATCTCCTCATCATCACTGTGACAAAATGAAACCAAATGATACAATTACAATCAAGTTATAAACTGAAAACAACTTCATACTATCCAGGCTTTTAGGTTCTTAGAAAACAGGAAATTCAATTAGAATATCACTCTTAAGGGCTAAGTTGTAAGAGATATTTCGTAGATAACTTCGTGACAATAAAGATTTGCCTCAAGAGTCTATTCTTCTCCAATCACCAAATTAACTATGCATGAATGAACTCCCACATATGCTTGTCCTGAATCAAAAAGAGAGATAATATAATCCTATTTTTCTAAGTTTAATCTGAAAGATAGATGTTTCGCAGATTGTACAAATACATAATACATCCTTTCTTCTTTTCTTTGGTTACCATTAGACCTTTCAGAAATTTTCTATTTGCACAAATCCAAAAACATTATCAGAAGTATGTCAATTGAAGCTATATTTTCATTCCCCCAGAATTGCATTTAGCCTTTGATCCTTTCACCATCACAGAACTTACTTTCATGAGGTCATTGCCAACAGAATGAAATATACCTATGTGTGTGTGTGTGTAAAACATAAAACATAAGCCAGTCCACCATTTATTTTTACTTTTATTTTTTTATTTCCCGACAGAAAAAAATAAGGAGATGGCAGTTTGGGTATACTTGCCAGTTGCTAGTAATTAACTCATAACTTGTGAAAAGCTGTTGCGCCAAACAGCCCCTATAAGTTTAATGTTCAAGCCGAAAATATATGGGGAAAATTCTATTTCCACACACCTACTTACCTCGGTGCACACACTTATTAATTTGATTATTAATTATTCTTCTCAATCTACATACTAAATGTTTCAATTATACGCTTTACTCATACTATCGTATACATACCACCTCAATCCTCATTTCACACACCTATTAAAAATTGTAGACCCACTGCTATGGTTCCAGACAAACATTGAAGACCACAGTTAAAGTACAAAGTCAAAGTGAAGACCATAGTCCTCTATTGAAGACTCTCCATTGACAACTCTGTTGAAGACCCTCCGTTGAAGATGAGGCATCTCCTATTTTCCATTTCATTATTGCATTTATTATTTTGTTATTGCATTTATCATTTCGAGATCTTTGTGTACTCCATTCTTATAAAACTCTCGTTTTTTCTTTCAAGTTTTGCGCTTTTGGGCATATGGCACTGGTTTTCCAAAATTATTTATTTAATTTGGAAATTTACTCCCAAATAAAATTGCTTAATTCAACAATTGAGTTCCAAAAAAAAAAAAAACCAATGGTTAACTTCCGAATTGAGTACAGTATTTCGGTTCTGTAGTACTAAAATTGGTCAATGGGTTCGACATTTGATTTCCGATTCATATATTGTTTTTCGGCTCAGAAGTTCTGAATGTTTCCCCTATGAATCAGATAAATGCAAATCATTGTAATGTTTTTTTTTTACTTCTTGTCAAAAACTTGTAAATAATGTCACACAATTTTCATGAAAACAAACTAACTAATAAAAATTATTGAGTTACGAAATTCTTATTAAAAGTTACCTGGTTAGTTATAAAATAAATAGTACAATCCACCATAATATCATATCAAATCTCAATTTCTTTCAATGCATACAATCTGAAAAGAAAAAAATAATTTTTAATTCAGAATGTCAGAGCTGAATATAACACTATTATTCAGCATTTAATAATCAAAATAAATCAAAATTTTCAATCTTTAAAATCGAATTAGTTTAATAATTTCAGAATTTGTTCATCGAATAAAAACAAATAAAATCGGTGGTTAAGTTTTGAATGTTGAATACAACTATTATTTTCGGCAGTTGATATCCGAAGAAAATAAAATATTTCGACACTGATTTTTTGACTTAAAATCACGAAAAAAAAACTTCTGCACAAAAAAACTAACATTTTCATCACTATTTTTGCTAGCACCAGTCATATTTTTATTTGAATTTAAATTTTCATTGGTTTACAACTCTTCCATCACAAAATCAAGAATAATTGTGGATTATAATGACAAAACTATATAAATAATAGAGTATAAGCACAGAATAAAGCAATATGAAAATATTGGTTGAAGAGTATTAATTTACAAGCAATAGAAGACCATGAGAGTATTAATGAAAGAAGTGAAGAACAACAGATACATTTAAATTTTTTTTACTAGAAAGATGTGGATAGAGAAAATTGAAATATAATATAAAGAGTATATTATATTTTGATGTCCATTATGATTATTTTACTTTAAAATATAATTGTCATTAAAATAAAATTTTATTTAGTGTGTGCATTAAAATAAATAGCTGTATAGAAATAAAATTTTCCAAGTGCCTGCTCTAAAAGCCTGCGCTTAGTCTTACTGAAAATGGGTCAACAGTGCCATACGCGTAGCCTAGAGGAGGGAGAAGTTATTTAATTTACTGGTCTTGGAACATTGCTCCATACCACACATATTATGACACTAATCCTCTTATCCCTTCATAGGAGACAAAATGTAGTGAAACCTAGGTGCTTTAGGCCAATTAAATAATGCATGTTCGAGCATCATTTTCATTTGCCTGGAGCAAACTATAATTTGTAATGCTCTTTTTGGTTGGGAAATTGGAGAGAGATTTGAAAAGGGAAAGGGAAAGGGAAAAGGTGTGTAAAACTGGATGAAATGTAAGTATATTTTATTCACATTTCACGTAACTTTTCCCTTTTTTCTTTCCAAATCCCTTATCAAATCATCCAACCAAACACAGCGTAAGTGTTCTCTCTCCACATGATATGCAGAATTGCACATACTCACAAGCCGAAGTCCCAACAGTTGTACTAATAATTTAATAAAAAGGCTCCAGCAATGATCACACACTATATGTACAATATGCTGCAAGCCACAGAACAGAACTCCCAAATAAAAAATTTAAATAAATAATAAAAAGGAGAAGAGTTAAAGCTTGCTTGATAAAGAATTTCCAAATCTCCAACCAAAGCAAACAAATAATCAAATTAATTCATCAATAAAATACATGTTACAAGAATTACCTAGTAATCGTGAACTGCTCCTGCAGATAAAGTAGACTCAAAACTCAAATTCTAATGAGCTCAAATTATGTATCAATTCTCCCTAAAATGCCCGCCAGGACAAGCCCATTCATTACCTGTGCCTTTAACCGACGGCTTTTGCCCCAGCGCACACAAGCTTAGGAATAAATATGTGTTGTGGCTTTTAACTTTATATTGCACATATTACACAAGCTTGTGGTAATAACTAAAAAAGAAGTGGCAGAAACCACCACCACCTTTAGAAAATGCATTGCCAATCCGCATGCATAGGCAGTAAGGAAGGCAAGGTCCTCTCCTCCCGTATTGTAAAACCTTATTTGATTGAGGCCACCAAAATTCTCTTAATAATAAATTCAGAACAACTAACTACAGCTTATCAAGGAAGCATAGTACACAATACTACCACTACTACTGATGCTGCTGCTGCTGCTGAACCTTGAGGACAGGGAAAGCAATGACATCTCGGATGCTCGCAGAATTTGTCAGAAGCATTACTAGCCGGTCAACTCCAAGTCCCTGAAAAAACATCAATTATTTCGATTAGACCCTGCTGACGGAGAACATACACCTATGATATATGCAATTAAGAGAATTTTCCTTCTTAATCCTTCCTTCAATTCCACTCACTCTAAAAAGAATTTTCCTTCTTATCTGAAAAAGATAAATTATTTTCTTTTGTTTCGTTGGGAAAAATGAGGTGGAAAAAATGAATAGCTATTTTTTTTTTGGTTGTTTGTAAAAAAATGAATATTTATAAGTAATTACATCTCCTTTTCATTTTTCTTTCCCTCGATAAAATCCAAGATACAAACTTATCGTATGTCACTACTTAGCTTGAGAAATGTACACTCCATAAATATAACTTAGTCCCCCCATCCCCTATGTAGTCCAATAACAAAGTCTAACACACTAGGGCAAAGAAAACTACCAATCCCAACATGAGTTTGGAAAGAAATTGTAAAACATAAATGAGTCACATATTGTTGCACTACAACCACCCAAAGTAATTCAGGAAAATTGAAAAAAAATTTCCATACAGGACAAGATATGCACAGCAAATGCAAAAGGCACACAAGCCCACGTATAAGTACATTTAGTATACACATCTTTGTACAAGAACTCAACTCACTCGGAACAAATATGTAGTGTTAAATGAATGGTATTGATTTCTGCAAGTGATAACCTTACCATTCCCGAAGCTGGAGGCATTCCATATTCCAAAGCTGTAAGAAAGTCTTCATCAAGAGTCACTTCATATGAGTTGTCATCATTTTTTTTCCCTTTCTCATCTGAATCGTTCATTTCAGAAATTGCTGCTGCTCTCCTCTCATTATGCTGCCTCACTTGCTCTTCCAAGCGTCCTCTCTACCATGGTTTAAAATTAACAAAAACTAATTTTCTGCTTCATATTGAAACCAACCTCTCACAAGTTGCAACATATTTCAAAAGTATCACATTTAGCAAAAAAGAAAATTGTCCAACACTACAACCAACTAACGCACACATTTGAAGCATCACTAATATTACAGTTGACTAGGAAGTACAGGTGTGGGGGGTACATTATGGGTACATAAACAGTTTTGGACATGCCGATATGTCAAAACTTTTTAAAAAATGGAAAAAGAAAAAAAAGATATGGGTACAGTTAGGGTACATCCATAAAAAATACTATAGTTCTGTAATTTCTAGACAAGGTACAAACTAAATTTTAATGCCAAAAATTTAGTTAAGGATCCAATCTACAAATCAAAGTTCAATTGGTCAATCCGAGAGTCTGAGAAAAGAGGAAGCTTAATGGAAATTGTTGAGTGTTGAACGTTGACAATCATCAACCCTAATTGGTCTATCATCGCAGGCAGCGAAAGAAAGAAGCCTAGTCACAGAGAGAGAGAGAGAGAGAGAGAGACACACACACACACACACACACACACACACGAAGATGCTCCATAATTGGGGGGAAGAAATTGAAAATATTTTTAAAATTGGTGATAATTGCAAAAATACATTATACTTTTAAATTTTAATAAAAATAGGTCCAATATATTTGTTCAGTGCCCCTATATTTTTTTAAAATTTACATTAATGTCCGACATACCCACAAAAGTACCCGAAAAGCACCCATGCCATACCCAACATTCAAAAAATTAAGAAAAAGTATCGATACGTATTTCGCGTATCCAGTACGCATGCAATTGTACCAGTACGCATATTCCATACTGATATTTATTTTCTGTTGAATATAGAAATTAGAGTACATAGAATCTTTTTATTTTAGTATTATGTATGTAATCTGTGATTCTGTCAATCACTGATTTAGTATTATTTCCTTATTTATATCGTTATTTCTATCTTCAAACCTATTTGAGTTTGAGGGGGGGGTATTATACCTTCAGGCCGCCCCCCTCTAATGCACCACCAAAGCCGTCCCCTAATGCACTTTCTAATAAGCCGCTCCTTAGCACACTCAGTCATCTGTTACCATCATTGTTCAGCATCACGTCATAAGTTATGTGTGTGCCACGTTTGCTGGTTCAACATCCAATTCTCTACATCAGACCAGCATGATCCTTTTAAACTGTCTCGACATTGATTCTGATTAATCTCTACAACGGTTTGACATGACTCCTTAAACTATCCCGACATTGATTCCAGTTAGTTCTTACAACGGTCCGGCATGACTCGGTAAATTGTCCCGACATTGATTGCGGTCAGTTCCTACAACGGTCTAGCATGACCTTAAGCTGTCCCGACATTAGTTCCAACCAGTTTCTACAACGGTCTAGCACGACCATACGCCATCTCCCGACATTAGCTCCGGCCTCTAATGTCAACCAGAGTCTTGTTGGTTGTTAAAAAAAGTGTTTCTTGGCTATAGATACTTTGGTAGGTCTTCTAGGGCAGTTCAATCCCTATTTTTTTTCACTTTTTACGGTGTGATACTGATGTATTAAGCACTTTTTTAGCCTCTTTTATTTAGTGGACTACCAGATTTGTTCGGTAGCATTTATTTGGACTAGCCGTTGAGTTTTTTCTGACTTTTTCCAGTCATCCATTGGCAAGCTGTAATTGTTGAATATCTTCACACCAGCTTGAGAGGGAGTGTTGAATATAGAAATTAGAGTACATAAAATCTTTTTATTTTTAGTATTATGTATATAATCCGTAATTGTGTCAATCACTGATTTAGTATTGTTTCCTTATTTATATCATTTCCTAAATTGTATCATGAATCTATTATATATGGCCTCTACCTCATAGATGGGTAAGCCAAATAATTCTTTTCATTCTTTTTTTTCTACAACAATAGCTACAAAATCCAATAGACAGAAAGGTTGTGGCCATCACCAACAAAAGATAATTTATACTACACCCAACTGTTCTTGTATTTAAACTCTTCATCAAAACATCAACTCCACAACATTTTCTGATTGTACTCTATAAAAACATCATACCGATAAACCTTTCATGGATGATTTGTTTCAGTGAAGACTAGCTCTTGGATACATTTTTCAAAAAAACATATATCTTCTTTTATTTTGCAAACTAAAAGAAAGTGACAGTAAGGAAAACAGGAGACCTTCCATAAATCCACCACTATCCCATCACAATGGGAAAAGGCAATTTACAGCAATCATGGTATTGAAGAAATACAAGTCTGCTGTTTAAGGTTCAAGGGAAGAGCATTCCAAATCTTAAAGTCCATTAATAAAAGAATTCAGCATTGCGCTAAGAAGACCATCAGTGATTCAGTAGGCCAAAACAGAACAAGAACCTTGGCACTACACTTTTCAAGTTGGCTTGTTTTGATTTTCACAAAATGGTTTTTGATGGATATAATATAACCGCATTATCCCGTCTCAACCCAGCCCGACCAACACCCTGTTATTATTGAATAGCCAAAACCAAGAAATTCATCCTGAAAAGTTCGTCACCTGTTTTACAGTTACTCAAGACGTGATAATTACAGATAGTTGTGAGATTCAAAAATTCTGTTGATGCTTACCTGATCCACAGGGTCAGTTAGTTCAGAGAATGCATTTGCCAGTTCTCGACCACAAATAAATAATTCAAATCTCTCAGTCAGCCCTGCATGCCTAGATTTGAAGGAATGACGGTGAGATAAAAAGGCATGCTGTTTCAAATATGCATGACATGCTTCAGCATTTGCATTGTGTTCTATAAAAACAGAAAATGCATAAAATAAACTGACAAATTGAAGAAAAAAGAAAGAAAGAAAGAAAAAAAAGGTCCAATGGCTATGGACCATACAACAGGGGTAGCCCTCCCTTACAAATTGAATATTGATCACAGACGAACTCATCTCAGGAAAATATTTTGAAGATGTTATATCTCCATAATCGAGATGCCTGATAATTCAACTCATAAAGGCTACCCCATCCTTCTTAGAAAAAAGAAGAGAAACGGAAAAAAGAAAAAAAGAATGCAATGAACATAACAGATGATCTGGGCCATATGACACATACATTTGTCATATTTAACAACCCCCTCCCCCCACCGAAGGTAGAAAAAAATAAAAAAATAAAAACCCACTCTTTTGTATCGAGGGGAATGAATTTCTAGATAAAAACAGAAAGAAGACATTGTCTACCAATTGTCATGGATAATGACTTAAGAAGCACGGACACTTCTAGAAGACATTGTCTACCAGTATCAAATCCAACACTTGCGTCAAACACTGACATTCTTCAGACACTTTTAAAAGCGTGTCTAACATTTCTTCTTCGCGTCTTAATTAAAAAAATCACAATTCATAATATCAGACACCATGCGGACACTTTGTTGACACTTCTTAAGCCCTCCAAATATGTCCTATGCAATGAGTCCATTATAACAATGTTCTGCAGTTTTCATAACACAACTTACGAACTCTAAATATGTTACGCAACGTTTATTAGATGAATACATAGAACCAAACCGAAGCGAACCGAACCAAATCTTAAGTTCTATCAAATGGTGTTGGTTACATGAATCTTTCTTCCCCACTCGATTCCATTAGAGGCAATTGGATTAGTCAAATTAAGAAGATTCATATCTCTATTTACTACACTAGCCCACGTCAATCCAAGTCTACCCCTTCCACTAACACTTTCATCTACAATTATTGTATCGCATCTCTTCACTACTGTCACTGTTAGTCTCCATTGTATATGACTGAACCATCTCAATCTATTCTCTCTCATTGGTGCGACTCCTACCCATTCACGAATAGACCCATTTCTAACTTTGTTTTTTCTAGTCTTGCCACATATCCACCTTAGCAATCTCATCTCAGCAACACTCATCTTATCTATATGTTGTTTCTTAGTTGTCCAACATTCCGTCCCATACAACATCACTGGTCCAATAGCCGTTCTATAGAACTTTCCTTTTAGTCTATCGGATACTCGTTTATCGCACAGTACCCCAAATGCACTCCCCACTTAAGCCACCTCGCCTTAATTCTATATCTCCCCAGCTGTTGTAATCATCGATTCTAGATAACGAAAATGTTCACTCTTAAGTAGTTTTTAATTCTCAATGTTCACTTCTCTTTTTCCATTGTTACTATTACTAAAATTACACTCCACGTACTCTTGTCTTAGTTCTACTTATCCTAAATCCTTTAGATTCAAATGCTTCTCTCCAAGTCTCCAACTTAATGTCAACTCCTTCTCTAGTCCTCATCCACTAACACAATATCATCTGCAAAAAAGCATATACCATGGCAACATCATCTTGGATATTTCTCGTCAACTCATCCAAAACAAAAGCAAAAAGATAAGGACTTAAGGTTGATCCTCGATGTAACCGTACAGTAATTGAAAATTCACTCGTTTCTCCAGCCGACGATCTAATAAT
Source organism: Camellia granthamiana (assembly GCA_036172215.1). Lineage (NCBI taxonomy): Eukaryota > Viridiplantae > Streptophyta > Magnoliopsida > Ericales > Theaceae > Camellia > Camellia granthamiana. The sequence goes on along the minus strand of CM069915.1, from coordinate 107,246,355 downwards.
GGTTACCACACCTTCAAACATATCCCTAATTACATCAATGTAGCCTTTTGTCACCGTTTTCTTCTCTAACACCCACCAGATTATATTCTGAGGCACTCTATCATATGCTTTCTCAATATCAATAAAAATCATATAAATGTCTATTTTTCTTCTCTCTATCCTCAAAAAATAGATCGCTTCCATTGTTGACCTACTATGCATAAATCCAAATTGGTTCTCTAGCACCTCCATTTATATCTCGCAATCGACATTCCATCACTCTCCTACACTTTCATTATATGACACATCAGCTTTATTCCTCTATAGTTGTTGCAATTCTGGACATCTCCTTATACATCATGTTTGTTATAATGTTTTATAATTGTTTTGCATTTTTAAAATGTTGATTGTTAGTAAATAATATTTTAATGTTTAAGTTATGGGAATATATAATTTTTAATTATAAATTAGCGCTTATGTTACATACTTTTCATTATCTTTTAATAAATTATTCATATATATAATATGACATATAATAGATTTATAAAAATATAAAATTTTTAACATGTTCCAAGCATATCGTATCCTACATTTTTTGAAAATCATGTTGGCGTGTCTATGTTTTTGGCAACTTATGACTTTTAATACAAGGAAGGAAAAAAAATTGGAAAGAGTGCACAACCTATATGGTGGCTCACAAGTAGGACTTTGTTTCTTGACAATTCATAAACATTATTTTGAAAGTGAAAGAGTTTCCTCCATACTTCTAGGATTCCGTTAGAAAACACACTGACCTAAGAAGAACATTGAAAGGCTTGCTTCCTTTCCACATGGAGCTTTCTATGTGTTACAACTCTCGCCTAGATCCCCTCCCATCAAAAATTCTATCTTCTATAAGGTCTCACTTGCCAAATTCAAGTCTTCATCATAGAAAACCATGTATATATACACACATCATAGTTTTTAAAGGCAAATGCTTAACACGAGGCATAAGCATTTCGAATTTGGGATAGTGTTATACTATCTATCTGGAACATGTTTCCAGTTCAGATCTAGTTATTTCTTGTCTTCCTATTTTCAAAATTTTAGGCTTCATTTGGAACCAAATATCTCATGGACCTTGGCCCTTGCATGCTAGAAAATGCAGAAATCAGCCATAAAACCTGACTATAGCCTTATTTCTAGTCAACTTTAGGGTCCACATTTTATCGTTGTCATTGGGGCTTCCAACTAATTACATCACGAACTTGGATAGCACACCAGCTACACCCTAAGAAGCATGGACACAATATGTAAAATAAATAATTTTATATATTTATTATATGTCATAAATAATTATATTTAAATTAAACATAATAATTTTTAAAATCTACTGAAGGATAATAAATATAAATTTATATTGCTCAGGGTTTATCATTGGATTCCAAGATTTTTTCTTTTCTTTGAACTTGTAATGTGTTTTATGTGTAAGTATTGAGAAGTGTCCAACAAGTGTCATGTCAATGTTAGACACGGCGTTGGACACGACATGTTACCTTCTTAGAAGTGACTGTACATCTTAGGCTACACCTTTAGTTATAAACAATATTATAGAGAGAGCCTACAAAAAGTTTCAAATTTATAGTTCATCCTAGTTGAAGGTGTAATTTCAAGTTTTTTTCTATATTATGATGTATTCAAAGTAACTGTATGCATGGCAAGTAGTAAACAACCAAACAATTTCCTGGAAAAGATTCCATACCTTCGGTGTGGTTTGGCCAGAGGAGATATCTCAATTGGGTAGTGCTGCAGCAACTTTGGTTCTACCTCAATCTCAAAAACCTGGATAAATGATGCAAAATTAAAATTTTAGTAAGACCATATGGAAGAGATGTACAAGAATAAAAAGAAAGAAAAGCATATCGAAAACACTTAAACGGAAGCAAATGGTGTTTAATATTATGGAGCCAGTAGCCCCATCTAGGATACTAACCAAGCACACTTCAAAGTTAAAACTGAATCTGGAAAAAATAAATGCAGATTAACCTCATTAAGCACGTGGCCAACAGATGGGCATGATTCAATAGAACATTTGTCTTTATTTTCAAGGCCAGCACCAAGTGTCTTAATAGTAATTTCTTTAGCAGCTCTAAGATCATTGCCCAACTCAATGAAATCAATCCCAGTGACTTCTTTGACAAGATTGTGCATGGTGTCCCTCCTCCAAGGTCGTTCTAAACATATTTCTACTCCCTGCATGGAGCATTAGAGATTGAACAGATTTCTTACGTTTCTTGGAAAATGCTAAGTTTAAGACAATCAAAATCTTCAAAGCCATTATATAAAATAACTAGAAGAGAATATATGACATTTTAACACAATTTAAGCGCATGTCCAACTAACACAAATTTTCCTACAGCCATCCAGTGCCCAAATGTCGATGCTTAGGGACAATTCGACTCAAGTCACTTTGCAAAAGCAATTTTGAAATGAGAGAGGTAATGTCTAGTCAAACTTCCAGTAACTCAATTAAGGTAAGAAACAGCACTTAAATCTACTCCTTTGTGGCTGGATAATATTGCCACAAATCAATGAAGCAACTTAGCACACTCATTTACCCAAAAAATACATAAACTTGCCCCAAGAAACTCAGCATACACAATGCTACATGTTAGGATCAAGCGCTTGCCATCTCACCAAAACCCATAGGTAGTGGTGAAGGCGCAACTTTATTTCTTTAAAGGATATAGCGCCAAGTACCACAAGTCGACTGTGACTCGACCTTAGCCCGGAACTCCACCACAGCATGATGTTGGCCCCAACCTAGGCCAACAAACCCCCCCCCCCCCCCAAAGCACCTGCCCGCCTAGCAGCATGCCCTCCAAGGGAATCAAACTTGAGACCTCGCTCTGATACCAATTGTATGATCAAGCGCTTGTCATCTCACCAAAACTCATAGGTAATGGTGAAGGCGCAACTTAATTTCTTTAAAAGGTACAGAGCCAAAAGTTGACTGTGACTCGGCGTCTCCCAGGACCTCTGCCACGACAGGATGTTGGCCCAAACCCAGGCCAACACTACAGAATCTTAAGCCAATTAAATTGACCTCCTCCCTCCTATCAGAAAATCAAAAAGATAAACAAACATTTTTACCTGATAATCAATGGTAAGCTTCCCATGGACTGCAAGAGAACATTGAATCACAATTTCTTCTGCCATGTTCATCATGCTTTGGTAGTCTGAATATGCTTCGTACATCTAAGTTCAAGATAAGAAAACTACTAATCAATGCTCATTTTAGTCAACATTTATAACTATAGTTGCAGCCAACAAGAAGGATCATGCAAATAAACATTAACTCAACATGTTTACCAAAAAAAAAAAAAGCAAAATATGGAGATATTACCTCTATAGTGGTAAATTCCGGATTATGACGGTTGAAATGCCTTCATTTCTGAAGATCCGGCCCATCTCATATACTTTTTCAAATCCCCCCACCTGTCATTTGCAATTTGTGCTACTTAAGACATGAATTTTGCATGGAAATATGCAAGTCTGACAACCAAAAAACAGTGTTTTATTTTATTATTAATTACAAAAAAAGCTTTTACACTTCATTTAGATTGATGGTTTAGGAGAGAAAGTGAAGAATTTAGTTAAAATCTTGTTTGGAGGGGTTATGAGGGGGAAAGAGTACAAACATTTTAAGCACTTCACTTCCCCTCCAAAATTGGGAGGAAATGGTAGGAAAGTATTTCTCATAATAATTATATGAAAATATCTAGTTAAGTATATCATTAATTTAAATATTATCTAACCAAACAAAAGGAAGGAGACTTCCTCTCCCTTTTCTTCTCCTTCCTTTCCTTCCCCTCACTTTCTCTCCCATCAATCCAAACAGTGTGTTAATCTTTTACTAGATGGTTACAGTACCAGCAGTGATATCAATTATATATCCGAAGCTGTTCAGCAGGTTAGAAGAAAGGAGGAAAGAAAAGAGTCCATAAAATGAGTAGGCAAATCGACAAAGCAGGGTGGATGAATTGCAAGCAGAAACAATGCGACTAGTAAAACAAGCTTTTATGGGGACTCTAAACAGGAAATCAACAAGGATAAAGATATTAAGTACATAGGTCATATTCCTATAAGACCAGAAAAATACCAGTAAGAAACAAATGTTTTAACATACAAGCACTCTTGTATTTTTTTTATTTTTAGTTTTATTTTAGACAATTGAGATGCAAAGCTCCAAAAGAAAAGTAAATTGAGTAAAAGGATAAGGAGGAAAGGGGACTTTACTGAAGAGAGTGGGAAAGGAATGAGAATAAAGCAAGAGAATCCTTTCAAAAGAGGCAAAGCAAGACACAAAAATAATAAAATAAAGAGTAAGCACTGGATGTGCATGCATGAGAGAGAGGGACTTAAGAAAAAAAAAAGAATCCACCTAAATCACCTCAACTGTGCAGTCATGAATAAAGGTGAGGCAGAAACCTCCCCACAAAAAAACACAAAATAAGCCATACTTAGCACAAGAATACAATTAAATTTATAAAATAATTTTAAGAACATAAACAGGTATTTTGTACATGTCTACATACAGAGAGAGAGAGATTATGAAAAAAAAAGGTCTAATATATAGTAAACCACTTCAACAGAGAAGAACCCCCTCGACTAGAAAATAAAATAAATAAAGGACTAGAAGACAAGTAGAAAAGGAGCTACAGCCTAGATAAAGCAAAGTGATGGAAATTTTTTGACAAATGAATAAATAGTTGAGATAAAAATTTGCTGAGTTTAATAGTCAGAAAAAGATCTTCTCCAGACCAAGAGAAAGTGATCATTCTATTTGTCATTGTTTCAAGGTGTATGTCTAATATTGAGGACAAACTGCCGCAGTTTGCTAGATGAATAGGCTAGACATGCTACTATGCTTTATGGGATCTTGGATATTCTTAGGTCCAGAGATCAGCTAATTAAAAGGAAAATTTAAATACTTCGTAAAAAATTCTATCTATACATATTACATAGGAGACAAAATTGTTTCAAAATAACTAAGTTGCATTGCTTGCCAAACCAACCATTCAATATTGAACTGCTGAGAATGCTTCAATGGAATTTATTGATATTCAGCATACGAAAAAGCAAAAGTAAAGTACGTGAAACCTCACCAGCATTCTCTTTAAATGGAGCTCAGTTGCAATTCTCAAATAAAGATCCCTCCCAAGAGAATTATGGTATGTAACAAATGGCCTAGCCTCAGCTCCACCAGCTGCTCCCTAGTAGATCCAACAAATTAAAAACCAAATAACAGATACAAAAAAATCCTTCTGCTTTAATATATTGATATTTCATACACATGCATGCATAAATGAGGGGAGATAATGGAAGAAATGCATTAAAGCAATTAAGATAACATTTCAGGAAATACATAAAATTATTTGCATCACAAAAGAAAAAAGGATCAAGTAATATTTCTGCACAGCCTTGAAAAATGGATCACGTAATATTTCTACACAGCCTGATCAAGAAACAGAGACATTTAACGGACAAACAAAAACCTTACTCTCAATTCGGTAAATCGTAAGTCTACTCATTCAATTGCTTTTACATCTCAAGTTATTAGTTCCCATGTTTGCTACTAGTACTACACAAAGAAAAGAGAACTATTTCATAGATACTTACAAAAAAAGACAGCATAATGTCACGGCCTTGGTTATTGCCAAGCACTCCATGCGGCACTTAGTCACTCACAAACTTTGCTAGTGATACTAAGTCATCCTAACTCTTAAGCTCACAAGAAAGAAAGCTAGTTTACGCAAGAGTTTAAGAGAATGCACTCGTATTGCTCTTAGAGAGAATTTAAACTCTTGGTTGGATGTGAAGTGGATTGCAAGGCAAATGAGTCTTCACCCCTTTTATAGGTAACCTAGCCTTCTAGGAACTATCTAGAATGTACAATTAATATGATGTGTGGAATCCTCTCGGAGCCTTCCACAACCTTACAAGAATTATCTAGAACCTATTCCAAATCTTTCCGTACACATTCTAGAATTATGTACAAGTATCCCCCGTCCTCTCAAGTCTTCCAGGAGGTTAAGGAATGTTCCATTAGCCTCTATACCTCTAGCCTTCTTCTAGTGGGGACTTTGTTTAGGCAACTTGGTGGGATGTGACAAGAAGCTTTTAGTTAATTTAAAAGGTCAATTTAAAAGCATTTTTCAGAAATACCATGTTCAGCATTTAAATGTATTTAGGGACTCAAACAACACATTTTTAGCGAGACACAAACATATAAGATGAAACAAAAGAATAATTTATCAAAATTAAAATTTGCAATGTCATAACCCAATACAAGAGTTATTCACAAACCTGTAAAACTGGTGTTTCAATTTCGACAAAGCCTAATGATTCCACCGTCTTCCGTATCTCTGATACAATCTACTGACAAGAACATAAATTAGCAAACTAATCTTTTAAGCATAAGAGAGAATTTTCAGTGTAGGAAAGGAAGGGAAAAACATTATGTAGACTAACAGACATGGACGACTGAGCACTCCAGAACAAGGTCAAAAAGTCCCAATCAAATTTTGAGAATATCAATTTTTCTTTTTTTTAGTTCAAGTTTTAATTTTGGGAATACTGATTCCTCTTTCTTTTAGTTCACGTTTAACCCATACTACACATCCATATAAGCATTTTCATCTTAGCTACTCTCATTTTATGAACTTGATGTTTCTTAGTTGCCCAACGTTCTATCTCGTAAAGTATTGTTAGCCTTATAGTTGCTCTAAAAAAATTTCCTTTCAATTTGTTAGCATTAATCAATCACGTAATATTTTAAGACACACTCCTCCACTTGAGCCAACCTACTTTGATTCTATAGATTACGTGATCTTCAACTTCACTCATATTAATAATCAAACCTAGGTAATAAAAAATGTTCACTATTTGTTATCTCCTAGTTTTCGATGTTCACTTCTGGTTTTCGATGTTCACTTCATTATTTCTACTTCTACTATCACCAAAATTATATTACATATTTCAATTTTATTTCTATTAATTTTAAACCCTTTGGACTCTAGTGTTTCTCTCGATAACATACAATATGGCAATGTTCTAAAACCCAGACCATTGATCAAATCGAAAAAGGGACCAAATCAAGGGTCACTCACTAGTTCAACCATCATGTCAGGCAAAATCAAACTCCAATATAAATATATTAAAAATTATACAAATAAAAAACATAAGTATTAAGATACATTCATTTAAATTATTTTTATAGTTTAAAATACATATATTATTTATATTGATTGTTTAGGGGGAAAATTTTAATCATGCTTTGTGTTTGAAAAAAAAATGCAGTGAATGCAATAAATGTAATCACTTTGTTTTGTTTAGTTTTTGAAAATTGTTTTCGAGTTTTTTGGTTTTTCAAATTTTTTTTGTCTTTAATATTAAAAAAATTATATTGTAGTCAAATTTTTTTTTTTAACTTTTTAGATGCACCTAATCAAGATGAACTTAAAAAATAAAATATTTGTAAAGAAATCTAATAAAAGTGATCCAAATGCGCCTAATCATATGTTTAGTGAATTTTTTTGAAATTTTTTCACAAATATTTTACTTTTTGAGTGCACTAAGATTAAATACATCTAAAATGTAAAAATAAGATTACTAAAATATGATACACAAATTCATTAAAGACAAAAATAAATAAATAAATAAATAAAAATAAAAATAGAAAAACAAAAAAAAAATAATTTGAAACCCAAACAAGATGAATAAGTTTACTATTTTTTAACAAAGTGGCTGACTTGCTAATGCATCATATTTGGGCATTCAAGACACATTTGGAACAAATTTTTACAAAAGCCACATGTGGCTCATCTTGAGCAGTTTCTTGAATCACCTACCAGTTTGAACGGTTAATCAGTTCAACCGCAATTCTCACCAGTTTAATAGAAAAATGGTAAAAGAGGATCAGAGCATATTCTCATTCCTTACAGCTTGCTTCTCCACTCGCCATGCCATGTTATCAGGATCAAAGGGAATTTCTTAGCCCTATTTACCAATTTTCCGTTCAAAACGAATTCGGTGGTTCATCCAAACCAAAACTAGACGGATCAACCAGTTGAGAAAACCAGTTCGGTCTGGTTTTTCAAACATTGTAGCATGGGATATCACCCTAATGTAATACTACAATGATTGAAAATTCACTAGTTTCTCCTACAGGTGATCTAATTGTAGTCACAAACCCTACCATACATGTCTTCCGTCGCATCAATACCTTTTGATCACACCATTTTTCTCCAACACGAGTGTTTTTCTGCTTGAGATGTACGAGATGAAAGTCTCATATACGGTTCTCAAAGGGGGGTCTTCAAAAGAAGGGCTTCTTTTCGGGGGACGAGATAGATGATCTATAGGGCATAAATCCAAACTAATTCTCTGACACTGTTATTGTAACCCTTAAACGATGCTTAATCACTCTCTCCTATAGTTACATTATATGACTCATCAACTTAATACCTCTATAGTACTAATTTTTTATATCTCCCTTAATTTTATATATAGGTACTAAGATATTGTTAATCCATTCATCAAGTATTTTGATAGTCATTAGAATCTTAAAGAATTTTGTTAACTAAGAGACCCCCTCCATACTAAGCATTTACAAGGCCCAATAGAGATACAATTTAGTCCTAATGTTACCTGACTTTATCTTCTTCAGTGCAAATTCCAACTCAAACTCACTTAGTCAACAGTAAAACCTATATTCACTAATTCCATCAAGATTGTCATATTTGTCTCCTTTTCTCGTTTTCTAAATGTTTTTCATTTTAATAGTTTCTCAAAACAACTTTTTCCACATTTCCTTAATCTCCTTGTCGTTTACCAACACCCTCAAATTCTCACTTTTTATACACTCGACATAATTAAAATCTCGTGTTATTCTCTCTCAATTTAGCAAGTTTGTAAATATATTTTTTTTCCAGCTTTACTATATAATAATATAGTATAAAGATCTTCATAAGCTTTAAGCATAGCATCTAAAACCTCCTTATTAAAAATTTCTCATTTTATCCTTTTGTCACTTTTTAAAACATCTTTTTTTGTTTATACTATGGTAAAAAATACAGGAAAGAGGGTTTTTTAGGCGTGTGTTCTTTGTTGTTAAGTGAAGATGTTGGTGGTCAGAAGGAGACTAGGTTGGGCTACTAGAATTTTTTGATTTGTGGGTCTGGATGGAATTTTTTTTTTTTTGGTCCGACTGGTCTGGTTCAAGTGTAGCTGGTCAGTTCACGTGGTGGGGTAAGAGGTTTAGGGCTAGAGGTGTTGCATTATACTAGGTGGATTTATGGAATTTGGGCTGTAGGTGGGTTTTATGGTTGGGCCGAAGCTGGATGGGTTCAAATGACTTGGGTTATGTTATGAGTTTAAAGTTGGGTCAGATCAAGGTTAGTTAATCAGGTCTATGGTTAAATACAACCCGATTAAGAAATCGTCTTCTTACAGATGATGTTCACAGACCAATGATGATGGACCAGAAACTCCAACAAAGACGCAACAAAGATAAACAGCAAAACAACCAAACCAAACAAAGCCTTAAGTCCTATCAAATGGGGTCGGCTACATGAATCCTTCTTCTCCATTCAACTCTATCCAAGGCCATATCGTTAGTCAAATTAAGGAGATGCATATCTCTATTTACTACACTAACCCACGTCAATTTAGGTCTGTCCCTTCCCCTAACACTTCCATCTACCGTCACTGTATCGCATCTCTTCACCACTGCCTCTGTTGGTCTCCATTATATATGACCAAACCATCTCAATCTATTATCCCTCAGCTTATCTTCTATCGGTACTACACCTACCAATTCTCGAATATACTCATTCCTAACTCTGTCTATTCTAATCTTGTCATACATTCACCTTAGCATCCTCATCTCAGCAACACTCATCTTATGTACATGTTGTTTCTTAGTTGCTCAACATTCCATCCCATACAACATCGCTGATCTAATAGCCATTCTATAGAACTTTCCTTTTAGTGTAATGGGTACTTGTTTATTGCACAGTACTCCAAACGCACTCCTCCACTTAAGCCATCCCACCTTAATTCTATGGACCACATCCGCTCCAATTTCCCCAACCGTTGTGATAATTGATCCTAAATAACGAAAATGTTCACTCTTAAATAGTGCTTGGTCCTCAATCTTCATTTCTCCTCGACTTCTAGTGTTATTGTTACTAAAATTACACTCCATATACTTTGTCTTAGTTCTGCTTATCCTAAATCCTTTAGATTCAAGTGCTTCTCTCCAAGTCTCAACTTAGTGTTAACTTCTTCTCTAGTCTCATCCACTAACACAATATCATCTGCAAAAAACATATATCATGGCACATCATCCTGAATATTTTTCGTCAACTCATCCACAACAAAAGCAAAAAGATGAGAACTTAAGGTTGATCCTTGGTGTAACCTTACAATAATTGGAAATTCACTTGTCTCTCCAATCGGCGATCTAATAGTGGTCACCAAACCTTCATACATATCCCTAATCACATCAATGTAACCTTTTGTCACCCCTTTCTTCTCTAACACCCACCAGATTATATCCCGAGGCACTCTATCATATGCTTTCTTAAGATCGATAAAAACCATATAAATGTTTCTTTTCTTTTCTCTATACTTTTCTATTACTCTCCCCAAAAGATAGATCGCTTCCATTGTTGACCTACCAGGCGTAAACTCAAATTGATTCTCTAACACATCTGTTATATCTCGCAATTGACGTTTCATCACTCTCTTCCACACTTTTATTATATGGCACATTAGCTTGATTCCTCTATAGTTGTTGCAGTTCTGGACATCTCCTTTATTCTTATAGGTTAGCACTAAGATACTCGTTTTCCACTCCTCTGGTATTTTCTTAGTCAACAAAATCTTGCTAAATAACATAGTCAACCAAGCCACCCCCTTCTTACCCAAACATTTTCAAACTTCAATAGGGATATCATCGTGTCCTAAAGTCTTATTCGATTTCATCTTCTTAAGTGCAATCTCCACTTCAAAGTTCTCAATCCTACAATAGAACATGTAGTCTTGATTTTCCTTATTACTACCTACTCCCTCCCCTTTTGACCTAACTCCATGTTCCTCATTTAACAACTTCTCAAAATAGTTCTTTCATCTCTCCTTATCCTTCACCAACAAACTTGGATCTTACAATTTTATATGATGTTTGAAAAAGAAGACGCTCACTTTTACCAGTAAACAAACTTTTTTAGCTTCTCAAAAGAATGGGAGATAAAAATTTTAAGTGCATTTCTTATAAATCCCATTTAATTTGAAGTACATTTCTAAATTATTTACAACATGTTATCTAAGAATATTATACAACATGCGATATATTTAAGTGTTTAAGACGTGTCCCCATACCCATACTTGACTTTGGAGGCATATCCCAGTATCCTAAAATTTACGTTTAGGAAGATCTGACACTTGAACACACCCCCACAACCGATATTCGTACCCAAGTCCATGTAACATAGACAACTAATCTAAGGTCAATAATGCAAAACAACGGCTGACTAGCTACAAAGCAATTCACAACACCAAAGGAGATCAATGAGAATATCAGCTATAACTCAGGGATGGTGACAGACAAATGAACTAGGTAATATCTTCAACAATGGGTTGTTGGCGATTATTGAAGGGAATAATGGTTGGTGATGTATAGGCAAGTAGCAACTTCAATGCAGCAAGGCTAGAATCTTTGTGAGGCTCCTTAGCTGCATGAACACTAACACTCTTTGGACACTCCTAAGAATGTGTCCAACACTTCTTCAACGTGTCTTACTTTTAAAAATCAAATTCATAATATTAGACACTTCATGACCCCTTTCTGGCCAAAACACATTCTATGTGATGAATCCCTTCATAGAATAATGTTAAGCATTTTTCCAAACACAACTTATGCACTCCAAATATGCTTTTAAACATTTTATAAGACGAACACATCATATTTATTACAACATTTTATAATTGTTTTGCATTATGCATGATGTAACTTTTACGTGAATGATATATTGATGTTTAAGTTATGAAAGATATGATTTTTTTAATGTAATTAGCGTTATGTTTCATTTTTTTCATCATCTTTGAATGAATTACTCATATATATCACATATAATAAATTTGTAAACCAAACCAAACCAAACCAAACTAAGCCTTAAGTCCCATCAAATGGGGTTGGCTACATGAATCCTTTTTCTCCACTCGACTCTATCAACGGCCATTTGGTTAGTCAAGTTAAGAAAATTCATATATCTATTTACTATACTAGCCCACGTCAATTTAGGTATGCCCCTTCCTCTAACACTTCCATCTACCATCACTGTATCACATCTCTTCACTACTACTTTTGTTGGTCTCCATTGTATATGACCAAACCATCTTAATCTATTCTCTCTCAACTTATCTACAATCGATACTACTCCTACCCATTCACAAATATACTTATTCCTAACTCTGTCTTTTCTAGTCTTGCCACACATCCACCTTAACATTCTAATCTCAGCAACACTCATCTTATCTACATGTTGTTTCTTAGTTGCCTAACATTCCGTCTCATACAACATCGCTAGTCTAATAACCGTTCTATAGAACTTTCTTTTTAGTCTAGTGGGTACTCGTTTATCGCACAGTACCCCAAACGCACTCCTCCACTTAAGTCACCCCACCTTAATTTTATAGACCATATCCGCTCCAATCTCCCCAGCTGTTTTGATAATTAATCCTAAATAATTAAAATGTTCACTCTTAGGCAAAAATATAATAAATTTGTAAAAATATAAAATTTTAACGTGTCTCAAGTATGTCATATCCTACATTTTTAAAAAAAAATTGATGTGTCAACATGTCCATGTCTATGCTACTTAGTGAGGCTCTAATACCAAATTGATGTAAAACGAAGGGAGAATAAGATAGAGAATGGGAGAGAAAAACACACAAGGGCGACCAACCCCATCGCACAAAGGTCACAGCCCTAAACAACTCAAAACCACCCTAATACGATGCCAAACCCTTTATCAATCAGCTAACTACCCTAGTAAAATAAGAAACTAGAAACCCAAATAAAATAGGAAAATTAATAACAAGAAGAAGAAACTAAATATTAAAGAATAAAGAATATTAATTAATAAAATTGTAAATTAAGCCTCCAAGTGGTGAAAATTTGCTGCATGAGAGCTGAATATTGGACATCTACGTTCTGTATCAATATGTCACCTCAGTGATAACTCCATAAAATGACTGGAACATTTAAAACCAACAGCATGAATCCAATGTATTCCATATTTAAAAAGAGAGGAAAAGAAAATTGAAAGATCTAAATGGACAAAATGAATAGCAGCAGTTAGTCATTACTTAATCCAAAAATATTTTTGCACTAGGGGAAATAAGAACAGTTCAGAAGCAAAAGTAATAAGATATGAAAGATAATAACAACAATAGTGGTAATTATGTTCTTGACATTGGTCGCAATAAGATTTTTCTTTTTTTTATTTTTTTTATAGGCAAATAATACTAGATAGTGATGATAATAATATTGTATTTTTTGGACTTCATGTCCTCCTGCCTTGGTCTCTTTTGTACTTCATTTTTATTTTCAAAAAAAAAATCTCTTTGTGGCTCATCAAAAATAAAAATAAAAATAAAAATATAATAATATTGATTACCCACCTTTGCTCTTTTCCGAAATATATCAGCTACCTCAGGATTTGCGATCATATCTACATACCTAAACAAATAACATAACAAGACACTGTCAAAATCAATGATAAGCCATTTTACAGAACCCATATTAGCTTTAAAAACTGAATCTAGAGGCGAAGTATGGAAAATGGAAGGACATATTCATGACTTGGGAACTATTCACCTATATAAGGTGTTTGACAATTTTATAATGGGAAAAACGCCAGTCAATACAACTTGCTCCATACAATGTTACAAACACATGCAAGCGCTAGGCCTCACAGACACTTCCCAAACAAATAAAGAAAGCTATTCAGAAACTAAATTAAATTTCAGTTGTTGAGAATCTTATATACTCTTGAGTTGTCTCCAAGAATGAACAGTTGAGCTCATGACAAAACATTTAATTTCATCACAAGAGAAGAGCTAGAACTAGCATCATGAATTGCACAAGAAAACCCGACTTACTAAATTGCTAAATGCATGCTCCCTATTCAATTTTGGATTAAGAAAGCATAGGCACCCTGCAGTAGCTTGGAAACCTGACTTCCACTTTATTTTTATTTGCTTGTCCAAAAAAGAAATCAATCATTTTTAATAGTGTTTTGTTAACAAGTGTTCTAAGGGCATTGATTAACAAAGCATAAAATAGTTGTACATTCTATATAACACGCACTTTTATGCAAAGTGTACAATCAATTTAAACTTCTTAAGAAGTACCCTAAGGGCACTCATTAATAAAATCCTTTTTTAATTTCACTAAATACAAGTACAATGGGAGAGTGAGCAAGCTAGTCTCCCCACAAGATGATCAACTAAATGCTAAGAGTAGACTGCTTCACTTTTAGTCACTTTTGCCCTAGCATTTGCATGCCACTGCTCAGAATTCAGTCTGTGAATTCAACTGGTGCTGACTTTAGACATTCCGCATATTTTTCCAATGATCAAGGCATTCAAGCATTGGATCAAATTGTTGGTTTATGGGAAGCAATAGAACCATTACACTATCTATGACTATTAGGGATCTAGGAAGCACGGATACAGATACCGGGATACAGCGATACGCCAAAATTTGAAAAAGTAGGATAAAGGTACGGCGGAGATACGTTCGTAAAAAAATACATATATTTTTTATAATTTTAATAATGTAATATGCATGAAAATAAAACCTAAAGCAAATTAATAAATAAAGAGAAGAATTCCTATTAAATAAAGAAATACTAACATTAAAGTTCGTAAAATTAAAAATGTGGTAGAGAAATACTTACATTAAAATAGTGTAGAAAAAATAAATAAAGTAGCCTAATAGATAAGGGGTGGGAAAAAAGAAGAAGAAGAAGACGAAGAAGAATGAGAGCAGAGAGTATTGACTATTGAAAAAAATATAAATATAAAATAATAAAAAATTGGAAAAAAAAAAAATTTGTATACTTATTTGCCATGTTAAAATATAAAAAATTAGAAGAAAAAATTGGATACTTATTTCGCCTCACGTATCCTACCGTATCCCTCACGTATCCTACCGTATCCCTCAAGTATCCTTCCGTATCCCTCTCATATCCGAAATTTAAAATAAAAAAATAAAAAATCGGATACTTATTTGCCGTATCCAATACATATTCCGCCGTATCGGATGCCCGATACATATCCAATACTCGTACGGCACCTTTTTTGAAGTATTTGTGCTTCATAGTTAGGGATTCATGTTTTATTTAAGAAAATATTGAGCATGATGCTCTGCCAATACACCAAATCTCAAGTTGTACCCAGCTCAGTAGCAAGAAAATCATCAAGTACCTAGAGCTAAACATTTTTCTTCCATTGCCTTTAAAATAAAATAAAATAAAGGTATGGAGCGAGAAAATGTTGGTTTGCAGAAATAAGAATAGGCCTAGAGAGAAAGAGAGATGCAACTCTCCCTAGAGGAGCTAGTTAAGACTTGATGCTCCAACAATAATTATATTAGGTTTAAAACAGCCCACTAGACTAGAACCTCATCATACCAATTTGAATAAGAAGAGTTATATTTGCAATTTGTCTTAAATAAAGAAATCCTAAGAGTCTAAGATGGAAAAAATTGTATGAGAAGGCTAACATGTGATGCATACAAATAAGATTACCAGTACTCTGAACAGCCGTAAGCAAAATCAAGTAAGTAACTAACTAGATAAATACATTAAAGAAGAAATGGACTATTTGAGGCTGCATGTCCAGAAAATAAATCCCTATCAAAAATAAATAAATAAATAATTACCCAAGAATAAGATAATTCATATATCTCAATCATAATGATCCATTCAGTCTCATTTATTATGAAACGGCAATGAACTACAATGCCATACATGCCCTCAAGAAAGTAATTTTAGTTATAGGACTTGTACAAATATGCTATTAAAACAATTCCCTAAACGTAATTTGACACTACTACAATATTGGTAATTTAAAAAAAAAAAAAAAATTTGATAAATTATAATATTGGTAATTTAATTAGACATATCAAAAAAAAAGATATAGGTGATTTAATCAGTGGATATATCATTTACAAGACTCTGACGGTAGTATATCCATCCAGCTTTGGCAAATAATGACTCACTGCTCACTGTCAATGTAAACTACTACAATTCTAATTGATGTTGTGGATATGTTCAAAAATAATAATTGATGTTGCAGATATTGTTCCATACTGGCAGCCAGCCGGTAAGTATCATTCCTAGAAAAAAAAAAAAAAAAAAAAAAAAAAGGGATAGTAATTTTGTAATACCTTATCGCCTATATTTTCAGCTAGTTCCAGAGTTTTCATTCTTACCGAAAAATACCAGTCAAAATGTGAATACTGGCAACAAGCCTGGTACGGAAAAACCCTCTTCTGTCAGCATAGAACTCGTTGACAAAAGAATACAGAAATCTTATTTTGTGAAGGGCGGCATTTTACCTCTTTCCTCTTTCACTTGCATGATTTGCTACTCAAATTTCCAAAATCTTCTTCAGCCTTATTAGTCTCAAGAAGTACCTCTCTCTATCTATCTCTCTCAGTAGTTCAGTGTCCTGATCTATGTTTTCCATCTTTCACTTGCATGGTTTGTTTTATATTTTGGATTTATGTTTTTTTCTCATCCCTTTGGCACAGCATGCAAACCAGCAAACTGCATCTGTTTTTCTTTTCCTTTCTTGGGTTTTTTTTAGCTTGTCTATGAATAGAAAAGAAAAATCATGCATATATACTATTTATGTCTGATATAAAATGCCACTAATATTGGCTGGCTTTTTATTATTTTTCTTCTTTTTTTCTTTTTTTTTGAGAAATGCCATTTGCTTCTTGGTATACTGCTAGAACTTGCAATTACTAGTCTGCTGCTCTTTGGATTGGACAAACAGAAGTCACTTTACCTAGGTGCCATTTGGTAACGTTTACAATTTACTCTGTTTAGTTTACAGAAAATATTAAACATGTTTATATTTATTTTTGGAAAAAACAAAAACAGAAACATGTTTACAAAAACATGTTTGGTACACACGTGTTTTAATTATATGTTTTGAAAACAAGTGAAAAGGATGGGCCCTTTATATCAGATACGTTTTTGAGGTGGAGCTTTAGCTTATCATAGAAATCTTGATGTTCATAATTGCTTTTCGTTAGTACTTTTGACCCTTTATAATAGACCTTGCTTTGCATCTTTTTTTTGGGGAATAAATTAGCTCAATGTTCTTGGATGATGCTAATACATACTTTCGTTTGATTAACACATTATGCTAAAATTATTTGGTATTGGGTAATATTTGTTATATATATAATAGACCTTGCTTTTTATCTTTTGTTTTGGGGAATAAATTAGCTTAATGTTCTTGGAGGAATGCTAATACATACTTCTGTTTGACAACATGGTATGCTAAAATTATTTGGTATTGGGTAATATTTTTAATAAATATATAATATTTGTAAGGATAAATTGAAACAGTACCCAAAAACACACCGTCACTAATGGGAAAAGAAAAGGAAGAAAAAAAAAAGGTATTGTGTCATGCATGGAATTGATGTTGGAATGTGTCCCACATTGCCTGGTGAGTTACCCATCTGTGCTGATTATAAAGCTCCAGTTTCCCTCTCCTTAATACCTGGGTTTTAAGAATAAGTGTGGGCTAGGCTTTTCAATTTGGTATCAAAGCTTGGTTGGGCCTATGATTGGTATGCCGTTTGTCCAGCTACTGTATGTTGTGGTCCAGGAGGGTGTGTTGGAATGTGTCTCACATCACCTGGAGTTGCCTTATAAGGCTCCAGTTTCTCTCTCCTTAATACCTGGGTTTTAAGGAAAAGTGTAGGTTGGGGCTTTTCAATTGACAACTTTGGTTCTAATCAATATTTTCTATTTTCATTAATATTATCTTATGAAATAAGTGAAAAGAGATTACAAAAACTTGAAAGAAAAAGAGATAGAAAACTATTTATATATATAAATAAAACTAGGAAAAAACAAACTTCTGCAGGAAGGTTTTACACCCATGCAAATAAAAATTATTCTTTCGAGGACAATCATAAAAAACTATTTCAGATTCAAATGTCTTGTCTATGTTACCAAGTCCAGTGGATTCCTACATCAATATCATTGCAATGTCTCGTCATGTTATACATGGATGTCTGACAATGAAAAAAGAGAAACTATGAACTCACCGTTGGCGGTAGCGCTTATCCACATCAGTTAGACCATGATACTTGTCTGGTAGTGGTAGTAGAGACTTTGAAAGAATTGAAAATGAATTCAAATTAACTGAAAGCTCCCCTGAAAATCAAATTAAGGAATAAAATGGTCACCAAGGCTGTGTTAGGCTCATCAGGTCACATCCATTTAATTCAAAAGGGGAAGGGGGGGAGAAACAAAATAGGCCAGAGTTTGTCCACAGTCGGAACTCAAAAATTCTCCTTGTACAGAATTTTGCACTTATTCATGCTAAAGCATTTCAAGGAAAGGACTAATTAATGAAGCCCATAAACTAGGCATTGAGGTTTCTAACTTGCTTGTTTTGTGCCTAGGAGATACTGCTATGGAAGCTATTTTTCTAATTCTGAGACTAACGAAAAATACAAGAAAAAGAACAAGTACCTTCATATGATTTTTACTGATTTAAAAAAATAAAAATAAAAATTAGAAGAAAAAATAAAATAAAATACACACATGCTAAGATTCCTAGAAAAAAAAAATGTGCAAAGTTTTGGAAAAGGAGTATCATTGTACTAGCTAGATATATTGATGTAATTAAAGACAAGTACGATTGAGCCATGACTGGTGTCAAAATACTAAGGAGAGAAACAACTGAATTTCCAATAACAATAGGTTTTACATCAAGGATCAATTGTAAGTCCTTACCCTTTTGCATTAATTGTAGATGAACTAACTAGGGACATTCAATGGATATCTCATGCATATGTTATTTCTAAACAATAACTTAGTTGATGAAACAAAAGAAACGGTAAACTTTAAGCTTAAATTGTGGAGAATATTTTACAATCTAGTGAATTTAGGCTAAGTAATACAAACTAAAAACAACGCCCAATTAATACACATTAATGTATGTTTGGGAGGAGAAAGATTGGGTACACACCTAACCTTTGGCATAGTGCAAAAAGTGGTTGTCCCGTGACTTGAACCCATAACCTCAAGGTTATTAGGCCAAGGTTTTTACCATTGAACCAATGGACAACCTACAGAAACTATTCAGGATATTTTAAAGAAGGTGGAGGTTTTTACAGAATTGCACCATACTAAGACAAATTACGTAAGTGTGTAACTCTGGCAAAAATATAAATACGGATGAAAATGGAGTAAAAAATTATGGGCATGAGCTAACTAAGAGTAACCATTTTCAATATCTTGGTCAGTTATTCATAAAAATTGAGAGATTGAAGACGTAGCGTGGGAAGTGCAATATTCTGGACAATTGGGTTGGAAAGAAATGCAAGGATTTTTTAAGATAAATTTAGAAATTTGGATTCTATGTGGGTTAAAGTTTGTAGTTTGGCATCTTTTTGGGTTTCGGTGGCCCCTCCATTTAGAGGGATTCCACTATTTTTTATTTCTAGAGATTGGAAGATGGCATGCGACACAGTCTTTTGTATCTGTTTGTTTTGGTGGACTTTTATTTGCTTCTTTGTGTAATCAAGGAGGACTCCTCATCGTCCCTTGCACTTCTCTTTTTCTTTTTAATAAAACTTCTTTCATTGCTGATCCAAAAAAAATAATTTAAGGAGATGCACCAAATGGTTTTGTAATTGTAGAATTCTTATTTAAGTTGGATGGAAAAAAATTAATAGGACTGCTATAAGACTTGTTAAGATATATGGTAATATTGGGTAGTTAAGGGAAAAAAAAAATGTTCAAAAAATGAGTGCAAGTGAAATGAGAATGCTGAAATGGATGAGCCAAGTTACAAGAGAAGATAAAATAAGAAATAAATCAATTAGGAAGTTATAAGTGCTTCCAATTAAAGATAAGATGAGGGAATGCCATTTGAGATGCTATTTTTGTGCATTGCAGACTAACCAATGTGCCTGTAAGGATGAGTGATTTGATCCATAAAGAGGGTAGTAAAAGAAATAAAGAATGGCCTAGGAGACTTGGTTTGAGTTGATAAGAAAATATGTGACTATCTTAAATTTAACTAAGAATATTAGCAATTAGAACCAATTGGAGGAAATGGATCCATGTAGCCACCCCAACTAATTAAGTCAAACGCTGCTTGTGTTTCTTTTCCGTTGAAATAACCAAAACATTTTTGTTTTTGTGGGAAACTAACATGAAAGGAAATTGAAAAAACAAAATTCCAATGTTTCCCATAGATTCACCGAAACGCACTCAAAAAATATTGAAAGAATGGTAGTTTGACCGAGCACAAAATTTCAAGAAACATGACAAGAAAATGTTCCATCATTGGACAACACACACAGCAGTTAATGAGATAAGATTATTTTAGCATAAGTCTTCTTGAGCAAGACAGGGTTAGCAAGGAGGATGAGTTCCTAAGTTACAAAAGAAAGCTACACCTTGCAACCTAATTGTTCCACAAGGTACAAATACATGATCCACCTTCCCATTCTAAGTAGTTGAATAGAATTTATACTATGCATGAAGTGCAGTCTGAAAAATTCAGAGTAAGACATGATTCCTGGAGAGTTATTTCCAGTACAGTTCATTTCCTAGGATCTGTAAGTTTTTTAAAGAAGACAGTCAAAAAGGCCACATCGCTTCCTCTCTTTTGGTCTTCCTTGGGTGCGCATTGTTCAACTACTCCCCTCCTACATTTATGCCCCTCCGTTTAAGTTCATTCATTTACTTAACAAAAATAAAACAAAATCATGTGTCAAGTGAGTAACTCCTAACTAGTGGTCTGCCTATTGTCAAGTTATTTGGTTTTCATTGGAGGATCTAAGAATTGGCACCAGGAAGATCAATGATTCTAGCCATAAGCATGGAACTCTATCCAAACCTCATGTGCTTTGAGAGATTCCGAATGAAGAAGGTTGGAACTTTTGGCAGTCAGAATTAAAAGAAAAGCCATTTCATTTTGTGTCCTCAATTACCTAACAGATGATGCAAAAAACTACACACATGCTTTAAGCTGCCAAAAGTATACTTCTTTCTTTGCACAATAAGCAACTGAAAAGAAGTAAACAATAACAAAGTGACAAAATATCTATCTTCCAGATTTCTCCCAATTTATAGGTTAAGGAAAGCTCTCCTTTGAGAACAGGCTATTTTGGTAACTTTTTGGCTTTTTACGAAAAGATGTGCAGAAAAGTAGAGAAAGTGATGTGACAACTTATAGTGGCTTTTTGACTTTTTGGCTAAAACTGAAAGTTGCAACTAATATAAACTTGGACAGTTGAAAAGTTACCCTTCTCTGTACGCTTTATTGATCCACTTGCACCAAGTATATCACCAACATCAACAAGTGTCTTTAACTGTTCAAATTGATCATGTTCAAGCCTTTCCTTCTCACAATAAAGCTAAAACCAAAAATTGATAATTTCAGTGTAATGCTATAGGAGAATTCCACATAAAAAAACACACTCAAGAAAAGCAAAAAACAAAAACAAACCCAAGAAGAAATCAATATATAGATGAATTAGGTCATGGCTGAGGTAATTGTACTAAATTTAAATGACAATAACCAAATAAGTAAACTTATTTCTTATCCCCTCACGGTCCAAGTCAAATGAGCAAGCTCTTATATGAAGTAATCTGTTAGCCTGTCTATAGATGGTCCCTGTTCATTGCTTCCTCCTAAGCAATAAATTCCATGTATCTCAATCATTCATTGGGCAATTAAAAACATTAGAGTAAGTTGAATAAAATTATAAAAGTTTACATATATGTATATACATATAAATATATATTATGCGACCAATATCATAATGCATCTAGTAAAGAGCTTTGACCACTAAACCCATTTCAAGTCACAATTAGAATTCTTAAAGAAGACTAAGGTAGTGTTTGATAACCCAATTCAGCACTTAGAACTTAATCTTCTAAATTAGAATCAATTAAACATGTTCGATAATCATAATTAGTATCACTTAAAAATTTAAGTGACTCTTAAAATGAAAGCTAAAAGTTAAGAAAAGTTTAAGAAATAGGATTCTTACTGAATGTCGACTGATTCATAACTACTTATGCATAAGTATCAACATGTATCGTTATGATCTCACCACCTCAACCATCACCACTACTACTACACCCCCATAACCGCCACCGCCGCTATTGCTATGGTTATGACCATCGCCGCTACTAACACCATTGCCACCACAAGCACCACCATCATTTCATTACCACCACACCAGCATCATGATCGTTGCTACCGCTACCACAACCATGACTATCACAACCCTCTACCTCCACCACCATTGCCACCATTGCCAACCATCTTTCCACCACTACAATCACCACCTCTACTACACCATCCCTCCCTCTCTACCTCCACTACACCACCCCTTCACCATCACCAAAACCACTATCCCTCCTCCACACCGTTGGCGCCATAGCCACCACTGTCACCGCCACGGCGACCACCTCACCACCACAATATAAAAATTGGAACAAAAAATTTCAAATTTGATCTTGTGAGTATAAAATAACTTATTTTAGTTCAGCACTTAAAACAATTATCAAACAATTTTTTAGCTTAAAAAATTCATAATTCAATTTTTAGCACTTAATTTTCAACTTTTAGTTTTATCAAACACCGCCTAAATTACTAAACAGTCCTATTTCATGGACTTATCTGAGGTTAAGTGGTTGCTTGGCAACAGCTTTTTAGCCACATTTCTTACCAAACATTTTTTACTTTAGTAAACCTTTTTTAAATTTTGTCAGAAAATATACTTCTTAGATCCTTCTCAACTAAAAGGCCTTAAAAAAAAAGTTTAAATAGATCAAATTTGAAAAAAAGTTCACAAAAGACACAAAGAAAAGTCAAAATTAAGTAGGTGTTTGGGTAAACCTAAAAAAGCCAAAAAGTTATCACTATTCACCAAAAAAGTGCCCAAAAAAAAAAGTACCAGCCAAAATTGTACCCTCCAGTGATGGTACAAGCTAATGTGTGGGCCGGTGGGGTACTTTTCATATATCTTATGAAAAAATTAGATACATATATTCATCGAACTAGAGAGTATTGTTGGGCCTATGGGGGCCACCACGGATCCAGTTTTGATAATCCGAACAGTTCAATGTATAAAACTCGTCGAGTACTATATGCCTGTAAAAAATCACGTTGATCGAATATCGATTGCTATGTGATCAAATCAGATTTTTGTCAGCCGTTTATTTTTCACCGTCCATTTTTTTCCATACAAAACTGATTTGATCAAATAACTATCGATATCCGATTAACGTGATTTTTTACAAACACATAGTACTCGACGAGTTCTACACATTGATCGGTTCAAATTATCGAAACAAGACCCGTGGTGGGCCCCCACGGGCCCAACAATGACTGGAGAGAAGCCTCATCCTATATATATATCTTCAGAAGGCACCATCTCATTTAAAAGCAATCCGTACGATTCCTTCAATGTCACTGTCAGTACGCATAGACCATAGGGGTAATATGGTAATTTTGCTATTTTATACAATATTTTAATACACAATTTTTCGTAAAAAGTCAAAAGGTTATTTCAAACAATCATCTTTTTTTCCTTTACTTTTTTATCTAAAAAGTCAAAAAGTGCACTTATATAATTCATCCCAAACAAAACTTTCTTTTGTCTTTTGTGTGTTTTGCGAACTTTTTTCAAATTTGGCCAATTTTTTAAAATTAGTAGGGTCGTCTAATCTAATAGGACCTAAAAAATAAAAATAATTTAAATTTTTATAAAAAAAATTGCCCAAAAAATATTTGCCAAACCTCTACTAAGTCCCACTATAAGTTTTTAACACTTAAAAATAGGATTAGATGACCAAACTACGAGGGATTTTGAGAACAAATGAATGAGATCTTATAGGAGATACCAGTAGGAGAGAACTTGGTTATAGGTGGACATTTTAACGACCATGTAGGCATAGATAAACTAGGCTATGAAAGGGTGCATGGTGGATACCGTTTTGGTGATAGAAATGAGGCTGGAGAGAGTATCTTAGATTTTGCGTAGACTTCTGACTTGGTGGTGGCCAATACTATGTATAAGAAGAGAGGAGCATTTGATAACCTTTAAAAACCGGTCAATTAATAACCAAATATATTACTTTTTAGTGAGAAAAGTGGACCGCTTAAAATGCAGTGATTGTAATGTGATTCCTGGAGAGAGCCTGGCCTCTCAACTTAGGATTTTGGTACTACATTTATATTTTAAAGGGCAATACCAAGCTAGGAAGGATGGTAGGTGTCGTAGGACGAGATGGTGGGACCTAAAAGGGGATAAACTATAAATATTTAAGAATAGAATGGATAAGAAAGGTACTTGGGATTTGGAAGATGATGTTAACACTATGTGGAACTAGATGGCCAATTGTATGAGAAGAATATCAAAGGAAGTGCTTGGAGAGTCGAAAGGAACAGGACCCAGCTCTACGGAAACTTGGTGGTGGAGGGAAGAGGTTCAAGCAGTAGTTAAGGCAAAAAAAAGAGTGCTTTAAAAGTGGCAGAATGATAGAACTGGGGAAAACCTTAAGAGCTATAGATTGGCTAATAAGGAGGTCAAGAAAGTAGTGAGAGAGATTAAGTTGAAAGCATATGATGACCTATACACTAGACTAGATAGGAAGGAGGGAGAAAAGAGAGTATACAAACTTGCTAAGATACGGGAGAGGAACACAAGAGATTTAATTAGGTTAAGTTCATCAAGAGTGAGGATTTTAAGGTGTTGGTGAAGGATGAAGAGATTAAGGAAAGATGGAAGAACTATTTTGAGAAACTATTAAATGAGGAACATGGAGGAATGTCAATAGGAGAAGAAATAACCAGTAATACGAAATAAACCCAGACTATAGGTTCTATCGCAGGATTAGGAACTTTGAAATGGAGATTGCACTTAAGAAAATGAAATCAAATAAGGCTTTAGGACCCAATCATATCCCTATTGAAGTTTGGAAGTGTTTGGGTAAAAAAAGGATTACTTGGTTGACTAAGTTGTTTAGCAAAATTTTGTTGACTAGGAACATACCAGATGAGTGGAGGAAGAGTATTTTAGCGCCAATCTATAAGAATAAATGAGATGTCTAGAATTGCAACAACTATAGAAAAATCAAACTAATGTGTCATAC
Source organism: Camellia granthamiana (assembly GCA_036172215.1). Lineage (NCBI taxonomy): Eukaryota > Viridiplantae > Streptophyta > Magnoliopsida > Ericales > Theaceae > Camellia > Camellia granthamiana. Next base: position 107,220,889 of record CM069915.1, on the reverse strand, counting down.
AATGAAAATGTGGGAGACGGTGATGGAACGCCGATTGCGAGACACAACGGAAGTGTCAGAGAATCAATTTGGATTTATGCCTGGCAAGTCAACAATGGAAGCGATCTATCTTTTGAGGAAAGTAATAGAAAAGTATTGAGAAAAGAAAAGAGATATTCATATGGTATTTATCAATCTTGAGAAAACATATAACAGATTGTCTCAGGATATAATATGGTGGGTGTTAGAGAAGAAAGAAGTAACAAAAGATTACATTAATGTGATTAGGGACATGTATGAAGGGGTGGTAACCACTATTAGATCGCCTAATAGAGAGACAAATGAATTTTCTATTACTGTAGGGTTACACCAAGGATCTACTTTAAGTCCTTATCTTTTTGCTTTAGTTATGGGTGAGTTGACGAGAAATATTTAGGATGACGTGCCATGGTGCATGCTTTTTGCAAATGATATCGTGTTAGTTGATGAGACTAAAGAAAGAGTTAACACAAAGTTGGATATTTGGAGAAAAGCACTTGAATCTAAAAGATTCCGAATAAGCATAACTAAGACAGAGTACATGGAGTGTAAATTTAGTAACAGTAATAATGAAAGCAAAGGAGAAGTGAAGATTGAGAACTACGAACCGCCTAAAAGTGAACATTTTCGTTATTTATGATCAATTATCACAACAGCGGGAGAGATTGATGCGGATGTGGCTCACAAGTTTAAGGCAGGATGGCTTAAGTGGAGAAGTGTATCTAGGGTACTGTGCGATAAACGAATACCCACTGGACTAAAAGGAAAGTTCTATAGAATGGCTATTAGACTAGCAATGTTGTATGGGACGGAGTATTGGACAACCAAGAAACAATATATAGATAAGATGAGTGTTACTGAGGATGCTAAGGTGGATGTATGGTAAGACTAGACAAGACAGAATTTAAAATGAGTGTATTCGGGAATGGGTAGAAGTAGTACCGATAGAAGATAAGTTGAGATAGAATCGATTGAGATGGTTTGGTCGTATTCAACAAAGACTAAAAGAGGCAGTAGTGAAGAGATGCGATACAATGACGGTAGATGGAAGTGTTAGGGGATCGGGTAGGCCTTGATTAATGTTGGCTAGCATTGTAAATAGACATATGGCTCTGCTTAATTTGACTATAGCCTTTGATAGAGCCGCGTGGAAAAGAAGGATTCATGTAGCCAACCCCATTTGATGAGACTTAAGTCTTGGTTTGGTTTGGTTTGGTTTGATTTGGTAAAAGTCCCATTTTAAATTGCTATCATAACCTAAGTATACCCTTAATAACATAAGATGCACGTCTAAAAAGTTATCTACCAAAGGAATTGCACACCTATGGCATTAATGTGACAGTGTTTTAGACTTTAAAATATTGTAGTTTTCATTTTACAGATTCATTTTCAAAATATTATATTTTTTTAACCTTCTTGTCGAGATATATCAAAAAGATCCATATTGAATATAAACTTATGTAAAAATAAAAGAGTAATTTTTTTGTGAGCCTCTTGTAAGGACCATTATTGGAAGTATAGTCCTTGATCTTTATTGTATAATTAATAATTGTGTCTCATGTTCTATTGTGTATACAAAGGGGAATTGGCTTGAAAGGTACTGTAAGAGCTCTTATTGTGGTTATCACTCATCATACTTCTCAATATTGTTCAAAAGATTTACACAGCCATGTTTTTCATGAACCTTTTTCAAATTTGAACCAATTTTTTTAAAAAAATTGGATCGTTTACTCTAACAGAACCTAAGAAGTAAAAAAATATTGGACACAAATTACAATTTAAAAAAAAAAGGTTCAAAAGATCAAAATAAATAAATAAAATTTAAATAAACAAAGAAGTAGCTACAAAAGTATTTGCCAAACCTCCACTAAGTCTCACCATAAATTTTTAAACACTTAAAGTACCATTTTAAAAACTGATAAAATTCTTCAATTTTCTTGTGAAAAAAAAAAACCACAGTAAATATATATAAACAAGATGGCAAGAGGGGTTTCCGATTGTGAGGGTGCCAAGGAGTGATGGGAAGTACAATATTAGTGTGAAGGGTAATTTCAGGATATAGAAACAAATGGGACTGGATGGGTTAAGATATCTTCGATAGGAAAAGCTCAAATAAGTCCATAAAAAGGGCCTGAGGCCAAATCTCTCGATAAAAAATAATAAAATCAGAACCAAATCACATGCACTAAACAAACCTGTATAGTCCCTGAATCATCCCTTAAAGTCAAAAAAGCAAGCTTTCCAAAAGCCCTACGAGCCACAATCCTTCCTGCAACAGATACGAAATCACTCTCACAATTTGATTCTTCACCACTGCTCAGATGCCTATATATATCTTGCAGTTGATTAGTAGTATGAGTCCTTTCCCACTTATAGGCGTAGGGCTCAAAGCCCCTGATCCTCAATTCTTCAACCTGCAAAACAAATGCGTTACTTTTCTATGATGCCATTGCAACTCAAACAATCAATAACCCTAATGGTTATTTTGGGGATAGTAATCCTAAGCTACTTTTTCTGACCCTTTTGCAGTTACAACTAAGACAAATCATGATATTGTGAATATTTTGTACATTTCCTTTAAAAAAAACTGCAGAAAATTTCTCAATGAAATTGAAGCTATGAGTGTGAATTCAAACAAGTACCTAAGAATTCACAGTATCTAGACTGTAATCGGAATAATTGGTCTATAATTGTGATAACACACTTTGTCGAATTGAGTGAGATTGGTAGCTGCCTGATGTAATCCAGATATTCAAAAAATGAAAATGTTACTACTAGTGTGATGCACTGATTCAACCTTCTAAAGCTGTGTTTGGGTCATGGATTTTGGAAGGGATTTGAATAGGGAAAGAGAAAAAATGTATGAAATGTAGTTATAATTCATTCACATTTCACCATCTTTTTCTTTTTCATTTTCTTTTCCAAATCCGTACCGGAACCAGTGAACCAAACACAGCATAAATGAAGCTGCTTTTTTAACTTGTTTGCAAAACACTGGTGGAAGGTACCATCATTTTCAAAATAATACACAAAACTTGCGTAAAGGCAGACGGGTAGGTGCACTGAAATGCCAACACATTGAGAAAAGCTCACTCTTCTGATTCTGATTAAACAGCAGAGGGAGGGGTTTTTCATTTCTTTAATCTTGATTTTCTAACTTGATAATAAAAAGATTGCGCACTTTTCATGATTGCGGCCTCTTCTCCCAGTGTTGAATTTCTTAAAACACTGTTGTAAGTATAGTACCGTGTTACTAAAATTTCAAAAACTGATAACCTAAATTGACAATTGCATTGCATTGCATTGCTACATATCTCAAAATCCAATACACAATTATTATTATTATTATTATTGTTGTTGTTGTTGTTGTTGTTTAGTTAGAGAGAGAGAGAATTGAATTGAATTGCGACAATATTATTAGTTATTTTTACTACCTTCTTGAGACGGATAGCGCGAACGGCGTCTCTGTCGGATGTGGAAGACGACGGCGATGAAGTGGAGGACCTCCGGTTGCGGCCGCCGACTCTGGTGGTGGCCGTGGTGGAGGAGGAAGAGGAGGATGAAGAGGTGCAGCAGCGAACGATGAACCTGGATGAGGAGGAGAAGGAGAAGGAATAGGATGTTCTTCTAATGGTGGTGGAAGAAGAAACAGAGGCCAAGTTGATGAGGTGCTTCCATGGCTGAGATGAAACGCTCAGTACCTTCAACGCCTCCATCTTTTCCTCTATCCACCCTTGAGCCCCCCGACTCTCATCAAATCCTTTGCCAAAACTAATTAGTGGTTGGCCTAATTACGTGGCAGTCGTCCCATTTACTCTTACATGTATTTTGGTGCGTCCGGATCCTCTAGAGTAACTCTCTAGAGTGATCCTCTAGAGTGGATGATCCGACGGCTGTGGTTAGGCCTCGTTTTGGTGAGGATTTTCAAAAAAAAAAAAAAAAAAACAAAAAACCAGATTCGGGGATTCAAAGGAGGGATTTTGGGTTTCCCTCCATTTGTATACACAGGACTATACAGACGGCGGGAAGAATCAAAGAAAGAACGAGAGAGTGAAGAAGAGTTGGCCGTCGCGAAGAGCTTCCTGTCGCCCCACCGTCGCCGCCGTCCTGCTGTCGCCACCGCCGTGGCCGTTGCCCCTGCTCCAACCGTTGTGAAGCCATTTGCCCCTGCCCCTGCAATATATAGGTGATTTGCTGAAATCTTGCCTTATTTGCTGAAATCTTGCCTTTGTTGCTCAATCCCTCTGATAATAGATATATATATATATACATTATACATTATATATACGTCAATGTGAAGCTCTCCCATCTCTGTAGCTATCATTATATGTACATTATACATTATATATATGTTGCCTTTTTTTTTTGTTTTTCCTGTCAACATTTTGTAATGAATATCTGAAAAAAAAAAAAATTTAGTCTCCTGTTTGGGGATTTCAATCTGAAAAAAACATTTTGTTGTGATAATGATGAAAAACATTTTTTTCCTGTCAACATTTTGTAATGAATATCTGACAAAAAAAAATTTTCATTTGAAGATCTCCTATTTGGGGATTTCAATTATTCTGCTTGTTGAAGATTGAAGATTGAAACATTTCAACTCAGACTTACTTCATTATTATTGTTAGGTGATAGTTTGATAGTTCTACATATTATTGTTGTTTGATAGATCTACATGTTGGGAAAATCAGAATTTGCAATATCAATCTTTCTAGTTCTACATATCAATCCACTTACTTCATTATTATTATTGTTTGATAGTTCTACATATTGCGAAAATCAGAATTTGCATGTGGATTGATTTCTTTACTTTGGACTTCTGAAGTACATTTTCCATCTCTTGTGAAAATTAGCAATCTTTCCATTCTGTATAATTTGCATATATATAATGTGTATACAATATCTGTTTTCATTATCAAGTTATGTGCGCGTTATTGTATTAGCTGATAAACAAAGCCTTCTATTTAGGTCATTGGTAGTATAAAATGTAGAAGTTATTATTTGAAGTTTGCAATGTACTCAAGAACTCACATCCTGTTTTTTTATCAGATATTCATTAATCAAATTTTTTTTTTGACATTAATCATAGCCCAAATTCCATTCATATATAAATGGCATCAACTCTTTTTATTTCTCTTCTGATAAAGTTTGACCCTCCTCAAATGAAGTTTATTTGACATAATTTACAGTTTTTATGCTAATATTGAGCACTTTTTAATTTTTTAAGTGACTTGGCACATTCAGATGGAACCTAACAATCATGAGAATGACGGGGGTGAGTGTGATTGGAAGCCTAGAGTTCGCATGACGTTTGCTACAGAACAAGAAGCTTATGATTTCTACAATACTTATGGAGGAAGGTTGGGTTTTAGTATTAGAAGGGGTTATGTAAACAAGAGCAAAGACGGGCAAATCACTTCAAGGCAATTTGTTTGTAATAAGGAGGGATTTCGGGTTGTCGACAAGCGAGATTCATTAACAAAAAATCCTAGGCAGGAAGTGAGGACTGGTTGTCAAGCCCGACTTGTCATAAAGTGGGATAGGAATATGCAGAACTTTTTTGTTAGTGATTTTGTTGAACAACATAATCATATCTTTGTACCAACTGAATGTACGCATATGTTACCATCCCAAAGGAAGATATCTGCATCACAGGCAACCGAAATAGATTTAGCCGAAAAATTTGGAATCCGTCTTAATGCTGCATTTGAGCTCATGGGTAATGAAGTTGGTGGAAGGGAGTCACTTGGGTTCACAAAACTGGACCAAAAAAATTATTTGAGAACGAAGAGGCAAAACAGTTTAGCATATGGGGAGGCAGGTAGCATTTTGCAATATTTTCGTGACAAATCATTGGAGAATCCATCTTTTTTTTACTCGGTCCAATTAGATAACGAGGAGCAGATTACAAACATATTTTGGGCCGATGCTCAGATGATCATGGATTATGGGCAATTTGGTGATGTTGTCACTTTCGACACTACTTACAAGTTAAATAGTGCACATAGACCATTTGCGTCATTTGTTGGATTGAACCATCATAGGGAAACCGTGGTATTTGGTGCAGCTTTGATGTATGATGAGACTGCCGATTCTTTCGAATGGCTTTTTAGAAGATTCTTGGAGGCAATGTCAAGTAAGGCTCCAAAAACAATTTTTACGGATCAGGATGCTGCAATGGCTAAGGCCATACCTATTGTCATGCCTAACACAACCCACCGCCTTTGCACTTGGCATTTGATGCAAAATGCATTAAGGCATGCAAATTCTATCTTCAAAGATAAGGCGATGAAGGATAAGGGGATGAAGAGTGTTTTATACACGTTTATGTACGACATTGAGGATGACGAAGAGTTTATGTTAAAATGGGAGGAAATGCTTGACAAGTATGAAGTAAGAGATAATCATTGGTTGAAGTTAACATTTGGGGTGAAGGAAAAATGGGGTTGGCCATATGTTAGAAATGCATGGGGTGCGGGAATGAGTAGCACCCAACTTAGTGAATCCTTTAATGCTTTCTTGAAGGATTTCATTCAGTCTGATCATAACTTAATGCAATTTTTCATGCATTTTGATCGAGTTCTGTCTGAGAAAAGGTACAAAGAGTTACAAGCCGAATATGCTCTATGCCAAAAGTTGCCTAGGGTGAATATTAAAGTGAAGATTATGGAGCAAGCTGCAGATGTTTACACAAATAAAATTTTTGAAGAATTTCAGGATGAGTATGTCAAGTCCCTTGAAGTCAACATTGAAGAAATTGAAAATGATGGTGACAATACCGTTTACACGGTTCTTGATAGTGATGGTATAAAGGTGAGGAAGGTGAGGCAGGGGTGTGATGATTCGGTCACTTGCAATTGTAGGAAGTTTGAAATGAAGGGCATTTTGTGTAGTCATTGTTTGAAGATCCTTAGAGAAAGACTGAAATTCAAAGAGATTCCTTCATAGTATATTCTGAAGAGATGGACTAAAAAAGCAAGATCTGAAAATGTGAAAGATAGGTGTGGGCATGATATTCAGGTTGATGTAAGATTGCATCAAACTTCACGTTATAGGTCATTGATGGCAATATTCAGATCAGTAGCGTGTAGAGCTTCTGAAAGTGAGGAAACATATAATTTGACGGTCGAGAAAGCGGATGAATTACTTGCAAACATTGAAACCATGTTAAGCGCAAAATTCAATATGCCTTGTTCAGATACTATTCAACAAGAAAGTCCCCCCAACGCATGCCCCGAAAGCTTTGAAGTGGATGGTGTAGCGGATAATAATGTAGTCCAACCAAAAGGACTCAAGAGAAAAGAGTGCACTAGCAAGGGACGAAGGCGGACAAAAGGTGGTTTGGAGCTTGCCTTGGCAAAGAAAAATAAAACAAGTTCACATAATGTTTCTCAAACTTCCATGTCTGTTACGCCTCAGACTCCTCCCTTATTTTCGGCAAGTGCTCCTGAAGCACCTCCCTTATTTCCTGAGTCGGCTCCTTTATTTTCAAGTGCTCCTCAACTTCGTCCATTCTCGCCGAGTGTTCCTCAAGTTAGAGCTGCTTCGTCTCAATTTATGTATCCCGCCTATGATGTAAGTTGGTTAAATGAAAAGTTTTAGTAGGGATTTGTAGGTGACTATTATGATTTTAATGTGATATGTGTTTGTTATTGTTGCAGCCAAGTTTTCTTCATCACAATATGCATTTTTCAATGCCAGCAATGTATTCCGGCCATGGAACCTATCAAGCATTGCTTAACAATGCCAGTAGTTATCACTCGCAAGCTTCAAATAGTCCCGCATGTAGTGAAGTAATATATTTTTCACCTTTCATCTTTTATTTTGTCATTCATTCATTCAAAGTTCCATTTTATTTTATGGTTCGTTTGATGTAATATTTTTTTTTTTTTTTTGTAGCTACTATATGGTCGTGGTCGTGGGCGTGGCCGTGGGCATGGGGATGTGGATCACACGCCAACATCTTAGCGATATTTTCTTTTGGGAATTTTTGTTAAATTTTTGTTGGATATGTAATACTCAAAACTTGGGTTCTTGGGAATTTGTCATGTTTCTTGGTACTGCTAATTATCTAGGACGGTTGTATGAGATTGATGAAGGCTTAGGGTCATTATTCTTTATACCTGTATAATTATCTAGGACGGTTGTATGGATTAAATTTTATTTATACTTTGTTTTTGTACCCCCTTCCTTTCTGTCTGAATATATGCAACTTAACTAATTAGACAAAGCAGAGTAGAGCTTGGCTCATTTGTTTATTTTAGACAAAGCAGAGCTGCCTTTGCTTAGTATACCTGTATGATTTGAACACAAAGCAGAGCTGCCTTTGCAGGTCTGGTGGTGCTAGAGTTAGCTTGCCCTCTATTTGTTTGCCTCAGGTCTGAGGCCTGCTATGCTGCTGGACTGGGTGTTAAGTTGGTTTGTTTGCTGATCTGGTGATGGTTTGGATTGGGTTTTGTTTCAGTTTTGTTCAGTTTTGGTGCTGAGTGGTAGGCATTCTGCAGGTTATGTATGCTGCTGGCCTGATTGAGGAAATGAGTTTTGATTCAGAGTGCTATTACTGGTGCAGCTTCCCATGAGCAGATAGTGCAGAGTGCTATTACTGGTGCAGCAATCTCCACCGCCGCAAACCTTCTTGCAGGGATATTCTACGTTGGCAGTAGGCCAATGCTTGCCCAGGAAGTCATTTTGCTTTCCTGTCTATTCTATATGCAACGATGTCTAGTTCTTGTCTAAAAAAAGAAATCATTCCGAGTGTTGTTTTTAGACTAATATTTTGTTCAATGAGCCAACTCCCAATCCTTGGAGCGTTTGTAGTAGTTGGTTAATCAAGTTCAGATTTTATTCTTATTATAGGATCCTTTTGGTTGGTTCAAACTGCTGAATTGAACGTTTTAACAGTCCCTTTTCCGTGTGTATGGGTGCAAATTGGGAGAATGATTTCAAAATCACACTTGAATGTTCCAAGCAACACCTTGTGCTATTTCCAGTGATCTCTCTCTCTCTCTCTCTCTCTCTCTCTCTCTCACACAAACACACACACACACACACATACACACACACACACACACACACAATTGTTCACTAGCACTTGTAGCATATTTTCATAGTTGTTTCCTTCACTAATTATTCAAGCACTATTTATCTCATGAAGCATCATCACAAGTTTCTCATTACATATTTGGCAAAAACAAAATAAAATAATTCCCACAGCATATACACAATAAAGCAATTAGACAAATGTATTTTGAAGGAATTGTATCACTGTCAACATATTTGACTAGAGACCCCCCTCTCTTCCTCCAATGGGAGAAGACCAAAAAACAAAAAAAGTCAGATTCTCAATCTAGATTAAGAACACACTAATAATAAGACCACACAAAAACTTGAAAGAACTGTACAAATCTATTAGCAAATTATGATATTACAATCCATAATGGTCCCTAGGGTATGGCATTTACAGCAGAAATATACCACAAAAAATGTCAGACGACAATTTTTTATTAGTGTCGTATAATACAGCAACCTGTTATACAACATTCAACATTTTCAACATTTCAACATTCAACATTATTCAACATTCAACATTTTCAAACCATCACATTTAATACAAACCTGTTACACACTTGTTTTTGCAAACCTTCCGATTTTTAAGCACCAAAACAAAATTACAAAAGAAGTTGAAAACTAGATTACATTCATAGCATGCTCCAAAACCTAAGAACTGAGTCAATTACATGATCAAGTACAAAAATACACAAAACACAATGACATAAGTCATTGCCTTCAAGATCTTCTCAATATTTTGAAGCCTTCTATCATGCTCACCAAGCCTTGTCCTCAGATCATTAATTTCTTCTGATCTTGAATCTGTCTGAGGTGCAGCATTGGCACGGATTGATGAGGTAATGTCGTCGTCGTCATCATCTGCGAACCACTGGAAGTAATTGCAGTAGTTGTTCGAATTCTACAATGGACAAGAATCAATTAATCAATAAAGGACAAATGAAATTTGTAAAAAATAACAGATTCATTTATATAAAAGGTACTTACATATTTTCTTCGGCAAACAAAATAGACACGTCCTTTATTTCCATTCGCATTGGTTCGTACGACATGCACGGAAGCTATTCTTCCACAATAACAAAACCTTGGCTCTAGATTTAAGTTCGTATTATCAATAGAAGATGAAGCCATTTATTTTTCTGCATAAAAAACAAGTTCTTAACAAGTGTCTTAGGAAAGTCAAGTTATCACAGTATAACAGCTAAATCCTAGTTAAGACAAGAACCAATATTTTCACAGGAGCATAAATGAAGTCAACTTTCTAGAACAACGCGGAAATGAAAGGTGAAAGTTTAGACAAGAACCAATTGGTAAAGAAAACCATCCTCCCAAATCCAGGTGCCGAAAGGAAATTCTAGAGCTGTGTTTATTTAGTCGACAGAAGTCAACTAAATCAGCAAGAAAAGATTTGCAACCAAAAAAGCATCCGATGTATACGTGAACTAATTCATGAACCTCCGATTCAATAAGTGGTAATTGAACTAATTCATGAACCTATCAATAATCAAAAAAGTACAATAGAATCCTAGAACAGTAATAATTCATTCAATCATAACAAAAAGGCGACAAAATCCAGAACAAACCTTATAAAAATTAGAGAATTTGAGATGTAACACTGTCAGCATATGCATATACATACATATATACATATATAGATCATAATATGTAGATTGTGAAGAAAAAGTGATTCAAAAGTTCACCATAAAGTTCTTGAATTGAAGGCAAGATTCACTAAAACACCACATAAATTAAAAATAGTTTAATTACATAAAGTGATAATTAAACTAATTCATGAACCAATTAATACTAAAAAAAGTACAACAGAATCCTAAAACAATAATAATTGATTCAATCATAACAAAAAGGCCGACAAAATCTGGAACAAATCTTATATAATTTGAGAACACAACTATGCAAGACAAAAGCAAAAACAAAGAGAATCACACCGAGCTTCAAAAGTTCAACAAATCACTGTAAAGTTCGAAAAAAAATTCAGGAAAAAAAGTAATTTTTTGCAGTTTATAGTTACTTTTGATGTGATTTGTGCTAACAAATTTTTTTTTCAAATTTTATTGTTCAACTTCATAGTTACGTTGCTCCAAATCTTTACTGGATATAATTTTGAATTCCATTTACAAGATCCAAAAAAAAAAAAAAAGGAACTAAACAGTACTCCATTTTAAATAAACAATTTTTAAATCAAAATTTTAAAAATTAACTCAAACAAATGGAACTAAACACAGTGATCCCAAAGCCTAACAGTGATCCCAAAAATGGAACTCAAAAAAAGGCAAATCCCAACAGGTATCACAAATTAAAGCCAAATCCCAAACCCTAACACAAATAGCAAACAAAATCCAACCCGAAACACTCCCAATCGACTAATTTATACAAAAATTGAAGCCGAACGTAAACCCTAACTTCACTATGATTCAGGTTTACCTCGATTCGCTGTCTCGCAGGCTCCCCGTTCGTCCTCCGTCGTGGTTCGTCGTCCTCCGTCGTGGTTCGTCGTCCTCCGTCCTCCGTCCTCCGTCCTCCGTCGTGGCTCGCCGCCGTTCGTCCTTTGAACTCCAAACACTCCTTTGAGCTCCTTCACAGTCTCCCCCTCTCGCCGTGTGTATACATATGGGGGAAATTTGGGGGAATTTTGAAAACCCTTTTCAAACCCCCGAATCTGGTTTTTCGTTTTTTTTTTTTTTTTTTTTTTGAAAATCCTCACCAAAACGACGTCGTTTTGGTGAGGTCTAACCACAGCCGTCGGATCATCCACTCTAGAGGATCACTCTAGAGAGTTACTCTAGAGGATCCGGACGCTGTATTTTGTGTCTTAAACCCTTTCTTTCTTTCTTTTTATTTTTTTATTTTTTTTACATCATTAAAGATAGTGTTAGTGATAGGAATTTAGTGATTTGTATCATTGTTGTTGCCAAAATTATCAACAAAATAAAACGGTTAACTTACACTCATCTTCCTTGAGGTTTGTTGACATTACAGACACCTCCCCCTAAGTTTTCTAAAATTACACTGGCTTTTTGGGATAATTCTATTTCCATGCCGTCGGCGCACATCTCTTCTCAAAACAAACACTTAAGGATGTGTTTATTTAGACGGACTGGATAAAGGAGATTGTAATCTATCGGACTATTAGTTTCGGGATACATTATTTCCGGACTATTTGGTTGGACTGGATTTGTATCCTATATTTGTTTAGTCATGGGATTATATGTCTGAATTAGACTATTTTTAGTGAATTCAATGTTTGGTTAGACAGACTGTATAATGATAAATGTTCAAAAGACTATTTTACCCTTGTAATTTATAATTTTCAATTAAATTAAATTTATAATTTATAATTTTTATTTTTATTTACTATATAATTTTAAATTAACGACAATAAAAAAATAATTTTATTTAATATATAAATTAAATTTTCAACAACACTAAAAAAATTTAATTTATAAGGCCATAATTTATAATTTATTATTTTTAAATAAATTTAATTTATAATTTATATTTTTTATTTAATATATAATTTTAAATTAACAATACTAAAAAAATAATTTTATTTAATATGTAAATTTAATTTTTTAACAACACTAAAAAAATTTAATTTATAAGGCCATAATTTTTAATTTATTATTTTTAATTAAATTTAATTTATAATTTAAATTTTTTATTTAATATATAATTTTAAATTAACAACACTAAAAAAATAATTTATAAATGTTCAACAGACTATTTTACCATTTTCTAATTGTTTACTAAGTAATAGCATGAGGATAAAATGGACATTTCACAAATTAATCCCATGGGATACCAATTCCATGGTTTCTATCACACCCTCCAAATCCCATGGTTTCTATCACATCTCCCCATGGGATAGAATAGTTCCATATTTGTGGGACTAATAGTCCGGGGGGACTGTTAGTCCGAAGCAAAATTTTTCAAACAAACAATGGACTATTAGTCTGGTGGGACTAATAGTCCAATCTCACACCCTAATCCTTTAAAACAAACAAGCCTTTAATGATTTTCAATTGAGCATTACTATTAACACCCAATTTATTATTTTGGACATCTTATTTCTTTGAAATCCCACTTATAAATTTTAAAACCCTTAAAATTTCTTTTATCCTCTCAAATAATATCAAAAATATCCTTGTCAAAAAACCACACCCACTAAAATGCACACCCCCACACCCCTAAAAATTCATATGTTCAGAACTAAAAGTGTCGAACATAAGAATAATGTTTGGTTATTTGTTCTCAAACAAATAAGTAATGTTTAGGCCCGTGTTCCCCGAATTTTATTCAAATGTTCGAGAGTTCAGTACCGAAAAAAATATGAGTTTTCACCATTTTTGCCATGTTTTTCAAGAAACTTACCTTTACAACGTCAACCTCCATCGAGCTGAGAACACCATCAAAGTTCTGAATCTCTTCTAAACTTACATTGTTGTATTCATCTCGTCTTATGAAGTTATAGTTGCCGGAAAAACTTTCACTCAATCGAATTGTTGGTCACCATTGCTATCAGAATATCACCGCCGAATGGTGTAGGTTTTGATGGTAGCACTTGGAGAAGATGAATGAATTGTGATGGAGCTGGGTGCTCTTATAAATCATATCTCATTATTTAGTGGGTATATAGGCTTAATTATGAGATGGTGTGTTCCAAAATTATTAATATCCTTTTTATTAATTTCATTTAAAGTTATTATTGCAATAAAAAAGAAAAAGTCAAAAAATGAATAGTCCAAAATAACAAATGGGGTGCTAATAACAACACTTTTTTCAATTATGAAGTTTTGCTCAGTACACATCATTCCTTGTCAAAAACACCTCTAACTCCTTCAAACCTTCAAACCTAACCTTACCCTACCACTCGCCAGCACTACCACCGCCATAAACAAGGATAAACTCTGGCCACCATTCTTAACCTCTCATCTCACATTCACTGCTACCACCATCTTTGATGACCCCCATTAACCCTTCTCCACCATCCTCTTTACACTTTTGTCCCTACCCAATCATCTCTAATACGCTCCCCACGACCCTTATCGCTCGCAACTCCCTCACGTACAACACACTAACCTTCTCCACACTTCGACGACTACGATATAGAAAGATTTACATAGAGAGAGATCATGTGACTAGGGTTTTGAAATAAATTGAGATTAACGGCGACTAAGGTTTTAAAGAGAGAAATCGTGGTGGCTAGGGTTTCATAGAGAGAGAGAGAGAGAGAGAGAGAGAGAGAGAGAGAGAGGGGTTGTAACTATGATTTTGACAGAATAAAGGGTTGGTGGTTACGAGGGTGCTGAAGAGAGGCTGCGGACTGAGTTTACAATAGTAAGAAGCTCATGGCAATGGTCGAAAGCTTATTTGTTTTTTTAAGTAGTCAATCATTTTAGCCTAAAAGTCAAAAAAATCACTAAAAACCTATGCACAGTTGAAATCATGTGGTCTGTGGCAGAAGAGAAGCAAAATGACATTTTTACCCCTTATTTATGTCAAAACTTGCAATTGATGGACTAATATCACAGACTCTGAACTGAAACCTGGTTACATCCAACAAGATGAATAATGAGAGGTCTGGACTTAGTTCTCGTTCTAGGCAACACCACCACACTAGCTTTGAAAGGAATAACAAGCAACCGACGAAAATAGCCGGTGAAGGATAACAAAAATGTACTCGGTCCTCCAACGAACGCCCCCACCGCAGGTAAGCACTCCTTCACTACAATGTACCCACACGTTTTCCAATCGACAATTTCCAGGTTCTGTTTCAATTTTTTTTTTAAATCTTTATGAAATTAAAAAAATAGACTGGTTGGAAGGTCATTTGGTGACTACTGGTGAGGCTGCAAACATGGTAAATCGAGTGCATATGTTTTTCCCATATGCGTGGGTTACAAAAATGTTACCCATTGTCTTTGTGTTTTGGGCATTAATTTGATTTCATAATTTTTTTTTTTCTTGAATCTGCACTTGTAGCTTGTTGGTTGTGTTACAAATGTGATTTTTTGTGATATGGTGAAGTCATATATATTTTAGTTATTTGTAATGGCAGATCAATGGTTCATTTTGGGGTGATTTAGGTGATAAAAGGATTATATATTTTAAATGCAATACTTTGATACAAATCTGTGATTGTGGAATAGTAAAAAAATTTCTCATTTATAGTTTTTTGGCATCAATTTTGCCTTGATTTTCTACTTAACGAATTTGTGTTCATTTCCCCACTGTTCCATCTTCGATGACTTTAATTTTTTTATTTTCATAAACTACTGTCGAAGGTTGTGCAAGTTTTGAAGGGGCACAGGACTCTTAATCCAATATAACCTCTCCTATTCCATTGAAATGGACATAAAATTGGACAAGAAAATTATTGCGATTTCTTTTGGGGCTATCACTATATCATTTAGTTGTATTGTTTTAATTTTGTAACTCCAAAATCTTTTGTTATACAGTCCATAGTACACACAAAGTTTGGTGCACCTTTTTGGCTAAAATTTTTTGGTTGTTTCTGTTCCTACCCTGTTTTCACTATATCAAATTTTCTGTTTATGTTCATACAGTCCATAGTAATATATAAACTATTGTCGAAGGTTGTGCAAATTTGTCACTACTTGTTTAGGTTGTTGTTTAATTTTTTGGTGTTGTTTTTGGCATGAAATTCTTTAATGTTTTTGAAAAGGATCTCCACTTATTGGTTACCATCTCTTGTCTTTTGACAATGGTTGTTTGACAAAATGGCTATAGGCTAGGATTTACATGTTCTGTGGGAAGGGTCTTTTTTTTTTCTTTTGATACCTTGTTTTGTATAAGGATCTTCATACCCTGTTTTATGCCACATGTTCTCATATCCTTCATTTCTCTGATTATAACACATACTTGTTAACACAAGAAATGATGTCTATAACAAAAGTGTCACATCCATTGACCTATTATTGTTGTGCTTCTTATGTCCCAAAACAAGTCACCAAAGAAACCATGGCCTCGTTTATGTCAACTGCCACATCAACATAACCAGGCCCTATGCGTGCTTATGGCTACGGGCACTGTGTCGTAAAGATTTCTCGTTCTGCAAAAAACCTAGGTCATGCGTATTACTAATACCCTCGTGGACCGGTGAGTACAAACACTTTTAGTTTGTAATTTCCTTGTAAACCATCACTAATATATTTTTTAACCTCAGCCATATGTCAATTGGATTGGGTGGTATGATGAATATGGGCGACAGAGGCCTCCTGAGAATGGCAAAGACAATGTCGCTCGTTTGATTGATATTAAACAGACTCAGCGTGTAGTTAAAGTAGTGACATGTGTTTTGTGCATCATTGTTGTTATATTGTTGTTCCGTATGTAATATATGTAACCGTGCTTACCTTATTATTCTCACCATTATGTTTTGTGGGCCAAAAAACAGTTTTATGTTATGTTGATAAACATGTAGTCATCATATGTTTCCGCATGTGTTTGTTTTTGTTTGAAATAGTGTTAGTTTTTGGCAACTGACTTACCCTGTGTACCACATTTGACACATGAATGTTTTGTTGATAATATTTGTAACGCTTGTATTGTTTGTATAAATATTTGTACTTCATCTCATTACACGTGAACATTATAGTCACATGGCATCAAATCGATCTGCCCCTCGTACCCCTTTTGGCAAAAGGAAAGGGCAATAAGCTTATCATAAAGCTATTTGGGATGGGAAGTCCACACGGATCTTCTTAGAACTTGTACTTAAGGAAATAGAGGTAGGTAATAGGCTGCATATGGCAATCAGTTAGAATGGCTATTGGTCTTTGTCTAAGACTTTTGAGGCAGTAACTGGGAGGCTGCATGACATCAAACAACTGAAAAACAAGTACAATATTTTGAAGAAGGAATGATATGTATGGTCGAAGCTCGTGGATTGCCGTAAAGGCCCAACTGGAATTGAGTATGACCCAGTGACTAGGTTATTCAATATGTCGCCCGATTGGTGGGCTAAAACGGAGAAAGTAACGACCTCAACTTCAAATTAATTAAGAAACATAGTTATGCAAATTTTTTTTTTTTGTCCCTCATTCCTTTAATCAATATATCGAATGGGACATCAGGCTGTATTTTTTGTTTTTCTTTAACAACATAGGACACATAAGGTTTCCAAGTTTGTTTTTATGCACAGTTTTACAGGGGGTTGGGGTTTAAACTTCCAAATTGCATTCCAAACTATTATTCCAAACTATTATAACTGTTATTCATTTATTCAGTTACACTTGTTCCCAAATTTAATAGTATGTGAACACTTTTTGAATTGTACAATAGGTTGATCACGACAGTGGAAAATAGAAAATCTTCATGTGCTCAATTATAGCATTAAAGAGTATTGAACAGTATAGAGGAACAATGATTTTAGGCATAGGACAGAACACTGTAATTGTATTTTTGGTTGGAAATTTTGAACCTATTATAGCAATTAGCATTTTAGTACAAATGTGTCATTTGAACTCCACCAAAACTAGTCCCATATAAATGAAAATTTGTGGTACTTCTTTTTTATTAGTCAATTATAAGAATGTTTGTGTTGTACCCATGTTTTATTGTTTTGTCTTTCATAATTATAGAATTAATTTGTGCAAAGTAACTACATGTGATTTGGTTAGAAATTTTAATATGCAGCGTGGAGAAAAGCACGTTTTGGTGTAATGCTATTGTTTCAAATTGTTCGGACTGCGGCTTTAAATAAAGACATAGCCCAACATAGAGCCCTTAGGTAGCTCTTATAGATGATAAATTATGATAAAGAAAAATAATCCAACAGGCCCCCTTCTAATTCAACAAAAACATAACACAAAGATGTGAGTTTAATGATGTCATGGTTTCTGTTTCTTTCCATCACTTCAAATTGACTAGAGGATCCATGAGTGAAATTATGAAATTAGTTAAGTAGTGGTCTATAAGAATGAACTGTTATGAGGCTTCAAGTGGATGAACAAAAATAGGTAGTGGGCCACAATCTTAAATTTACTTTCTTGGAAAATGAATTGCATTAGTTCTTTTCAAGTATTTTTCAGCTATTTCAACCATGTTTGTAATAACCCGACTCTCGTCTATGATTCCGGTATACTTTCAGTCCCTTATTCTGTACATTTATATGCTTATTGTGAAATTCTATGTGAAATTAAGTTTAATTAACAAGAGAAAAATCTGTTATAACTGAGATGTTCAGATCAGAAATTGAGAGCCTTAGAGGCTTGATAATTTGAAATTGAATTTACATTTGAGATTAGCATGATTTTTAAGTCATGATAAGCATTTTTGTGAAATTTCAATTTGGAATCATTAAACTGATGGAATTTTGTCTTATTCTACCTTATAAATATATATGTATGCCTCTTTGACCATTTGATTTAGAGTCTCCTAAAAATACTTCCTGAGAGAGAGAAAGAATTAGAGAGGAAGAAGGTTTGTGAAGGGTTCTTCAAGGAGGAAGATTGAGAAATTAAAAAGGGGTTTATAAAGATTCTAACTTAAGGTATGTATAATTCATTCCAATTAGCCTCTTTGATAATTGAGTAGGAATCCCTTTGTGTTATGTAAGGTAAGGTTTATATTATAGAACAAGTATGTGTTTCTTGAGTTGGTTGATTTGGGATTTCATTGAGTTATCTAGTTGGAATCACATCTCATGTCTTCAATTGATGTACTTGAGCCTAGTTATGTAAGTAAATAACCATGTGTGTATATGTGAGTGTGAAGATGGAAATATTATGAAATTGGGTTGTGTTGTGAATTAAGATTAAAGATCCAAGGTATACTTAGATTGATCTATATTGAAGCTTCTATATACATGATTTTGGCCCATGTTCCAATAATTAAAAGATCAATTTTGAGCCTTAAGAATACTCACTAAAAAATGGAGTTTGCTGGAATTTCGAACTGCCCACTGTGTAGATCGCCGCACGTGCGGGGGTCATTGCCGTACGCGCTGAAGGCCTTGCCGCACGTGCGGGGCTCACAGCCGCACGTGCGGCCCAAGCTGCAAAAATTTGTTCGCTCTGTTTTGCATGCTTAGCCCTCTGGTATTTTTGAAATTTATGTTTGATGTTCCTAGGATGCCTGTAAATTCGTTCGAAGTAAAATGATGCAGGAAATAATGAAAGAAAGAACAAGAACTAATGTATAAGTGTAGACACCCCATTTTTGACCGTCCTCAAGACTTGGACGTCACTGATTGAACACTCAGTGATCACCCTTGTTTGTGTTCGTCTTGAGTTCCCGGAAGCCTTGGCAGCGCGCCTCGTCTCAGGACCTCTCAACTCGACCGTTTTGTGGTTGGTTTGGCACCAAACACTTGTGTTTTGCCTTTGAGAGGTAGGGTAGGGCTTGTAGACCATCCCCACCCATCACCGGCCATGGCTTAAAGCCACCGGCTGTGTTTTGTGGTCACCGGCCAAATGTTTGGCCGGCCGGCACTATAGATAGCCGACCGACTATCTTTTTTTGGTCAATTGCATCTTTGGCCGGCCGACTACTGTGCATCTGCTTTTGCAGATATTTTGGTGCAGCTGGCACACACTTGGCTCCCCTTCATACACGTATATGGAGAGATCTCCTTCTATTTAGCTTCCTTTGGAAGCTTTACAAGATGGAATTGTCTATAAGAGGAGCTCTCCTCTCCCTTGTTTTGGGGTTAGATATTTTAGACAGCTTTTTTTTAGGGTTTGAGTTTTAGGGTTAGGGTTTATTCATATCCTACCTCTATATCTCTCTCTTGTGTGTGTTTTGTCTTACTTTTGCTCACAAACACCCACCATCACACCATCCCTTGGAGCTGAGGCCCTTGAGGGTTGTTTTGGAGGTTTTAGACTGATTTCAACCTAAAGAAGCTGCTGGAGCTCCATTGGTGAAGAGGGTCTTCAAGGGTAAGAAGCTTGTCCCTTTATTCCCCATTTTTGCACACTCTTTTTACCTACCTTGCAACTATTTTTGAGCTTTGTGTATAACATATAAAAGTTCTGTTTTTTTAGTGCTCTAAATAGTTAGTTAAGGTTGCTTTAAACTTTGGGGTTGTTTGCCCCCTCTTAAGCCTTGTAAGGCTCCATTTTGTGCCATTTTGAGTGAGCTTCGGGACCATTGAGTTTGGGCCTCCTCACCACTGAAATCTTGAGGGATTTCAGAGGTGAGGATGGTGCCTTGAGGTCCTAGGAAGGAAAGGGCCACCCCCTCTCCTTGTTGTCCTTGAAAAGGACCATTTTTGCCCCTTGAGAGAGCACCATGTTTAAGAGTATGTTGACCATGCCTTAGCTGTTTTTCATGCTTAGTGTGTCATAGTATAGCATTGTATTGAGTTGGTTTGGACATACCATGCTTGTTTAGCATACATGTCTTGTAATGCCATATTGTAGCCTTAACATGCATCTACGTTTTAACCCTTGTTCGAGCATGTTTTAGGCCTAGCTTTATGAAGCTTTTATGTTTATTTTACCATGCTTAAGGTCTGTCCTTGGCTGTTTTGGTCTACCAAGGCTTGCATTGCATAGCCCCTTTGCATTTTGGCTTGTTAGCCTTTGACTTTGGACCATGTTGCATGCTTGGCTTGCCTTTGTTTAATTGGTATGGCACCATTTCTAACATAATTTCAGAGCTTATATTGCATGTCATTAGTCCATGTTTAGCCTTTTTTAAGTGTGCTTGAAAGTTGCCTTTGTGTGCTTAAGTGTTGGCTCATTAACATGTGCATGTGTGTGTGTGTGTGTTGGCCCTCATTTCTATAGCATCGGCCACTGTTTTGGGCTTAGTATAGAGCTGTCCAATTAGTGTAAGTCCCTCCTTTGCATGTTGTTGCGTGCATTCCTTGTATGTTGTAGCATATCGGTAAGTTGTTGCATAGTTGAATTTGCATGATTGAATGAAGTCACATGTTGGCTTGCATGCTTGAACACCCACATTGCATCTTGCCTACTTGTAGGTTGCATTGCTTCATGCCTTTCATGCTTCTTTACTTAGGTTGTGTGCCTAACATGCTTTGCTTGCTTGCATTGTCCATGTTGCATACTAGTTCGCATACTTAGATTGTATTGCATTGGCATGCATGCCTGGCCTCTTAAATTGCTTGTGATAGAGGTTCGGCCCCATTGTTTGATTATGTGCATTGTATTCCATATTAAAATGCACACTTGATCCTTTGGGCCATCATGCATGGAAATGCGTGGTTGGTGGTCCGAGAATCGAGGCCCATGTCCCTTTGAGTCATAAACATGATAAGGGATGTGATTGGTGCATACATTGCTTGAAATGCATTGCCATGCCAAGTCTTGCCCTCTGCTGCTGTCAAACACAGATTCTGCAGGAAGATTTGGCCGGCCGGCTATCTTCAGTGTCGACCGGCCATCATTGTTGGCCGATGGATCAAATTTGTGGCCGGTGACCATTCTATATGGCCGGTGATGTTCTCCTTTAGCCGGTGGTGTTCCTTAGCATCCAGAGAGCAAACCCTGGGACTTTGGCAACTATCAGAGGAGCAGAGTAAGGAAAACAGAGGCATCTTGAGCATGGCAGTGGATTTCCCGGCGGAACCGAGCGCGCATGCATTGAGCCCTCTCCCCGAGGCTGCTGTTTACTGTTTTCTTAGATTAATTAATTTGCTTAATTAATTTAATGGTCTGTAATATTTAATTAGCTTGTTAGTTAGTTAAATTGTATTATTCTTTTAGTCCCTCCGAGCGAGAGCATATTTGTAATAAGTGTGGGTGCGTGTGTGCATGTCTTCCAACCCCCACTTCTTTCTCCCTTTTACTTACCTGCTTTTGATGGTTAATATTAGGGCATATTTAAATTAACATACCTTATGCTATGCATGCGTGCATCCATACATTTGTCTTGCATGCACCGGGCTCGGCGCATCATACTAACTGCATTGTATTTCAATTCCAAGTTGAATACATGTTATTTGTAGCATCTCATATGCCATCTTAGATTAGCCGAGCCTATTCTAGTGACATTCTGTATGTGATGCATTAGCCATTTTTAACATGAACTAGGATCATGCATGATTACTAACTAGTTTCTGTTTTGGCACGGAGTACTAGGTGAGCATTTATGCTTTAGCATCTCGCATGAGTGTGAATGTTAACATGACATCATGCTTACCATGTGGCTATGTGCTTACGTGATATTACTGCCTGAATGCCTGTGGGTGAAGGTTGGATTGTTTGAGTTGGAACAACTCATTGAAATCCGTGTTTTAGCCTATTTGCGAGTAGCAAATTCCAAAGCGTTTTCCAAACAAACGGATATGCAATGTTTCATTCCAAATTAGGCAATCTAGTCTATACTTGTTTGCTGTGCGCATAACATAGTAATTCTAGGCTAATAACCGGAATAAGAACACATAATGCTTTCAAAACAAGATATCATGGTTAGTAGAGGCCGATCTTCGGATCGGGCAAGAGGGGGTGCTCATAGCTGACATTCCCCAATCGTACCCAAGCTCCCGAGCCGAGGCAACTTTGGTAATGACGGACACGTGGCCTTTGGCACCGAGTCAGGGTTTCCTAAATACTCCCATAAAAAAAATATTTAGGTGGCGACTCTGTATCTAGCAAAGCAGTCCATGTTTGGCACTTCTTTTCTAAAAATCTGTTTTCTTAAAACGATTTGCCGGATTTGGACTCTTTGGTTCAAGATTAAGAACCGTGACATAATTGAGTCCGAACTGTAACCCTTGAGTTCCCTTGCGGACCCGTTATAGTTTCTGGCGACTCTGCTGGGGAGTTTAGAGAGCTTGACTCGAACTCGTGATATCTGGTTTTGATTTCATTTATGTGTCTCTTTGCATTGCATGTGCATTGGTGCGCCTAGGACACCGTGTTTGCCATCTGCCATTCCTGAACTGTTTACCGGAGGCTTGTCTTGTCAAGGCATGACCATAAGGCTGACCGGTTATGGGCTTTGACAGCATGGGAACACAAACCCCGGTTTTACCGGGGCACCCCTTTTGACCATTCGACCTAGTGCATATTCGGAATCCATAGTGACCATTCCAAACTAGGACAGGTTGCTTACCCGATGCTAGGTTGTTTGAAACCGCTGCATGCGTAGTGAAACCCTAGCTCCTGACAAAATAGGACAGGGAAACCCTACCCCAACATAGGGGTGTTTTGGCTCTTTTACTTGCTATGTGCTTTTAGAGTGTATCTCTACAGGAACGCGCATATCAGTTTGCAAGTTTGAATATCAGGCCTGAGGGCACCAGTATCAGTACTTGTAAGAATCAGTTATATCTATGGGTGTCCGATTCAGTATTTTGAGGCAGTAATGCAGTGATTCTGGGGAACAGTGATCAGTAGCAGAGTACAGTTGTTCAGCTACACCTGTGTTTGACCCGTTTGGGCTGAAATGCTGTTTGTTTTCCCTTTCAAGGTTCAGAGAGTTGATCCAGAATAGTTAGTGTTCCCCCTTGCTGAGGCAGGACTTATGATGACGCAGAATTCGGAGGAGATTGTGGTTATGACAGCTGCATTAGATCAAGGAATCACTCTGCAAAGTGAGGTCAACGTTGATATGCCATATCCACCCAGGTCGCCTGTTGCGCACCCGGTCTGGGTCCCCCAGTTATATCAGGCTCGCGAGCCTGCTACATTCGAACTAATGGAGATGATAGGTGATCTCCAGAGGTCCGTGGCGGATCTCGCCTACGGAATGTCAGCTTCGCCACCAGCCGCACCATATGTTGGGAGTTTTGTACCCCAGGAGCCCCCGCTGTTGGGACGGATTGTGATTGAACTTAGCCAACCGGAAATGGCCTCCAACTATGGCAACAACGTGTCAACATCAACCCAAACCCTTGATCAGGCTGAGGCTAGAGGTAAGGACAAAATGAAGGCAGATGCCGATCCTATCGAACAACTGCTGTGGGCAGTCGAGGCTTTGAAAGCCGGGGGGATGAGTAAGCAACAGATATCTGCAGTTTTGGCGAAAGTTGTGGAAGACGCTTTTCCCACTCCACCCAAGGGTAGTTCAAGTCAGCTAGAAAATCGGGATAGGCCCCGTCATGCCAGAACAGTTCCTCCCACTCCCAACCCTACACCTGGGAAATATCAGAAAGCCAAGGCGGCACCTGCCGACCTTTTCGCTAGTGCGTCTAGCAAGACTGCTCAGGCTTCAAAGTACCTGCCCCGAGGGCGCAGGGTCTTCCATGCTCTCTACATGCCGTTGTCAAAGGCACTTCAGATCCTTGCCGAGAGAGGGCATCTTAAACCCTTGGAGCCTCGGCCTATTCCGAAGAATCTCCCTGCTACACATGATGCTGCTTTGTACTGCGCATACCACCAGCAAACAGGTCATGCTACCGATAACTGTTTTCGCCTTCGTCATGAGGTGCAGGATTTGATCGACAACGAGTTTATCCTCCCGCCCACCTCAGCCAAATCCGTTACTACCCAGTTATTGGATTTTGAGGACACTGATACCGCGAGTATGTGATCGGAGGAAGTGAACCACCTGTGGGCGGCCCTTGGTACATTCTGGATGTGGCGTTTGGCACGCATTTTTGAGCATCTGCGAATGTTAGTTTCGTAAATTCTGGCTTGGGTGTCGAGTCAGTCTTTTGTTTTGTTTTGAGTCTGTCTCATTGTCTTGAGCCAGTCCTTTTGCTTACGGGTCTGTCTTGTTGTAGCAAGTCAACCCCCCCTTTTTTTTGTATAGAATGCCAGGTGGTTCTGGGGTTGTTGCCTCGAACACTGTTTTGTTTTGTAATTACCCTATTACCCGTTTTGTTCTGTTTTGAGTCTGTCTCTGCTGTGGGGCCAGTTGCATCAGGAAATCTGAATGAAACAGCTGCGGCTATCATGTTTCCGTGCTTGCTTTCAGTTTGAGCTAGTTGTGCCAGAGGATGTGAATGGAACGACAGTACATTCTACCTACTCTCTTGTGCTCTGAAAATCATTGTAATGACCTAAGTTTTTCAAAAAAAAAAACCTTTTTGAACACTGTGGTGACGAAAACGAAGAGGAAGGAATTCCTCGGGTTTTACAAAACTTTGATCAATTTGAGAGAAAGATAGGCGTGCTAAGCCTTTAATGAATGAAACCATGCCTGTTAGCGTGAGTACTGAGGAGGACCCTGGCTTGATCTAGATTGGTTCCACACTACCTTCGGCGCGAGCGATTTGTTGTTTTCTTAAAAACTTTCAAAAAAAATATTTTGCGCGGTCCTGCGAAGACCTGTGTGGAATCGCTCTTGAGATTGTGCAGCCTAGGATCGCTTTCAGCCTCAAGATTCAATCCATTTGTTTCGCGCCTTGAACCTATTCAGAACATTCAACAGTCAGCCGCCATGTAAGGCCCGTGTGGCCCAATTTGAAGCAGCCCTCGAACAAGAGGCGCCAAAATCAGATCAAGAAGACCAGATCTCACCGAAAGAAGCTCGTGAAGCAACCGTGATGAATTCTCCTGCAAATCAGTACAACGGCCGTTCTCCTGGATATAGAGAGGCTTTAAACTCAAAACCATTTGGCATGGATCTGTTACTTTTTTACCCTTTGAGAGGCTCGCTGGGCCGAAAACCCGAAAGGGCAACCCAGGCAAAAGTTAGAGCAAGAAAAAAATATATATACAAAAATAAGTACAAAAAAAAAAGAACAGAAAAAAAGAAGAAAAGAAAAGAATGCACAAAAAAAAAAAAAGAGAGAAAATGAAAAGAAGAAAAAGAAAAAGAAGCTCGCAAGGTCGAAAACCCGCATTGGGCGCCTTGGCAAAAGTTAGAGCCTAAAAGAGTGAAGGTTAAAATACCCGAGTGTACCTTAACCGGAACTACGTAAGGCTTGATTCCCATGTTTGGGATATGTAGGCAACTTCACACTGAAGTCCAGCCCCCAACGCTTTCATAGCGTTTCAGTCCATGGAATGGTTTTGATTATCCTTGCCTTCTCTGAATCCGACGGTTCGGTTGTGACAAACCGGAACTACGTAGGCTTGATTCCCTTGTTCGGGATACGTAGGCAACTTCATCCTGAAGTCCAGCCACCAACACTCTCATAGTGACTGTGTCCATATATTGGTTCTGATCATCATCGTCTTGTCCGCATCCGAGAGTTCAGTCGTCACTGGCGAAAACTGTTTACAGCATGCTGCGGCATTATCCAAACAAGGGGCAACTTTTCGTTGCCATAAGTTGCCCTGAGATGCCATCCAAACTAGGGGCAACTTTCCGTTGCCACGCAGTCCTTCCAAGCCAGGGGCAATTTTCCATTGCCTCCGATCCGAGGTTGCGCATCTCGAGGGTAGGTTCCGTGCTCGTTTAGCATTGGCCGTTTGCAAAAATAGTTTTTGAAAATTTTTACTGAGGTTGACTATTTTCTCGAAAACTATTTCATTTCCCAAAACCGGACCATTTTCTTAGACCCAAAAAGGAAAAATTTCAGTGCTCATGACCTGACTTGCATGATTTTCAAATCAAAAATTGAACGAGTATGTTAATCCGACTCTTATTTTGGTCAAAACTGTTTTAGGAAGAAAACAAAAAAAATGGTCAAAGTGATGAACTAAGGGCACAGTTGAGTCAGGTGTTCTGTCTTTCCCCCGCCGTCAACATACTTGCCAGAAAGACACCCTATTCGCCGGAAGAAGCTTTCCCTATCCGGAATATCGACTAGACGTCACCGGAAGAAACAGCCGCGAGCTAACAGTGTTGGGCGTAAACCCTCGACTTTCTATTTATCTATCAATCACCCTGGGAAGGGATGAAAAATGAGAGAATAAAGAATAGAGAGGTGTAAGTCGAGAGAAAAGTGAGGAAGAGGATTTTGAAAAAATGAAAAAAACGAGCCTGAGGGCCGAGTGATGTGAGAATCACAAATCAGAAAGGGTGGGAATAACACCCGGAGGAACTGGCTTTTCGAGATCTGAGGTCTTTTGTTTTTGTAAACACGTCCGTGTGTCGTGTCTTTTGTCTTGTTTACCTCAACTTTCGTTTTGAGTCTTTTCCGAGCGCGTCTCGTTGTGTTTAGGTCTTACACCTTTTGTTCGAGTCTTTCCCGCTGTGTTCAGTTTTAGGTTCGATACCTCGGTTGCAAAACTCCTTTTTCAAAAGTTAAAATTGTTTATGCTCAGAGTGCTGTGCTATTCTCTACATTTATGTGAAGCAAAAGAAGAAAAAGGAAAATTTGGGGCATCTGAGTACGCTTCAACTTCAACCGGTTTCAACCTTTGTAGCCCGTCTTGTCAGACTGGGCTATTTGTTCAGGGTTTGCTGTGCGCAGAATGAACTAAGTGCTGTATTACGGGCTGTATGTAGTCTAATCCTCAGCAGAGTATGGGCTGTGCGTTTAGAATAGAGCAGTGGGTTGCTTGGGCTGTTTTTGCCATTAGCTGGTTCGTTATCTGGTTATTACAGTGCAAGTGTTCAATTTTTCAAGCA
Source organism: Camellia granthamiana (assembly GCA_036172215.1). NCBI lineage: Eukaryota > Viridiplantae > Streptophyta > Magnoliopsida > Ericales > Theaceae > Camellia > Camellia granthamiana. The sequence continues at coordinate 107,193,388 of CM069915.1, read as the reverse complement.
ACAGATCAATTTCATTTACATTGAGATGTAACATGATGTGATGCGATGCAATGCATGAGATATACAAATGTAACACTTTTTAGATAAAAAGTTTGTTTCATTTCATCATCTTTTTCAAGTACATAAACTTTGGAAACAAAAATCTGCCTGCGGCAGTACAAGGTACCCTAGCTACCAACAAAAAAAGGAAAAAAGTGCAGAAAAGGAAAAAACAGCAAAAGTCTGTATCAATATCAAGAGATCTCAGGCCTGGGAGTCCATCCTAGTCCTCTTCCTAGACAAAGGTCCAGGAGCATCATCAGCGCTGTCATCTGAGCCCGAGTCCGAGCCGTCTCCGGTCTCCTCCTCTGATGACTCCGCCTTTGCCTCCGCCTCTGACTCATCGTCGTCATCATCTGGAACTGGAGCCCGTGAGCTACTCCCGACGTGAGTGCGCCCCGCCTTGGTGCGGGGGAATACTCTGCCCTCCTCATCTCTCCCTCGGACAGGAACGGAAGGTCCAGCTGGAGCACCTCCTACAGTGGGAATCTGGAAGGAAGGCTGAAAAAGTACATAAGAGGCAAATGCATTAGTATACGGTGAACAGTTTATCAGTATAGAATGCAGTGCATGAGTACAGTGTATGAATGCCGTGAGCAGTTTATCAGTGTAGAATGCAGTGTATGAGTACAGTGTATGAATGCCGTGAGCAGTTTATCAGTGTCGAATGCAATGTATGAGTACAGTGTATGAATGCCGTGAGCAGTTTATCAGTACAGAATGTAATGTATCAGTACAGTGTATGAATGTCGTGAGCAGTTTATCAATACAGAATGCAGTGTATGAGTACAGTGTATCCGTGAGCAGCTTATTAGGTGTTGTGTAGTGCATCAGGTCATGTGAAGCAGTTTATGTATGGTTTGAGACTGTGGTCAGAAGAACATACTGGAATACTGTAGAGGGCCAGGAGCTCGAAAGTCCGCTGCAACATCCCCATCATGGAGGCATTCAACTCCAGGGACTGCCGGGTGTACTCGGAGGACGCCTGTAAAAGTATCAGATGCATCAGTATTCTGTGGAATATCAAATAAACTGAAATGAAATGACAATGCAAGATGCAAAATGCAGTAGTACATACCGGAGGTAAGTCATGGAAACCGACCAACTCATGATCAGCCGGAGGAGGAGCAAAGGAGATCTGGTAGGTCGCCCCACCCTGCCCTCTGTATGTCAGCGAGGTGGGCAGAGTTGGCCAACCACCCTCCCGTCCTCTCTAAACTCCGCCCCTGCCGCGGACCCGAGCTCTCCTCGATGCTCCCGCTCTAGCCCCTACTCCTGCCCTAGCTGCTGGCGCCACGGGCCTCGCTCCCTCAACCCGACGACCACTGCTCAGAGGCCGCATGATATATGTCTCCACGTACTCTCTGTAGTCGCCTATGCCTCTGAAGCGGATCGCATCCCAGCTGATCGTGTACTCGGCCATCTGCTCGGCAGTGAATCTCTCGATCTTCCTCATGTCCTCCGGAGGGTGAACCGGGACTATCTGCTCTGGTAACCCTAGGGTCTGGCGTAGGAAACGCTCGCCCAGGTACCAAGCCCGACAGACTGGACCCTCTAGCAAAATCCGAAAACGCGAGGTCTCCTCAGTACCGACGAATCGATCCCGAATCACGGTTGGCAACAGAGCCCAAGGCTGCCAGGTGATCTGAAAATGAAATACAAATTGTTATCTACTGTTGTTGAAAATACAGTATAAAGCGAAGCTTAAATGAACTGCAAGTAAAACATACCTTTGCAGGAGTGATGGTGTCAAAATAACGACGGAAGAAGCTAAACGTCTCCCGTGGCCTCCGCATGCATCTCCCGTCGAAACGGCGTGAGAAAGGGACGACGAGAGGGGTCTCCGCGTTTGGCACAGGTGCAAGCCTGGGAAAGTAGGCGTAGACCCACAACTGCAGAATAAATACCAGTATGCTTATCAGATAAAGCAGAATACGGAATAGAATAGAGATAGCAGAGCCGTGTGCAGTGTATTGAACAGAGTGTACAGTGTGAGCAGTGTACAGCCAGTGTAAAGCAGAGTATGTGTGTGCCTTGTGTACAGTATACAGTTAGTGTAAAGCAGACCACAGTGTGTGCAGTGTACAGAGTACAATACAGAGTAACAGAAAATGTAGAGCAGAAATGAAAAGTAGAGAAGAAACATACCTCCCAAGCACGCCATTAGCCCCCGAGCAACTGTCTGCTGCCACGGGAAGCTGAGCTCATGTACCCATAGAGGGTGGCCAAGGCAGCGCCACCCCAGTCGTAGCGAAAGATCTGTGTAACATCCACCAAGGCACTGAGTAGGCAGAGGGGCATGGTGTTCGCCCGGTCGGCGAAGATAGTCGTCCCCAGCAGGAACATGAGAAAGCCGCGCGCGTATCTCTCCACGACCTCTTGAGTCATCGGAGCCTCCTCAACCAAAGCTGGCTGAACCCTGAACTGCACCTCGAACCAGGAATAACGAACGAAGCCCGGACGGGCGAGAGGTGGCACCTCGCCAAGCAGATAGATCTGAGCAACGGTCCACTCGTCCATATCGGTATCGAAGGGGATCGGATCGCCCCCTACCCCGATGCCTGTGAGCATCGAGAAATCATAGGGAGTCATCGTCATGTCTCCCGTCGCAGAAAGATGGAACGAGTCGGTGGTGTCCCACCACCTCTCCGCCAGAGCAGCGAGGAGAGGCCTGCTCGTGGTAAGTCTGGATAGTCCTCTGCAAAAAGCACCGAAACCGACCTGATCCACAATGTGGCGAACCGCCTCGGGTAGCTCTGCATACCAGTCTCGAGCGGCGATGTTCCCATACCCGCGGACGGTATGGGAATCTCCCTGTTTTCAAGCACACAATTGCGAAGCAATACTAAATATACCGGTTTTATAAGGCATGTAGTGTTGAGGCAAATACAGCATGTGTGCATGTTTTCAAATTCAAACAGATACCAGGTGCCGGTGTGCTTACAGTGAACTACAACGTGTGATGCGTCAGCGTGTTTGAGTGGTTCAGTGCAAATATAGCATGTGTGCATGTTTTCAGATTCAAACAGATACCAGGTGCCGGTGTGCTTACAATGAACTACAACGTGTGATACGTCAGCGTGTTTGAGTGGTTCAGTGCAAATATAGCATGAGTGCATGTTTTCAGATTCAAACAGGTACCGGGTGCCGGTGTGCTTACAGTGAACTACAACGTGTGATGTGTAAGCATGTTTGAGTGGTTTAGTACAAATATAGCATGTGTGCACGTATTTTCAGATTCAAACAGATATCGGGTGCCGGTGTGTTTGCAGTGAAGTACGGTGTGTGCCGTGTGTTTGAGTGGTTCAGGGCTAGTGCAGTGTGTGTGTGCACGTGTCAATCTCAAACAGATATCAGTTGCAAGTGCGTTTGTGATCAACTACAGCATACAGTGTATATTGGCGTATCTGAGCTAAGCAATTAAAGGACAGAATCAACTAGGGCAGTTTTGTATTCTATATTGCGGAAAGTAAAACAGAGGAAGGAATGTTACCTCAGAAGCGCTGAAGGACAAATGAGATGTAGGCTCACGCAGGAGAAGCTCTGGGGGCATCGCCCTGTCAAAACTCCGAAACTGACGAAGACCGTCAGGAGGTAGCACGTGAATCGCCGGCCGGTAAGTCGCCGGGTCAAATAGACGGACACTCAGGGGGAGAAGCTCGACCCCAGGATCCATCTCGTGATCCGGGGGAGTCCCACCCCGTGGAATATCGTCGGCCATGTTGAGAGTAATGAGAAAATAGCCGAAAGAGAGAAAATCGGGCTAGAATACGAAGGGTCAACCGAAAAGTCAACCCCGGGAGAGTGGAAAATGGCCCGAGAAGCCGGGAAGTGGAAAAGGCACGGAAATCGGGAGGAACACGAGGGGAACAAACCCTAAAAAGCGGAAATAGCGAAGAACACACCGAAACAAAGAAATGTTCGGTTCAAAGTGTTCGAAACGCGAAGGAGATCGCGAATCGAACGATGAAAAAGGCGCGAAAACGCGAGAAAACGGAGAAAAGAGGAGAGAAAAATGCTCTAGAAAGAGAGAGTGACTAATTTTGGCTAAGGAATATGAGTAAAATAGGGTTTGAAGCCCTATTTTAAAAGACCCAAGGCGAAAAGTCAAAACTGCCCCGATTCAGGCACTTTTGGCCGGTCGGCTATATTTTTGGCCGGCCGGCCAAACATTTGGCAGATGATGTTTTTTTGGTGGCCGGTGGCCTCCCCATGTGGCCGGTGAGCCTCCTACAACCTTGTTTGGGTCATATCTGTAGTTTGGGGCCTTTATTGCTCAAGATAGTACAAGAACAATGCATTTCCGAAGCTCAACCGGCCTCCGTTTTGACCTCGGACCGTGTCCTCTGTCCGTGGCACTCAAATATGTGCAAGGTGTATCCTTTTTGGTATCCTTTTGTCTTTTACAAGATTCAAAAGTTGCCCCATGTGCATTTCAATTGAATTACGCTGTTTAGCGCCTCGCACTGTCTTGTGCACCGCATTTGAATCGCACTATTTTGCACATCCCTTTGCATTTGGCATGCATTCATCGTTTGCGCTATTTTTGCGCACCTCACTCGCGCTGTCTTGTGCATACACGGTCTAGGAGACCTTAAATCCTTGGAAGGTGCAAGACCTTTGGCGCATTGATGTGCATAGTTCGTTTGCATTGTCATGCATATCTTAAGCCGCACGTTGTTGCGCATTTCAAGTTCACTTGCATTGTTATGCATTTCTTGTGCAATACGCACGGTCTAGGAGACCTTAAATCCTTGGAAGGTGCAAGACCTTTGGGGCATTGATGTGCATAGTTCGTTTGCATTGTCATGCATATCTTAAGCCACACGTTGTTGCGCATTTCAAGTTCACTTGCATTGTTATGCATTTCTTGTGCAATACGCATTGTAATGACCCCAAAATGTATGGCGTAATTATCAGTAATTACTTATGTGTTTATATGAATTAATTGAAGAATATCTGTTGAGATGACAACTTGGGGACTAAAATTGATGACCGTAATGGGTTCAGAAAACGAAATTGAGCACGCCTATGTGATACCGGGAATTTTTAGAACCATTTGGGAAAATAAATTGAGAACTGAATTTCGTCTGAATCGCTAAGTCTTGTTTGGCTCAAGCTTATCGTACAATCTATTTATATGCTATATATGATTTAAGATAAGGATGTTGACCCATGTTTTGACTCAAAACAAAAAGAGAAGAAAAATCTGGAAGAAAGAGAGAGAGAATTCGTGGGAGAGAAGAACCAAGGGAAGGAGATAGAGAAAAAGGGGAAATCAAGTTTAAACTTCTCCGTCCAAGTGTTTAAGGTAAGATTTTCATGAAATTGATTGTTGATTCTTGGCATCTAGCATGTTGAACTCAAGATCATGGCTTTAAATATTATGATTCATGTTTTAATTGGCATGTTTGAGGAAGAACCTCCATGGATGTAAAGAAATGAAGCTTTAATGTGTATGTTCATGGTTTTCATCTTAGTTCATGGGTTTGATCTTGTTTATGATCCATGTGGGTTTTGAATTGAAGTTGTAATGTTTAGTTCAAGTTGTTGATCAAGTGTTTGGAGACTTGGGTTTCATAAATGTTGAAGTGGTTTTGCAAAAAGGGAAGATCAAAGCTTTGGAAGATTTCAGAATTTCGGATTTAGCTTGGTCCGCTCGAGCGGAGGGACTTCCGCTCGAGCGTGAAAATCAGCCTCTCAGCAGTTTTGAAAATGGTACAGGCCGCTCGAGCGGCCAAGGTGGCGCTCGAGCGGAGGGACTTATTTTCAGGAAAATTTGGGAAGTTGTTTCAGTTCATTTATGGCATGACTTACTTGGTTTTCACATGTTAATTGCATCATTTAGCATCTCATGATCATGAAATAAGGTAAAGAAAGAATAGTATGGCATGAACTACTTGATTCTATGATGATGTGTATCAAGGAACTGTGTTATAATGTTGATATTTACAGGTCAAGAGGCGAAGACTGTGCAACCGGTTTTGGAAACCCACTGTGAGTAACATTTCTGTAAAGATATGTTAGTATGATCTATGTTTAAAAGTGCTACGTTATGTTATGGTTTTGAAATGATAAATGTTTTCTGTGAACGAATGTCCAGTTTTCGAATCTAGTATGACATCCATAGATAGTCCTAAGTGGACCAGTTTACGAGATCTCGGTACGTGTTTAATCGGTGTCCGGGACCGGTTACTCTAGTCGTTGGACGACAAATGTTATGTTCTATGGAGTATGCCAATGTGTATGTTCTGATATGAGATGATTATGTTTATGAATGATTTATTTACGGACATATGAAGTGTGGGATTCGTTCACTACCCCTTTACTTTAATGTTACTTGCTGAGCTTTAGCTCATTGTTTGTATATATGTATTTATAGGTGAGCATTCTGGGAGTCAAGCCTAGGCGGAGTCTTGACCGAGTCGCCGTTTTGAAGCCTACCTGAAGTTTTGTGTGCCTCCGAGCTGGGGCTAGGCCTGGAAGGCCATACGAGCTTTGTTTTTGTTTTAACCGTGGCACATGCCTATGTTCGTTTTGTATATGATATTTTTGTTTCATGTTATGTAAAGTTAGTGGGTAAATTGACATTTTTGGCATGTAATGTATGTTCATATAAATGCACAGCTCTTTGGACTATAGTGTTTTGTTTTCGCTTCCGCGAGCCCCGAATATTTATGTTTTGTTCAGGAAGGCCTGTGGTAATCTAGGATTACTGGCCGGTTACGATGCCAAACTTTTTGGGGTGGGTTTGGGTCGTGACACGCATGGTCTAGGAGACCTTAAATCCTTGGAAGGTGCAAGACCTTTGGCGCATTGATGTGCACAGTTCGTTTGCATTGTCATGCATATCTTAAGCCGCATGTTGTTGCGCATTTCAAGTTCACTTGCATTGTTATGCACTTCCGGAGCAACACGGTCTGGCGAGACCTTAAACACGCACGGTCTGGCAAGACTTTAAACACGCTCGGTTGATGTTTGCATCGTAGCACATGTCATCCTTTGCATTGTCATGCGTTGCATACACGTGTCATCGCGCATTTGCATTTTCACATGTATCTCAAGTCGCGCATTGCCGCGTATTAGAAAATCCATGCATTGTCTTGCATTTCAAAGCGACTTGCGTTGTCGTGCATTCCATGCAACATGCATTCCATGCATCATTTGCATTATAAAAAAAATCATGCATCATTTGTATTTTCAAAAAAAAACAACAACAAAAAAAAACATGCATCATTTGCATTCAAACAAAAAGAAATCATGCATCGTCATGCATTTCAACAAAAAAATATAGGCATATGTCATGCATTCATTGCAAATGGTGCATTGTCATGCATACATGGTATATATTGCATTGTCATGCATCGTAGAATAGTGCATTTGTCATGCATTTCCACTGTAAATATTGCATTTCCATTCCATTGCATATTTGTAGATATTGCATTGTAGCTTGCATGCATTCACTGCATCACCTCCGCCTATGGCTTGCGCCTTTCCATGTTGAGCTTGGTCTGGTATGTGCCTATACTTTTCACGTCGAAACATAGTTCAGTAGACTGTTCTATGTTAGACACGGCTTGTATGTGTACATGCCTTTCCTAGGCAAGATTTGGTTTGGCCCACAGGCCATATCCATTGTATCCATTTCCATTCCATTGCATATTTGTAGATATTGCATTGTAGCTTGTATGCATTCACTGCATCCCCTCCGCCTATGGTTCGCGCCTTTCCATGTTGAGCTTGGTCTGGTATGTGCCCATACTTTTCACGTCGAAGCATAGTTCAGTTGACCGTTCTATGTTAGACGCGGCTTGTATGTGTACATGCCTTTCCTAGGCAAGATTTGGTTTGGCCCGCGTGCCTTATCCATTGCCATTTTCCCCAGCATTTTCATTGTATATATTACATTGTAGTGTAATTTTTGCATCCAGCATTAGGATCATTGTCCTTTTCCCAGCGGGTCGTTTCCCCACTTATGTCATCCCCCCCAATACTTGTTCTTGTGTCCATCTACATTACTCATAGTTCAGTTGATCGTTCTATGGTAGACGGACTTGTTACCTCCGTCACTCTGTTTGACATTTGTGTGGTTTTGAACCGCTCATGATTGGATCATGACTTAATTGCTTTGCATATAGTTTGCATTGTTTCAATTACATTGCATTTTCATTCGCATTGTTTATACATTGTTTTGTATATATTGCATATCATTTTGCATTCATTTTTGCCTTGTCATGCATATTGCTAATAACACCGTACCTGTTAAGTTGTTTTCTTTGCAGGCACGATATTGTATGTACGGTTCGTTTGCGGCTGGTGCAACCAGACGAATCGGACAGGTATTGTATCCTCCGAGTGAGACGTATCGAGAATTGCATAATTCTCTTACATCCTTTCTGCATTGTAGTGTAATTTGGTGTATGCTAGCTTGAAACTGTCGCATGTGTGCTTCGTTACAACTTTCTTTGCATGATCATAAGTTATGCTCGGCTTCTTGCTTTGTCTTGCATTTTGCCCCTGCCTTCGGGCGCATATCTTGTTTGTCTTGCGTGCTTGGTCTAACTCTTCGGCCTTGTCAAAAATGGGTCGTCTCTGGGCTTTGACATTCACTCCCGTCATTGTTATGACTTTCGAGTTCTGTCAAAGAAGGGCAACTGTAGACACCCCATTTTTGACCGTCCTCAAGACTTGGACGTCACTGATTGAACACTCAGTGATCACCCTTGTTTGTGTTTGTCTTGAGTTCTCGGAAGCCTTGGCAGCGCGCCTCGTCTCAGGACCTCTTGACTCGACCGTTTTGTGGTTGGTTTGGCACCAAACACTTGTGTTTTGCCTTTGAGAGGCAGGGTAGGGCTTGTAGACCATCCTCACCCATCACCGGCCATGGCTTAAGGCCACCGGCTGTGTTTTGTGGTCACCGGCCAAATGTTTGGCCGACCGGCACTATAGATAGCCGGCCGGCTATCTTTTTTTGGTCAATTGCATCTTTGGCCGGCCGACTACTGTGCATCTGCTTTTGTAGATATTTGGTGCAGCTGGCACACACTTGGCTCCCCTCCATACACGTGTATAGAGGGATCTCCTTCTATTTAGCTTCCTTTGGAAGCTTTACAAGATGGAATTGTCTATAAGAGGAGCTCTCCTCTCCCTTGTTTTGGGGTTAGATATTTTAGACAGCTTTTTTTTAGGGTTTGAGTTTTAGGGTTAGGGTTTGTTCATATCCTACATCTATATCTCTCTTTCTTGTGTGTGTTTTGTCTTACTTTTGCTCACAAACACCCACCATTACACCATCCCTTGGAACTGAGGCCCTTGAGGGTTGTTTTGGAGGTTTTAGACTGATTTCAACCTAAAGAAGCTGCTGGAGCTCCATTGGTGAAGAGGGTCTTCAAGGGTAAGAAACTTGTCCCTTTATTCCCCATTTTTGCACACTCTTTTTACCTACCTTGCAACTGTTTTTGAGCTTTGTGTATAACATATAAAAGTTCTGTTTTTTTAGTGCTCTAAATAGTTGGTTAAGGTTGCTTTAAGCTTTGGGGTTGTTTGCCCCCTCTTAAGCCTTGTAAGGCTCCATTTTGTTTCATTTTGAGTGAGCTTCGGGACCATTGAGTTTGGGCCTCCTCACCACTGAAATCTTGAGGGATTTCAGAGGTGAGGATGGTGCCTTGAGGTCCTAGGAAGGAGAGGGCCACCCCCTCTCCTTGTTGTCCTTGAAAAGGACCATTTTTGCCTCTTGAGAGAGCACTATGTTTAAGAGTATGTTGACCATGCCTTAGTTGTTTTTCATGCTTATTGTGTCATAGTATAGCATTGTATTGAGTTGGTTTGGACACACCATGCTTGTTTAGCATACATGTCTTGTAATGCCATATTGTAGCCTTAACATGCATCTACGTTTTAACCCTTGTTCGAGCATGTTTTAGGCCTAACTTTATGAAGCTTTTATGTTTATTTTACCATGCTTAAGGTCTGTCCTTGGCTGTTTTGGTCTACCAAGGCTTGCATTGCATAGCCCCTTTGCATTTTGGCTTGTTAGCCTTTGACTTTGGACCATGTTGCATACTTGGGTTGCCTTTGTTTAATTGGTATGGCACCATTTCTAACATAATTTCAGAGCTTATATTGCATGTCATTAGTCCATGTTTAGCCTCTTTTAAGTGTGCTTGAAAGTTGCCTTTGTGTGCTTAAGTGTTGGCTCATTAACATGTGCATGTGTGTGTGTGTGTGTTGGCCCTCATTTCTATAGCATCGGCCACTGTTTGGGCTTAGTATAAAGCTGTCCAATTAGTGTAAGTCCCTCCTTTGCATGTTGTCGCATGCACTCCTTGTATGTTGTAGCATATCGGTGAGTTGTTGCATGGTTGAATATGCATGATTGAATGAAGTCACATGTTGGCTTGCATGCTTGAACACCCACATTGCATCTTGCCTACTTACAGGTTGCATTGCTTCATGTCTTTCATGCTTCTTTACTTAGGTTGTGTGCCTAACATGCTTTGCTTGCTTGCATTGTCCATGTTGCATACTAGTTCGCATACTTAGATTATATTGCATTGGCATGCATGCTTGGCCTCTTGAATTGCTTATGATAGAGGTTAGGCCCCATTGTTTGATTATGTGCATTGCATTCCATATTAAAATGCACACTTGATCCTTTGGGCCGTCATGCATGGAAATGCATGGTTGGTGGTCCGAGAATCGGGGCCCATGTCCCTTTGAGTCATAAACATGATAAGGGATGTGATTGGTGCATACATTGCTTGAAATGCATTGCCATGCCAAGTCTTGCCGTCTGCTGCTATCAAACACAGATTCTGCAGGAAGATTTGGCCGGCCGGCTATCTTTAGTGCCGACCGGCCATCATTGTTGGCCGATGGATCAAATTTGTGGCCGGTGACCATTCTATATGGCCGGTGATGTTCTCCTTTAGCCGGTGGTGTTCCTTAGCATCCAGAGAGCAAACCCTGGGACTTTGACAGCTATCAGAGGAGCAGAGCAAGGAAAACAGAGGCATCTTGAGCATGACAGTGGATTTCCGGGCGGAACCGAGGGCGCATGCATTGAGCCCTCTCCCCAAGGTTGTTGTTTACTGTTTTCTTAGATTAATTAATTTGCTTAATTAATTTAATGGTCTGTAATATTTAATTAGCTTGTTAGTTAGTTAAATTGTATTATTCTTTTAGTCCCTCCAAGCGAGGGCAAATTTGTAATAAGTGTGGGTGCGTGCGTGCATGTTTTCCAACCCCCACTTCTTTCTCCCTTTTACTTACCTGCTTTTGATGGTTAGTATTAGGGCATATTTAAATTAACATACCTTATGCTATGCATGCGTGCATCCATACATTTGTCTTGCATGCACCGGGCTCGGCGCATCATACTAACTGCATTGTATTTCAATTCCAAGTTGAATACATGTTATTTGTAGCATCTCATATGCCATCTTAGATTAGCCGAGCCTATTCTAGTGACATTCTGTATGTGATGCATTAGCCATTTTTAACATGAACTAGGATCATGCATGATTACTAACTAGTTTCTGTTTTGGCACGGAGTACTAGGTGAGCATTTATGCTTTAGCATCTCGCATGAGTGTGAATGTTAACATGACAGCATGCTTACCATGTGGCTATGTGCTTACGTGATATTACTGCCTGAATGCCTGTGGGTGAAGGTTGGATTGTTTGAGTTGGAACAACTCATTGAAATCCGTGTTTTAGCCTACTTGCGAGTAGCAAATTCCAAAGCGTTTTCCAAACAAACGAATATGCAATGTTTCATTCCAAATTAGGCAATCTAGTCTATACTTGTTTGCTGTGCGCATAACATAGTAATTCTAGGCGAATAACCGAAATAAGAACACATAATGATTTCAAAACAAGATATCATGGTTAGTAGAGGCCGATCTTCGGATCGGGCGAGAGGGGGTGCTCATAGCTGACCTTCCCCAATCGTACCCAAGCTCCCGAGCCGAGGCAACTTTGGTAATGACGGACACGTGGCCTTTGGCACCGAGTCAGGGTTTCCTAAATTCTCCCATAAAAAAAATATTTAGGTGGCGACTCTGTATCTGGCAAAGCAGTCCATGTTTGGCACTTCTTTTCTAAAAATCTGTTTTCTCAAAACGATTTGCCGGATTTGGACTCTTTGGTTCAAGATTAAGAACCGTGACATAATTGAGTCCGAACTGTAACCCGTGAGTTCCCTCGCGGACCCGTTACAATAAGTTATGCACATGTGTAGGTCATACCTCGGGAGGGTCAAGCACTCCGCTATAGCACTGTGAGTAGTAGTACTGTAGCCGTACGTTCAATTATCGTTAATGATTCTCATGGTTAACAATCTGTTCCTTGCAAGTAATTATGTTAACAATATGTTGATTGGAAAATCTAGAGGCATTATTGAGCAGTACATCCTGTTTACTGTTGACAAGAATACTAACATTCTGTTATTTGCAAGATAGCGATAGTGGTTCATGACGAACAAATGGAACGTATGAGCATTATGGAACTTTGATATCCACGTATCTCTAGACTCATACAATTTGTAAAATGTGCTTACCTTTCATTAATAATTATCAGAAACGTTCAGTTAAACTTAAGTTAACTATGTTAACTCATGTGAATGATGCAACGGTTAGCACTCTGTTAATTACAGGTCAACTATGTTAATGTGCCTGTTTAGTGCAGCTTAAAAGCTGCTTATTTCAGCTTTCAGCTTAATTTAAGTTATTTTGATGTGTTTGGTTTAGCTTATAGCTTTTTGGAAGTCAGAAATCAGCTTATTCTTTGAGTGGGGCAGGAGATGCTTAATTTGTAAGTCAGAAATCAGCTTATGGTCATAGTTATAAGCTATAAGCTGTTTAGGCATAAGCTATAAGCACTTTCCCACAGCTCTACCAAATAGGGCCAATATATATGAACGATTAAACAAAGGTGCAAGTGAACTACGTCATTTCTTAATGAATAAAGAGAATTTATGTTCATTTTGAAGAACGGATTCCGTGTAAATATGAGAGCATATTGTTTTGTTATTCATAGGCCACAGGCCATTTAGTTATAGGTTATCAAGTATGGAGACCTTCAAAGAATTAGAATAATTGGAAAGCTATGTGTATCCAAATGAAGCTGAAGTTATTTTGTTGCGTTACATATGAACTTAAAGTTCTCCAGAATTTACGACATAAATGCAAAAGTTTAACATTATTATGTGACCCACTTGAGAATGTGAATTATTCTATCTCTGTTAAGTGTACGATAATGACATGATATGACAAGAAATGCTCTGTTTCCTGATATGTTATGTTTTGAATCAATGAATGATTATCCATCTATATAAAAGTATTCAAGGCATCCTTAGCACAAGGCCCTTACCCGGGGGTAATAATGCCGTGGTTCAAGTATGTTAGAAGTTCCCAGTACCGGAGATCCCTTTATGGAACTAACAAGAATGCTCTATATTGATTTGTTAGCGCTATTGGAAGTACCATGTATAATCAAGTATGAACTCTAATTTTGTTTATGATTCAAGCACAAAGAATATATATGCATTTGTTTCCGCTTATAGTATGACATGATATGAATGGTTGGGTCTGTAAGACCTATTGATTAAGGGAATGGAACAAAGTGCTACTCGGAACTAAGTGCTACATTGTGAGCCACCTCTAGAATCCGTGTGAGACACATCTTGAATCCATACATATATGAACTAGGTTTAAAGCCAATCTGGGCCTATGGCCATTCTGTATGATCTATTAGGCCAGAGGCCATTCTGTATTTCTGGTATGGAGCAAAGTGCTGTACGGAACTAAGTGCTGCAGTGCGAGTTACCTCTAGAATCCGTACGAGCCACCTCTTGAGTCCATACATATGTGAAAGTTATGAGGCCTATGGCCATTTTGTATGATCTGTGGGATCTGTTAGTATGAAACAAAGTACTGTACGGAACTAAGTGCTGCAATGCGAGTCACCTCTAGAATCCGTGTGAGCCACCTCTTGAGTTCATACACATATGTTCAAGGGCTCAATGCCAACACGTTTAAGGGCTTAATGCCAATATGTTCAAGGGCTTGTTGCGACTCTGTTCAAAGGCTTAAAGCCATTATGTTTAAAGACTGGGCCTAAGGTCGTTCTAACATTAATACAGAATCAATTAACCTTATGCCCTCTTCATTTATATATGCATTGATATGTATTATAATTCAAGTTGAGTATTAAATCATTTATGTACTATTATTCACTGAGCTTCGCTCACTTTGTATTATGTCTGTTCTGTAGGTAAGCACTTTGGAAGTCCGTCTTAACCCTTGATGCTCACCCTTCAGTTGTCAACCTCAGTATGCCCAAGCACCCAGACCAAGCCCATGCATTTATGTAAAGTTTGTTAAGATTTTGACTTGCACTTTAATTATCTACCTAAGGTTAAAATGTATGTATATGACCCCTTTATTTACCAATGTTTGGTTATGCGCTCAAGTATGTGTATGGGTATGTATATAGATAAATGGCTCTCAAGTATGTGATCTAGGCATGTTAGTTTTAGCTCAATAGATGTTATTCTGTGTTACTTTATAATATTAAATGCTTCCATTCAGGCCCCATATGATATGTAGATCAGGTTAAGTGTCCGTTTCTGTATAGGTCATGCCCGAACTTTTAGGGGCGAGTTGGGGGCGTGATAATGTTATTGCATCAATTCAGGTAGTAGGCTTTAAGTGAATTTCATTTGTTATTTACTTGTTATTGCATCAATTTTTTTCAAGTATTTTTCAACTATTTCAGCCATTTCTTTTTTATTGATTTTTTAGCTATGTTAACCATGTGAATCTAAAAATAATATGTTCATTGTCTCCATCTTCAGATTGATAAAGAATGTTGCAAGTTCAAAACCAAAACCTTGGAGCATCGAAAGTTGATGGTTCGTATCTTCACAAGGTGCTGCGGTAACAGGTAAAAATGCATAGACGCCTGGCGAGATTCGTAACCAATTGGAGCTGGAAAGAAAGTTCGACAGTCCTGAATTTTCCATCGATAACAATGAATTGGGAGCTTAAAAAATGGCTGACATGATGAACTCCACCTATATCAATGCCTCAGGGAGTGGAAGCAAACGGAAGCATTTATCAGGAAAAACAATGCAAGACAAGTGCATAACCAAGGTAGCAACTTTGGCAAGCAGCATGGATGACTTGGTAAATTCTGTGAAGATACAAAGTAAGGAACTAACTGTCAACCATGTTGTCAACATGCACAGTTACACTATTGGTGAGGCTGTTGCACGGCTTTATGCAATTCAAGGACTGGACCCCGCCGATCACTTATTCATTTTTGCTTCATGCTTATAGAGGTTCCGAACAACTGGGAGATGGTTATAAGTATTCTCACGAACCAAAGCACTATTGGGTGGCTATAGCGAAGAAAGAGGACAAAGTCAAGAGTGGGGGTCTAACTCTTGCGAGTTTGCTGTGCAACGAAGGCATTTGCTTTTAAATCGTTACAAGCAATAATTCTAACGATCGTAACGATGTTACACCTTCCACATCGGCTTCTTTTTACTTAAACGAAGATTATGTGTGTTAAAGTTTTTTTTTTTCCTTGTGCTTGGGTATTATCGTTGGTCATGAAATTAAACAATGGGACATGGATGTGGTATAGACCAATGGACATGCAACTTTGCTCTTTTCTTTGGTTTTTTTTATTTATGCACAAGGGACATGGATGTGATGCAGACCAATGCACTGTTTGTTGACATTTTCTTGATAGACTGTATGTTAAGGCCACTGTTTGTTATGGTAGTTTATGCAATGTTATATTTAGCAAATTGTGGTTGCCGATTTTTTTTATATTATTATTTTAGGTTATGAATAGGTTATTCAATTATGAAATTGCATAGTATTTATGTTTATAAAATTATGATCTTTTTTTTATAAAAAAAAAAAACCCATTATTATTTTGTAACCTTATGTTTGTGAAAATTTTATTCACAAGCCATGTGTGTTACGATGTTGAACATTCTGTTTATATTTTTTAAAATTATGTGGTAACCCATATTTGTTATGAATAAAATAAGTTGTTATAAAAATTTTATGGCATAACATCTATTCATAAAATGTTTTGTGCTAACCTTTGTTCGTATTATTACTAGGCATGAACCAGGACGATGAAGACGATGCACGCATGAATCAAATGTTTGATGATGTCGTTGCGCTTGCAGTACAGTGGCAGAATCAAATGAATTGTGCTTATGTTGAAACGTATAGAATTGCCATTGACTACTACAAGGCCCATGTGCTTAAAGTCCCGCATTGCACTTCCATCTTGATGGGGAGGGCATGGATAGTGGAATTGTATAATGGTCACAATGGCCGCTTTCGATACGAATTGTGCATGCCCAAACATGTGTTCAATAGGTTATGTGCGACATTAGTAAACGACTTCCAGTTGTGTACATGACCACGGCTTGTACGTCGAGAAAAGTATTGTAATATTCATTCATGTGCTCTAAAACTTGCCATACCGGGAGTTACAAGAAAGATTCCAACACTTCGGCGAAACAATTTTACAGAATTTTCATAACATATTAAAAGTAATAAAAAACTTCATCGCTGCTCATTGTAGACCCCTCGCTAATTTCCAGAATTGGAGGGTTCCCAATCTGCAGTCCCAACCACAATACCACAATATTTGTCGTTCAAGGTGCACAAAACTATGTTTTAATTTTTTTATTAATGTTTTGTATAAAGATGTGAGTTTAACAAATGCAATTAGAAATTGTAAGTTATTTTTTGATATTAATGTGCAACTGACGTTTATGTGATGTGTAAGATTGCTTAGGTGCCTTGGACGGGACACACGTGCTAGCATGTATAAAGAAGTCAGAGGCAGCCCAGTATTTTAGCCGGAACGGGTGCCATACTCAGAATATTTTGGCAGTGTGTGATTTCAACATGTGCTTCATGTTTGTATCGTGCAATTGGGAGGGCAACATGCATGATAGCCGGGTTTCAAGCAATGTCATCGAGGATCCATGTAACAACCCTCACACTGTTTACCGATTAATGACTAATTAATTACCGATTACTGCTAAACTGAGACCGAATATGAAAGTAATTAAACTGACTGAATTACTGAACTGACCGACTGAAATCTGAAACTGAATTGATTGACTGTATCTGTTTGAATTGTATTTCTATCTGTTTCCTGTTTAGTTATCTGTTCATGTTTCTATGTTTAAACTGCTAATTTGAGGCCTTATCGGTGGCCGAACCGGAAATTGATTGATGATTTAAGATCATTAGAATTTATGTGATTTAATGGTATAGTTATCTGAAAAGTGATTTGGTATGATTAAAATAAGTTAAATTGCATTGTTGCATATATTTACCATTTTGCCACTTTAGTGGCCCACTACTTGAGCCACCTTTGAGCCTTATCATTACACTCTAAACACATTATTTCATCAGCCAATTCCTTGTTTAGCCGACTAGAGAGAGAGGATAGAGAGTTAGAGTGAGTTCATCTTGAATTGCTTGAAGAACTTGAAGAATTGAAGTCTAGATTGCTTCATTAAGCTCCTATACCTTAAACTCAAGCTCTAGGTAAGGAATTTAACCTCTCATTGTTGTGTTTAAGCTTGTTCATGCCTAGTTCTTGTGTCCTTAGTGATTTGAGCCTTGAATTGGTCCATATATGTCAAATTGGGGCCTAGCTCATGCATGCATTCCTTTAATTTAAAGTTTTGAAGTTATCCTTCATGAAATGGTACATGCATGTTCATACTTTTGCAATGGTCCATGTTTTCAACTTGTTTTTGGAACAATTGGCTCACTAGAGCACCAAATTGAAGCTTTGAATTGATTTAAAGTCATGCATGTCATGTTTGAATCATGTTCATGAAATTTGGGATTGAAATTGGATTTAATTGATCTTCCTCTGGGCCTTGATTTTACAAATTGAGCTTTGAATCATGTTATTCCATGTATCTACAAGTGTTTTCCAAGAAATGGGCCCAAAGGAATTGATTTTGATGCATTTGTGCTTGAATTTGAGCTTGGAGGTGCAATCTGGGTTTTCCAGATTTTGCACTCCCGCTCGAGCGGGGAAAATGGTGCTCGATCGGGGAATTCGAGCATCCAGTACTTTGCACTGTTTTGATATCCGCTCGAGCGGGGTAATTGGCGCTCGAGCGGGACCTTGTGTCTTACGCTCGAGCGGCTATCGAGCGCCCTATCGAGCGTGATTTTCACCCATCCAGAACTTTTGACTGTTTTGCAGACCGCTCGAGCGAGGTAAGTGACGCTCGAGCGGGAACCGTTGTCTGCATATCCGCTCGAGCGGAGTGACCTACGCTCGAGCGGGACCCTGTTTCACTGAAAATTCTGAAAATGCTTTTAACAGTGCATCTTTGCATCCTCTTTCCATCCTAGGCATTCCTAGGGCATGTTTAAGGCATCTTAATGAGAATATAGATGTAGAACACACCGAGGCAAATTTGGGGATTAAGTTATTATCTTTCCCAACTGTGAAACTTAGTGTGTGTTCAATCTGTTAACTGTATAAGGTTGGCACTCCGAGGAGACGCTCTAGCTTACTGTAGCCCAGAACTCTGTGAGTAACAATTGTGTAAAGATATGTTCAAAATGATTATCTTCTGAATACTGAACTGAACTGTTTACTGAACTGATATTGTTTACTGAATGAATGTATGTCCTATATTCTGAACTGTACTGTGGCATCCTTAGCACCTACTGTTTGCTGTTACTGTTACGGAGATCTCTGTCGGTTCCCTCGTGGAACCACTACTGTTTACTGATTGATGGCCATCATTACTGTTCGGTCTTTAAGACATACTGCTTACTGTACTGTTATGCTAATGGATGTACCACATATGACCGTTTACTGTACTGAACAACTGATATACTGATTGAAATGAACTGTTTTCATTACTGTAAGGACATTCATTCTAAACCCCCTTACGCTTTATGTTATTCACTGGGCTTTAGCTCACTGTTCATATATATATGTAGGTGTACAGGCACCAGACCGCAGTTAGGAGCATCGGGGTAGACTCCAGTTTTGTCAAGCCAACCACTGTGCCTCACTGCGAGGTTCCGAGCCTGCCAAGCTTAGGCTTAGGGGTGTTTTAGCTCTCCCCCTTCCGTACTGTTTTGCTTATTGTATAGACTGAACGTTTTGCACTGTACTGTTTGATAGGGATTTGGTCCCTGCTCTAACTGGTTGTATATATTGTACATACTGTTTGTCTCTGACTGCATATATGTATGAAAAATCTTTTTGGCATACAGACTGTCACAGCTCATTGGACATTGTTTATCTACTGTATTGGCTTCCGCCATGCCCTGTACTCTGTTTTACTGTATTACTGTTCAGTAGGTCTTCGGTAATCTCGGATTACTGGCCGGTTACGGTACTAAACCCATAGGGGTGGGTTTGGGTCGTGACAGAGTGGTATCAGAGCAATACTTACCACGAGTTATACCGCACACACGTGTCTAAATGAGCTATAGGGTGTCCTAGAAAAGTAATAGGGCATTACATGAGCATGATAAGTGTGTGGTTATGACATGACTGATTATATGCTAATGTGTTAACCTGTTTAAAGAAATGACCGCCTATGATAACTGTTACAACTGTTATAACTGCCTATAGTGAAATGGACAATGCAAATGAATCTGAATCCTCATCTACTGAGGTGAGAATGGCAAGAATGGAAAGAATGATGGAACTGATAACTGCTAGACTTGAGCAACAACAGAATCAACAGCCCCCACCTCCTCCTCCGGTACAGCCGGAACCGAATGTGAATGTAAATGATGGAGACATAATTGCTTTTACCCAGAAGTTCAGTAAAATGAAACCACCTTCCTTCCAGGGAGGTCTCGAACCACTAAAGGCTGAAGCTTGGGTGCTTGAAACAGAAAAGTTGTTTGAAGTGTTTCCGTGCTCGAAGGCACACAAAGTACTGTTGGCTACCTTCACCTTGCAAGAAGAGGCTAGAAGGTGGTGGATGCTAGTCCGTGACACCAACACTGTAGTGACTTGGGCTCAGTTTAAGGAGTCCTTCTTTGAAAAGTATTTTCCCCAATGTGTCAGGGACAGGAAAGTAATTGAGTTTGAACAGCTGAGACAGGGTACAATGTCTGTTGCTGAATATGAAGCAAAGTTCACCGAGCTTGCTAGATATGCACCACATATGGTGGACACTGACTACAAGAAGGCTAGAAAGTTTGAAGGAGGCCTCAATGTGGCAATACTTGACAGAATAAGTGTTTTAAAGCTACCGACCTATGTAAGTGTTCTTGACCGAGCATTGATGGCCGAGTCGAACATCGAAGCAGTGAAACAATCTGAATCACCAGCGTCTGAATGGCGTGGTAAAAGGCAAGGTTTTAAGTTCAAGAAAAGCAAGAACAACCCGCTGAACAAAAAGCAAAATACAGGGTCAACGACTACATCTAGTCAAGGGAACCATTCCATTCCGCCCTGTTCCGAATGTGGTAAGAATCATAAGGAAGTTTGTTATAAAATTTCTGGTGCTTGTTACAGGTGTGGCAAGGTGGGCCACATGGTGAAAGATTGCCCCTCTGCACCTCAGGGCAATAGCAAAGCTACACCAAGTGTGACGGCATCAACTGTTACACCAAAACCGAACCCTAAAGCTACCGGGAAAGAGCCTATGAGGCAGGGCCGAGTGTTCACCCTAGTACTGGGAGACGTACAAAATACCGAGATCGTAGTGTCAGGTATTCTTTCTATTTGTGCTCAAAATGCATATGTACTGATTGATTCGGGGTCTACACATTCTTATGTATCGCATGCTTTTTCGCAAAAATTGGATAGACCCTTAGAACCCATGAACTATCTGTTAGCTGTATCATCACCTGTTGGGGGATCCATGACATGTGCTTATATGTACCCTGCATGTGAAATCATTGTTGGGGATATGCATCTGTTTATTGATTTACTGCCATTGAATATTGACCATTTTGATGTAATATTGGGGATGGACTGGTTACAAAAATATCATGCCACCATTGACTGTGTGACAAAACAAGTTGTTTTCCGTCCACCTGGTTTACCCGAATTTGTGTTTAATAAGGTTGGAGTAGTACCTCCTCCGTATTTGATTTCGTTTGTGAAAGCTGTTAAATTGATTAGAAAGGGGTGTAGAGGATATCTGTGTTCTGTATTGACCGTATCTACTGATGATAATGCTAATGTGAACAGTATTCCCATAGTCAGAGAGTTCCCAGATGTTTTTCCAGATAATCTGCCAGGGGATTTGATTGACAGGGAGATTGAATTCACCGTTGATGTGATTTCGGGAACACAGCCAGTATCTAAAGCTCCTTACCGAATGGCTCCAACTGAACTGAAGGAATTGAAAGTACAATTGCAAGAACTGTTAGACAAGAAGTTCATCAGGCCTAGTACTTCACCGTGGGGCGCACTTGTCTTGTTTGTGAAAAAGAAAGACGGCTCACTGAGATTGTGTATTGACTACCGTGAACTGAATAAGGTAACTGTGAAAAATAAATACCCGTTGCCGCGTATTGATGATTTATTTGATCAGCTACAGGGTGCTCAAGTGTTTTCCAAGATTGATCTCAGATCGGGGTACCATCAACTGAAAGTTAAATCAGAAGACATTGATAAAACTGCTTTTCGGACGAGGTATGGACATTATGAATTTTTAGTTATGCCTTTCGGAGTTACCAATGCACCTGCTACATTTATGGACCTTAAGAACAGAATCTTTAAACCATACCTTGATAACTTTATTGTAGTATTCATAGATGACATACTGATTTATTCCAAAAGTATAGAGGAACATGAACATCATCTGAGACTTGCCCTACAGACCCTAAGAGAACATAAACTTTATGCTAAACTGTCTAAATGTGAATTCTGGCTTGACCATGTTATGTTTTTGGGGCATGTTGTTAGCAAAGATGGGATTTCAGTTGATCCACAGAAAATTGAAGCTGTAGTGAACTGGCCTAGACCAACAAATGTGACAGAAGTCCGAAGCTTTTTGGGACTAGCTGGATATTACAGAAGATTTGTCAAAGATTTCTCCAAAATTGCCTTACCATTGACTCAACTGACACAGAAGGGGATATCATTTGACTGGACTGATCAAAGGGAATCTGCTTTCCAAGAGTTGAAAACTCGACTTGTGACTGCACCGGTTCTTACCCTACCTTCAGGTACGGATGGTTATACTGTATTTAGTGATGCTTCTCATAAGGGTTTGGGATGTGTTTTAATGCAGAATGGGAGAGTAATTGCCTATGCTTCCCGACAACTGAGACCGCACGAAAAGAATTACCCAACCCATGATCTGGAACTTGCTGCAGTAGTATTTGCACTGAAAATCTGGCGTCACTATCTGTATGGGGCGACATGTGAAGTATACACCGACCACAAGAGCTTAAAATATTTCTTCACTCAGAAAGAATTGAATATGAGACAACGGAGATGGCTAGAATTGATCAAAGACTACGACCTACAGATTCTGTATCACCCGGGAAAAGCCAACACCGTTGCCGATGCACTGAGCCGGAAATCAATTGGAAATTTAGCCTGTTTGCTCACGGGACAGAAAGAGTTGCTTTGTGACCTTGAAAAATCTGAAATTGAAATTGTGTTGCGAGAACAAGGTGGAACAATAGCCGCTATTTCTGCTCAACCGGCATTGATTGAAGAAATTAAAGAAAAACAGCAACAGGATGACTTCTTGAAGAAGATCATCGAAGAAAGGGAATGTAAACCGAGACCGGGTTTCAAGTTTGAAAATGGCGTACTGAAATTTCAAGAAAGACTGTGTGTACCGAATGATTCTGAATTGAAAAGAAGGGTTCTGCAAGAGGGCCACAACTCAAAATTTTCTATCCATCCGGGGAATACGAAAATGTATCAAGACTTGAAACTGAATTTTTGGTGGCCGGGAATGAAGAAAGAAATTGCTGATTTTGTATCAAAATGTCTTCATTGCCAACAAGTCAAAGCTGAACATCAACGACCCGCAGGCTTATTGCAACCCTTATCGATACCGGAGTGGCAATGGGAACATATTACCATGGATTTTATTGTGGGATTGCCTCGCTCCAGTAAAGGTATGGACTCAATTTGGATTATTGTTGATAGACTGACTAAATCTGCTCACTTCCTACCTGTTAAGACAATTTATAATGCGGACAAACTGGCTATACTCTATATTGATGAAATTGCTAGATTGCATGGAGTGCCTGTGTCATTGTTTCTGACAGGGATTCGAAGTTTACATCGAGGTTTTGGTAAAGCCTACAGACTGCGTTGGGAATTGAACTGAGACTGAGTAGTGCCTATCATCCTCAGACAAATGGTCAGTCAGAAAGGACCATCCAAACTTTGGAGGATTTATTGAGAATGTGTGTCCTTGATTTTCAGGGGAACTGGGAAAGCCATTTGCCCTTAGCTGAATTCGCCTACAACAACAGTTATCATTCAAGTATTGGTATGGCGCCTTTCGAGGCACTGTATGGCAGAAAATGTAGATCTTCAATTTGCTGGGCAGAAGTTGGAGATGGGCCTTTGCTTGGGCCCGAGATTGTTTATGAAACAACCGAAAAAGTGAAACTGATACAACAGAGACTGAAAACTGCACAGAGCCGACAGAAAAGTTATACGGATGTCAGAAGGCGAGACAGAGAATATGAAGTGGGTGATCACGTTTTTGTGAAAGTGACACCGATGAAAGGCCAGACTCGTTTTGGAATCAAAGGCAAGTTAGCGCCAAGATATGTCGGACCGTATAAGATTATTGAGAAGATCAATCCGGTGGCGTATCAAGTTGCGCTTCCTCCTGAAATGGAGCATATGCATAACGTCTTCCACATTTCTATGTTGAGAGACTATCTCCGGGATCCTTTCCACATGATTGAGCCGACCCGTGTAGTGCTAAGTGATGACTACACTTATGAGGAATGGCCTATACAGATTGTGAACAGACGGATCAAGAAATTGAGAAATAAAGAGATCCCGTTAGTAAAAGTTGACTGGTAAAACCATGGTGGCGTGTATGCCACTTGGGAGAGGGAAGATGAGATGGCTAAGAGATATCCTGATTTGTTTCCACTGGATCCTGTTTTCTTCCAGAATGAAGGTAACTCGAGTTTAGAGGACTAAACTCTTTATAAGGAGGGGAGACTGTAACAACCCTCACACTGTTTACCGATTAATGACTAATTGATTACCGATTACTTCTAAACTGAGACCGAATATGAAAGTAATTAAACTGACTGAATTACTGAACTGACCGACTGAAATCTGAAACTGAATTGATTGACTGTATCTGTTTGAATTGTATTTCTATCTATTTCCTGTTTAGTTATCTGTTCATGTTTCTATGTTTAAACTGCTAATTGGAGGCCTTATCGGCGACCGAATCGGAAATTGATTGATGATTTAAGATCATTAGAATTTATGTGATTTAATGGTATAGTTATCTGAAAAGTGATTTGGTATGATTAAAATAAGTTAAATTGCATTGTTGCATATATTTACCATTTTGCCACTTTAGTGGCCCACTACTTGAGCCACCTTTGAGCCTTATCATTACACTCTAAACACATTATTTCATCAGCCAATTCCTTGTTTAGCCGACTAGAGAGAGAGGATAGAGAGTTAGAGTGAGTTC
Source organism: Camellia granthamiana (assembly GCA_036172215.1). Taxonomy (NCBI): domain Eukaryota; kingdom Viridiplantae; phylum Streptophyta; class Magnoliopsida; order Ericales; family Theaceae; genus Camellia; species Camellia granthamiana. The sequence continues at coordinate 107,168,652 of CM069915.1, read as the reverse complement.
ATCTTGAATTGCTTGAAGAACTTGAAGAATTGAAGTCTAGATTGCTTCATTAAGCTCCTATACCTTAAACTCAAGCTCTAGGTAAGGAATTTAACCTCTCATTGTTGTGTTTAAGCTTGTTCATGCCTAGTTCTTGTGTCCTTAGTGATTTGAGCCTTGAATTGGTCCATATATGTCAAATTGGGGCCTAGCTCATGCATGCATTCCTTTAATTTAAAGTTTTGAAGTTATCCTTCATGAAATGGTACATGCATGTTCATACTTTTGCAATGGTCCATGTTTTCAACTTGTTTTTGGAACAATTGGCTCACTAGAGCACCAAATTGAAGCTTTGAATTGATTTAAAGTCATGCATGTCATGTTTGAATCATGTTCATGAAATTTGGGATTGAAATTGGATTTAATTGATCTTCCTCTGGGCCTTGATTTTACAAATTGATCTTTGAATCATGTTATTCCATGTATCTACAAGTGTTTTCCAAGAAATGGGCCCAAAGGAATTGATTTTGATGCATTTGTGCTTGAATTTAAGCTTGGAGGTGCAATCTGGGTTTTCCAGATTTTGCACTCTCGCTCGAGCGGGGAATTCGAGCATCTAGTACTTTGCACTGTTTTGATATCCGCTCGAGCGGGGTAATTGGCGCTCGAGCGGGACCTTGTGTCTTACGCTCGAGCGGCTATCGAGCGTGATTTTCATCCATCCAAAACTTTTGACTGTTTTGCAGACCGCTCGAGCGGGGTAAGTAACGCTCGAGCGGGAACCTTTGTCTGCATATCCGCTCGAGCGGAGTGACCTACGCTCGAGCGAGACCCTGTTTCACTAAAAATTCTGAAAATGCTTTTAACAGTGCATCTTTGCATCCTCTTTCCATCCTAGGCATTCCTAGGGCATGTTTAAGGCATCTTAATGAGGATATAGATGTAGAACACACCGAGGCAAATTTAGGGATTAAGTTATTATCTTTCCCAATTGTGAAACTTAGTGTGTGTTCAATCTGTTAACTGTATAGGGTTGGCACTCCGAGGAGACGCTCTAGCTTACTGTAGCCCAGAACTCTGTGAGTAACAATTGTGTAAAGATATGTTCAAAATGATTATCTTCTGAATACTGAACTGAACTGTTTACTGAACTGATATCGTTTACCGAATAAATGTATGTCCTATATTCTGAACTGTACTGTGATGGCCATCATTACTGTTCGGTCTTTAAGACATACTGCTTACTGTATTGTTATGCTAATGGATGTACCACATATGACCGTTTACTGTACTGAACAACTGATATACTGATTGAAATGAACTGTTTTCATTACTGTAAGGACATTCATTCTAAACCCCTTTATGCTTTATGTTATTCACTGGGCTTTAGCTCACTGCTCATATATATATGTAGGTGTACAAGCACCAGAACGCAGCTAGGAGCGTCGGGGTAGACTCCAGTTTTGTCAAGCCAACCACTGTGCCTCACTGCGAGGTTCCGAGCCTGCCAAGCTTAGGCTTAGGGGTGTTTTAGCTCTCCCCCTTCTGTACTGTTTTGCTTATTGTATAGACTGAACGTTTTGCACTGTACTGTTTGATAGGGATTTGGTCCCTGCTCTAACTAGTTGTATATATTGTACATACTGTTTGTCTCTGACTGCATATATGTATGAAAAATCTTTTTGGCATACAGACTGTCACAGCTCATTAGACATTGTTTATCTACTGTATTGGCTTCCACCATGCCCCTGTACTCTGTTTTACTGTATTACTGTGCAGTAGGCCTTCGGTAATCTCGAATTACTGGCCGGTTACGGTACTAAACCCATAGGGGCGGGTTTGGGTCGTGACAATCCACAATACAAATTTTCTACTCTAGTCGATGGTATGTATGCACAACCCAAAAACATTTTCGGCCGCTTGTTTTCTTTAGATACAATTGTTAAACTTTAAATTTACTTGTTTATGGTGATTTAAAATTTATCTTGTATGGAAAAGTAAACATATTTCAAAAAATATGTGTACCCTATTTTTGTTCAAAAAAATAAAATAAAATCAATCAGATGTATAATTTACATTTGTTGCGGTTGTTCAAGTTTGTGAACACGAGTTGAGTTGGAAACATGTAAAAGAATTGACAAATCTTGCAACGTGAGAAAAAGCGCACAATTGCAACGTAAATAAATAACTTGTAAATTATTTTCATACAAAGGGTACATTGAAGAATTTAAAGTATTTTCATTTTTTACCGCAATATGTTCAATTTGTTTGCGCATACGTAAAACAATGTAAATGTTATTAACATGTGCACATTAGTAAGCCGATATTATCTTGTGGATAGTGAATATAGCAACAAGAAGGGCATTTTGGCATCCTATAAGGGGAGCCACTACTACCAACCAGATTTTGAAAGAAACAATCCCAGGAACCGTGATGAGTTGTTCAACCGCATGCACTCTTCTTTGCGAAGTGTGATTGAGCGAACCTTTGGCGCTTGGAAGGCAAGGTGGAGATTTCTTAAAGACATGCCTCAGTTTGACTTCCATAAAGTGCAAGTGCCATTGGTTGCAATGTCTATGGCTTTACATAATTTCATACGTAGAAACAATCAGGACGATGAATTAGTTGTTTTTGTCACCAATGCGGCCAAGTACACTTATCTAGATATGCCTGACTGAGATGATTTGGCAGCCCTTGACGATGCAATGATGCTTAGTGACGACGAGCTTAAGATGACACATGTGCGGACTAGATCAGGGCCGAGTTGGTCCAAATTAGGCGAAATGTTTGGTAGCTGGAAATGTTACGTGATGCATGTGAACACTCTTTTATGCTTTATGCAATAGGCTACTAGAATTGTGTATCTTTAAAATTTTTTTTTTTTTTTTTTTTCTTTTTCAGCAAGATGTTAGTAGCAGATAGTATATGCTGGCCCTGGTAACCTTTATTTATTTTTCATCATCTGTATGTTACCTTTTCCCAAGTATTCGTGTTGCAACCATTATGTAATTTTTTTCAACAAAAAAGGAATATCATTTTATACGTGGCAAGTGATTTTAGTTATATTTTTTTATATTAAAAAAATAAATTTGTTTTCACAAGTTCACAAAGTTCAAAATTTTTATGAAATAGTTGGGTTGTCTAATACAAAATTCATAATAAATTTAAAAATTAAAATATGAAATTAATTTGTTCCAACAAACAACCGAAAACGTATTGTTACTACACAAACAATACTTCTTTGGAAAAAAACATTTTCTATTTTTCTATTTATTGTTTTGGAGAAATATAGTTTTGCAGAGAGTTTGGTTAGAGTTTGTTCATGAGTTTTGAATGGAGTTTTTCTTTTCGACCCATTTCGAAATGTTTATTTTGAATGAAGTTCTAAAAATAGTTTATCTATGCACTTTGAGAACACTTCTTTTAAAAAAACATTTAACAAATTCATGACATTCCACAAATTACAACTAGACATTCTCGTCAATCAATGACGTAACAGTTTGGTTGTGAATTTTAAAAAAGTTTTTTCAACAAATACTTTTTAATTAACATTTATTACGTTCCACAAATTACAACTAAACATTTTCGTCTCAATGAAGGATGAAACAGTTTTTTATGTATGCGTATTTTTTGGGAAAAATGAATCAGGGCGAAGTCCCATATTAGATGTTCGTTCATGAGTTTTGTATGGAGTTTTTGAAAACTTTTTACAAATAATTTTGAATGAAGTTCTAAACACATTTGGGTTGTGAATTTTGAGAAGACTACAAAAGATTAACAAATGTGTTTGCCTTCAATTTTGTGGAAAAAATTTGTTGGGAGTGTTTGGTTTTCCTTTTCTTTTTTTTTTTTTGTAGAGAATATATTTAAAATGTTAAGCAAATTTTTTACTTTTTCAGATACAGCTTTTTTGTACATATATCTAAACAATAAAATATTTGTAAACAAATATTTGAAAAAAATTAATAAATACACAACAATGCAAAAAATGATGGATTGAATTCTCGTACGTTTTTTGAAATTTTTGTATTTTGAATTCTCATATGTTTTTTGGAATTTTCTAAAGATTTTTTTAATAAATATTATACATTTTCATTGTATTTAGATGTATCTGAAAATTTAATAATTTGTTTACAATATTAAAAAAAAATTAGTGAAAACAAAAAAAACACAGAAAAGAAAAAAAAATCAATTTTTTGAAAAGTGAATTCTTTAAATACCAAACCAAACAAGCTGCTTACAATTGACAAATTACAATAAAATATTTTTCTTCAATCAAATTGTAACATTGTTTTTGTTGATGAGAATTTTTTCCAAATTAAAATTTCATGAAGTCGAATATGTACATTTATTTGTATATATACATATATTTGGAAAAATAGAGTTTTGCAGAGAATTTGGTTATGATTTGTTCATAACTTTGGATTGGAGACTTGAAAAGAGTTTGGAAAGATTTACAATTTTGAATGAAGTTGTGAAAATCGTTTGGTTATGAATTTAGAAAAGACTTTTTTAAAAATAAAAAAAATTAACAACATTGGGGCAATTTGGAAAGATGGTAAAAAGTCAGCTTTTTGGTTTTTAAGTTTTTTTACACAAAAAGCTAGCTTTTTTAGCAAAAAAATAAAAATAAAAAACTAAAAAATTTAACTTTTTACCAACTTTCCAAAACACCACATTATTACATTCCACAAATTACAATCCATTAGTTATTTTCGTCAATCAAATTATAAAAGTTTGTATATTTATGAGTATCTTATTGGAATACAAGTGAAATCCAATTTTATTATATTTTTTCGATGAAGTCCAATGGGTGAAGTCTAATTTAATTTTTGTGAACAGTATTTCTGGCGCTTCATGCTGCTTTCTTGTAGTCTTCCGCGTCAATCTAATTGCAGTGTTCACGGGTTGAATATCAAGGCAATTGCAAAGGGCAAAAATGTCAATTTACCCACTTTTAATTATTTATATTATTTTTTTGTACATCTTTTCGTAAAAAATTAAAATGTTTTCCCTAAATATACTAATTTTTTTATATCATATTTTAGTAAAAAAAATTAAAAAATTATTAAAATAACATATTTCTAAATAAATACTGTTCCATACGAGACAAATAACAAAAACTTTGCACAAGTCAACATGTCTTGGCCAATACCCTTGATTATGTCATTTTCAAAACTTTAGTCCCACTCTAAGGTGTGTTTTTTACTTTATTCCCATTATAGGATAAAACGGCTTTGGCAAAGCCGTTTTCCAGAACATGGCTTTACCAATGCCGTTTTTAGTGAATAAATTTTTTAAAAAAATAGCTCAATGAAAATGACTTTTGAAAAGCCGTTTTTACTTAAGGTATAATTAAATTTGAGTTAATTAAAAATGGTTTTACCAAAAATGTTTTTGGTAAAAAAATTTTTGCCATTTATATTTTCAGCATAAATATTAGTTGCCAATATTAATTTTAAAAAATAAAACGGTGTTTAGAAAACCGTTTTATAAAACATTTTTATAATACGGTTTTTGTAAAACCGTTTTCAGTTTAAATTTTTTTTTTTTTTTTCGTTTTGTTTTGGCTTAAAACTCAGTTGGTCCAACAACAGTTCGAAACACACACACACTCGGCATTCAAAATTGTCGAATAGCACCGCGAAGGAGGCCAAGAAGAGAGACACGCGAAGCGCACCACGGAGGAGGCGAAGAAGACAAAAGCCACCGTGAGAGCTGTACGAAGAACGAAGAACGGGCAATGTGACACCACCGCCAAAAGAAGGAAGACCTTCAGCAAACATCAACATTAAGGTTTGTATTGCATAAATGATGGTTTTCATTTCAGATTTCGGAGTTTCAATTTATAAATTAGGGATTGCTGAACTAGGGTTTTGAAAAGGTACAAATGTTGTAATTTATAAATTACAGATTGCTGAATCTAGGTTGTTCAATGTAGAACAAAATGTTCTGGCCACAAAATTTGAAAAATTATTTGTTCATCTGTTGTATTTTATTTTAAATGGTTATAATTATCTTATTGTATGTCGAAATGAAATTTTTTCCATTTTGATTAAATAAACTTTTGTGAAAGATGTTTAGGTTTTTTGTTTGCAAATAATTTTACAATATTTTTTTATTTCAAATGTGGCCATTATTTAAAATGTACATGTTATGTATTTTAAATGTACATGTTTTATATTTGGAAATATTTTGTATTTTATTTGAAATGTGGGCAGTATTTGGTTTTATTTGCAAATGATTTTATTTTCATTTTCATTAAGAGTAGTAGTCCGAAAATAGATGTCTTCATATTGTGTGGTTCATCTATAAATTGATTCATTTGACCAATATGTTCTGTTTTCTTTGACGTGTCACATATTTTTGCATTTTTACAAGGGAATTGTAAAACGAATTTGTGAGCATTTATTATTTAGAGTTTGCATAAGTATAGCTTTGACTATATAGAGTCTGTATAGTGTCAGAAACCTATCATGTGTATGTATAGGGTTCAATATGTATGTTGACGATTATATAGACTTTTATAATTTCGGCTTTCTATCAAGCATTATAATCAAATGTCATATAGTAATAGTTCAACCATGAAAATCAGATTCCCAAATGCGCTTATGTTATTCTTTTGAAAAAATTGACAATGTTTATATGCACAGTTTACGTATGGAAGTTGTTAGCATTATGTTCTATTGAGGGGGAAAGATTTTGTGAAATCGCAAGGAAGGTGTGTCATACGACACTGAAGCGCAAGGGTTGTACAATGTACATAGGGGGATAGCATTGGCCGAGTTGGAGGCTATGATGGTGCCCAAGGTCGGTACGTACAGGGAAATAACGCGAGTAAAGTTTGAATGTAGACTCCCATGTCGAGGGAAGTATAGGTTGTTGCCAATCAACGATAATGAGACATTAACTAATGTCTTAGATCTCCCACAGAAATATGGTCCTGAATTTTATTTGGAAATCTATGTAGAGAAGGAGAGCAATGTTGGTGGCACACACATGCCAATTCCGGTAGCAGGGACATTCACTCAAATGTTGACACAATCGCAATCCCCTGACAATACACTTATACAGTCTGCATACATGTACCCTCAAGATTACCTTCCATTCAATTGTTCTCAGAGTTACACCCAATTCAATGCATCAGAGCATGTTCATGGTTGTTACAGTGCTGAAGCAGGTCCAAGTGCTCCGACAATGTCTAATCCGCTGGTTCGTACAACCCCATCTACCCACTGGACTAAAGAATGTCCAACAGTTTTTAATGGTGAACGTACAACGGAGACAACAACCCAATTGTATACAACCTCCGATGATACAGTGCCATTTTATGACGAGCCTGGAGTAAGTGATGAAAGATTCCGTGGAAGATTTTGATGGCGCAAAGGAAGGTGAAGATAATGAATCCGGTCATAACGGAGTTGGAGGGCATGATGAAATGCAGGACGTACAGCCAATTATCCCTTTCTATAATAATGTGCATTTCGACAATGATAGTTCCATCACTAGCTGCGATGTTGTCGAACGTTGGCCATTGTTGGACTCCGAAATTGCTGATTTGGAGAAAGGAATGATCTTTAGTGATAAGAAAAGCTTAGTGCATGCTGTTCAATTGTATAACCTGAAGCACAATCGAGAATGCAAGGTCGTAGAATCCAAAGAAAACAGTTGGGTGTCCGACTGCAAGCACGGCTGTAACTGGAGGGTTCGAGCAACGAAGTTGAAAGATAAAGATTTCTTTCAAATTAGAATGTTTGAAGCGCCGCATCAGTGTGTGTACCCAAGAATGAATAGAGACAATTGCAACCTCAAGTTCGATCTCATTGCTCATTTTATCAAGGGACAGATTGCGGTAAGTAACATGATATAATTTGTTAAGGATTTAAGTACGCGTTTATTATATTGAAATGTAATATATATTTGTAGATATCACCAGAATTGCCTCTTGCTACCATAATTGAGGTCGTGAAGGAGAAGTTTCAGTTCACGATATCATATAAGAAAGTGTGGCTTACTAGGACGAAAGCTATTGCAATGGTGTTTGGGGACTGGGACGAGTCGTACAGAAAGTTGCCTAGATATATGGCTGCATTGTAGACATTCAATCCAGGCACAATTGTCATGTGGGACATGATCTCGAATTGCAATCTACCTTAATCGGTACTGAAATGTACATGAACTATGTGTTCTGGGCATTTAAACCAGCAATAGAAGACTTCAAGTACTGTCGTCCAGTGATATGCATTGACGGCACACACTTGTACGGGAAATACGAAGGTAAGATTGTTGCGGCCACTGCAGTGACTGCTACAAACAAGATTATACTTCTTGCCTTTGCCGTTGTTTTCAAGGAGATGATCGAGAGTTGGGGTTGGTTCGTTACTCTCCTTCAGCGACATGTGTGCCATGACCGAGAAGGCGTGACATTGATATCCGATCGACACACGGCTTTGCTTAGTGTCGTGTCCAGAATTTGGGACAATCCAGCAATGCAATCAAGAGGCTACCATAGGTTTTGCTTGCGACACGTATGTAGCAATTTCAATGAAAGATTCAGCAATACAGTAGCCAAGGATCTTGTGTGGAGAGCTGGTTCTGTACGGCAAGTGCGAAAGTTTAACAAGATTATGGAGGATATCTACAAGCTAGAGAAGAATGCTAAACGGTGGTTTAGTCGGATGAACCCTATTCATTGGACATTGTGCCATGATGGTGGTTGTCGTTGGGGCATATTGACGACAAACCATATAGAGGGCTTCAATGGTGTACTCAAAGGTGCACGTAGTGTCCCGATTACAGTATCTGTTGAGACAACTTTTTATCGACTCGTCAAATATTTTGAAGGGGGCAGGACCATTGCTGAAAATGCGAGTAATCGGGGTCACTTGTACACGACTAACGTTCAACGATGGATTGACGAGCACCAAGCTAAAGCGAATGTCCTTATGTTGGTATCGATTAATAGGTAAATTTCATTGGATGCACAGAATTCACAACACATTATCATTTCGCACTCATCGGTCATTCATGTTAGTCTATATTTGAACATACCCTCAAGATTAATCCACGTACATACATTTTATCTACAGGGGAACAAGGGAATATGAGGTCAGGACAGCACTGCATGGGATAGGGGGTGGTGCTCGTCAAATAGTTAGTCTTCGACCACCGCATTGTTCATGTGGGAAGTACACATTATTTCACTTGCCATGTTCCCACATGCTTGCTGTGACAGCAGACTTGGGCGAGGACCCTTTTCCTTTCGTTGCACCGGAGTATAAGTTGGAAGTCCACAAGCGTATATTCCCGCAGAAGTTTAAGCCCACGCCATACGAGCAATATTTGCTTAACGATGATTACCCAACTTTGCTCGCTATCCCAGATTGACAACGTAAGGTTAAAACGGGTCATCCTCAACATAGCCGCATCCACAATGAAATGGATACCTCCAGACAAAGTGGAATGCACCATTGCAGTTTGTGCTTGCAGAGAGGTCATGATAAGAGAAAATATCCAGCGAGAATCCGATCGATTCGACATTAGTTTTTTGTCTAGTTTGTTTTATTCTTTGAATTGCAGTTAATGTATTAATTAATGAAGCTGTGACAACCCTCACCTCTGATTAGTGTTAAACTGTGATTGAGCATGATAAGTGATTGATTGTGATGGAATCCTAGCTTGATTTCATTAGCATGTTGCTTAATTACATTTCTATCTGTTTGTCATTTAATGATCTGTTCATATTTTGACTTTGAATTGCAAATTGAAGGCCTTATCGGCGACCGATTCAGAAATTGATTAGTGTTATATGCTAATTAGAATTTATGTGATTTTATGGTAGGTTTAATTAAAATTCAATTCGGAATGATTAAATTAGCATGGTTAATATTAAATTATTTGAGCCTAGGCTATTCACACTTTTGCCATTGAGTGGCCATTTTCTACAACTTTGTTTGGGACTTAATTGTTGCATTTCATATCATCTCTTGAGCCATTTTCTTAGACCAAAACCGAGTGAGAGAGGGAGAATAGGAGAAAATTTATTCAACAAGAAGTTTGGCTTGGAAAATTAGGGAAATTGAAAAAGATTTGCAAATTAGGCTTCCGTACTTGAAATTCAAGACCTAAGGTAGGACATTCACCTTCTTGATTGTGAATTTAAGTTGTTTCATACATGTTTTATGGAAATTTGGAGTTTAAAGTCAAGAATTCATTGAAAGAGTTGAATTGAGGATAAATTCATGCATGCATGTACATATTCTTAAATTTTGAGGTTGTTTTCATGAGAATTTCCACATGCATGTTCATGTTTTAGTTATGGTCTATGAATTCACCATGATTTTGAGCTCAATCTTGTATTTGATCATGTTTTGGAGCATTGGAATTTATTAGAACTCATGCATGTGATGTTCTTGCATTATTCCTCTAGTTTCTTTGAAATTTGTGTTCAATTGACTTACCTTTGGGCTTGATTTTACAAATGATTTTTAAAAACATGGTGTACTATGGGTTTTCAAGCGTTTTCTAGAAAATTAGCCCAGAAAAATCGAATTTGAAGCTTTAGAAGTTGAGTTTTGTGCTTGAGGATCAATCTGGAAATTCCAGATTTTGGATCCACACTCAAGCGGAGGACTTCACGCTCGAGCGTACACTCTGAGTACATGCACTTCCGCTCGAGCGTATAAAGTCACGCTCGAGCGTGAAATGCATATGCCTAGAAGTTCATGTGTTTTGCAGTCCGCTCGAGCGAGAGAATTCACGCTTGAGCGAGGACCTAAGTCTCATGCTCGAGCGGAGGTCGAGCGTCCATCGAGCGTGAAAATCGTGCATCCGATACTTTTTTATGAGTTTGCAGTCCGCTTGAGCGAGTAAGGTAACTCTCAAGCGGAGCTTCTTTATCTGTATGTCCACTCGAGCGTAGAAAGCCACACTCGAGCGTAGACCCCTGTTTCAGCAAATTTTGAAAAGTGTTTTAAAGTACATCTTTGCATCCTCATTTCATCCTAGGCATTCCTAGGTCAAGATTAAGGCATCTTAATGAGGATAATGTCATAGAACCACACCAAGTCAAGTTTAGGGGCTAAGCTATTAATTCCAAGTGTGTAACTTAGTGTGTATTCATTCTGCAACTGTGTAGGGTTGGCATCCGAGGACACTCATTAGCTCGCCTATAGCCCAGTATTCTATGAGTAATGATGTCATAAAGATATGTTCAATTATGATTATTTTCTGAATGATCGACTGTATTGCTTCCTGAAATGACATTGTTACTGAATGAATGTTTGTCCTATTTGTAAACTGTACTCGTGGCATCCATAGCAACTTACTGTTACTGTTAGTACTACTGTTACCGAGATCTCTGTCGGCTCCAATGTTTGGAACCACTACTGTTTACTGTTTGATGGCCATCAACTGACTATTCGGTCTGTCAAGACCTATTGTACTATTTTGCTATTGGATGTACCACATATGACTATTATGGTTTCTAAATAACTGTTATGACATGAAATATGAGTCACTGATTGAACAACTGATTTACTGATACAATTGACTGTTTTAATTATTGAAAGGACATTCATTCTTAACCCCATTACGCATTTGTTATTCACTGGGCTTTAGCTCACTGTTTATGTTTATATGTAGGTGTCCAGGTACCAGATTGAAGCTAGGAGTGTCAAGTTAAGCTCCCGTTTTGTCAAGCCAACCTTTGTGCCTCACTTCGAGGTCCCAAGCCCGTTCAAGCTAAGGCTATTTTTGGGGTGTCTCAGTCTCACCCTTCTGTCTCTGTTTTGTAATAAATGTTTAGGACTTGACTATACAGTCACGGTGAAGGGATTAGGTCCCTAACCTAGATGATTATGTATATGATGTTGTATATATGTTTTGGTTATAAATGTGACTTGTTTACATAAAGTCCTTTTGCATTCAGATTGTCACAGCTCATTGGACATCTTTCATTTACTGTTTGGCTTCCACCAGCCCCCTTACTCTGTATTACTGTCATTACGGTTAAGCAGGCCTTTGGTAATCACAGATTACTGGCCGGTTACGATACTAAACCCATAGGGGCGGGTTTGGGTCGTGACAGAAGCAGTATTTAGTAATTTGATAATGTATTTACCACTTGAATTAGAAAATGTCGATTAATGATGACATTGATTTGGCCAAATGTGGCAAATCTCTTCAAATGGAATTTTTAATTAATTTTTTTTCAGCTATCCTTTACTGCTTAGTTTTTCAAAAACGTTCGTGTACTGCATTGTCAACACTTTGGTGCATTGATGGTCTATTGTGTCCTGACCTCCATGGACACCTTTTTATCTGTCCTTCTGTCCTTAGTTGATGTGATATTACAAGAATGCAAATATTGTGAATTGAATTAATAATCACCAATATAAATGCATGTCATATTCAATGGTTTGCCACATTTTGTTAGGTCCTAAATTGTTGTTCTATTTTGAAATAACGAATTACGGGAGGAAGCTCATGTTATCAAGTCAATCGTTGCTCTGAAATTTATTACATATTGGTAAATGCTTAGTTCTTGTAAAAAGTTAAGTATTGTATTTCAAATCTGCTTCAAACCCTCTTCAAACCTTGGTACTTCTTTCATGTGATCGTTATCTACTGCAAGAAGTCCTTGTCGGCATGTGGGGTGATCACACATTAACCTGACTTGATGGTTCATGTGATATTCAATGAGTCAATATTCAATAACATTAAATAACTAGCGTATGCCCGTGCCTAAAGGCACGATGTAAATAATGTTAGGATTAGAATATAATTGTAATCCAACACTATTTAATTTTTTTTTTAATTTGATAAAATCACAAATTTATTATAAAATTTTGGAGTTCTCACAAAACTCCTCACGAAAACTCGTTTTTGCTCATATAATGTATAGCTAGATAGATAGATGTGCCTGCTATACATATAACTTCCACGGGCATACATACAATAATGCTTTTGCTTATATAATTATATGGAAATTGTATCTCAGCCATTGTTTTATAATTTGAATAGATATGCCCCATCCAAATGTCCAAGTAGGACAAATTCAAAAACCATCCTGCTTTATTATATAGATGTTGAAGATTCATATGAATTCTAAATTTATGAAATCTATCATGTATTCAATATCATTTAAATTGTGGACTATAAAATTCCTTAATTCAATCTTCACTACACATAGTAAAATTTGGCTCCTAATTTTGAGATCGCAGACTTTTCCATATAATATTAATAAAACATAAGTGAACAAAAAGGAGAAAATAAAAAAAAAAATTTGAGAGAAAAATAAAAATGGGAGAAAATAAAAAAAATAAAAAGAAAATAGAGAGGAAGGTTGGATCATGAGATCATAGAAGGATAGGTAAGAAAAGGAAAAAGTAAGAAAGAGAAGCGGGAAAATTTAAAATGTACATGTAAGATATTTTTTGAAAAATATATATCTCAGCCGTTGTTTTATAATTTGAATAGATCTAAGTCGTCCAAATGTCTTAGTAGGACAAATGTGTGTAAGACAAATTCAAAAACCATCCTGCTTTATTATATAGATATTTTTACTACTTCAATGCAATTAGCTTCATATCCTCCAATATAGACTGACTAGTCACTTCATGTTGAAGTGAAAACTCGTTTAAAGTTGATTCACGTTTTCCCACATCAGAAATGTCGACATGACAACTGTCTTACAACAATTTGACTACTTATACAACTCCTATGTGTAGTTTATTGTAATGACTAGTTGGTGTCAATTTCTCGGATTGCAAAGACATGAGTAATCACGTCCATCTCCATTTTATGTGTTCTGCATGTTTGCACTACTGTGTCCAATGACTGCTATAAGTATCACACCATAGCAGACCTACATGTTTATATAAAAACCGAGAGATATTATCATGACATATACGGCAGTTGATCTATATTCAGCAATGGGTCGCCATTAGGTTACAGATGCAGATGAAGATGAATTTGAATACCCATTAAATCCCAATTTGCGTTACTCACATCACACCGTCAATACCATGACAGCTGAGTGGGAATTTTGCATAACTCGAGCAAGCGTTCTTGTTGAGCTATGCTGTGAATTTCATATTAAATTTCCTCGACGATTAGCCATGCGTATGCCAATTGACACTCCACAGTTGTTGCAAAGGGCATTGCATCGTATTCGCGACGAAGTTAATCGCATGACCCAACGTTTGTAAAGGTCCGAACTGCGGAAGACTGCGAATGAGCATGCTAAAGATGGGTTAATGGATGATGCGCAACAATATTTCTCTTGGAGCATGGATGCTATGTATCAATCAGACATTGAGATGTTAGATGATGATGATAATGAATGAAAGTGTTTCGATGCCTGACTGAACGATTTCTCTTGTAATGGCTTTGTAATGGTTACCCACAAGTTATCAATAAAAGGAGAATTTACAATGTGAAACAAACTATCTATATTGTTTCCAATTATCGCTTTTGTACTAGTTTCACTAAAATTGCACAACATTATTTGTCTTGCATTATTGTAAAGATCAGCATACGACATATGCATTTGCCCCCCTGTAACTGTTTATTATTTTAGTTTGCCAGTTACTTCTATACTTGACAGATTAAATGGTTCTATACTTCCATGGGAAATGTGGTTGTTCAGCACATCTCATACGTTTGCTCCCGATACTCTACACTCTTCATTGTTTCTTTCCTTAAATTGATTATGGAATATTATTTTGAAAACAATATACCAACCTTACATTGTGATACTAAATTATGATGATGCTAATGAATGAACTTTGTTGGATGTATGCTGAAAAGAGATAACATACATTGTAATATTTTTGATCTACCCGTTACTAATGCAATGAGAAATTTGCAAGTCATGGACCGACCAAACAGTAAGACAGTACTGTAATGGACCAAATAGTAATGACTTGTCATAAACTTAATATTGGACCAAACAGTAACACATAGTGCAATGGATGGTTAATAACGTACCCCCGATACACACGAACAACAGTGCAATGGATGGTTACACACGAACAACATAGACCTGCTACATACAAACAACATAAAACAGTAAGACATAGTGCAATGGACGGTTACAGATGAACAAACATACAATAAAGTACGACACACACACACATATTGAGCAACACCACTTTGATGTTTGATTTGTCATTCCTCATCTGACATGTAGTTGTCTGAGAGATATTTGTCATTGTTTAAGACATTATTTTGTTCTGTCATAGTCAATTCTCTGTTGCTGGCTTCCGCCATTTCGGTGGCTAGTTGAAGCATGAAATGTCAACATCTCCACTATCACGCCCCCAACTTGCCCCTAAAAGTTAGGGCATGACCTATTCGAAAATGGACATTTAACCTGATATACATAATATACGGGGCCTGAACGAAAGCATTAAACATAAAAAAAATAACAGAAAACAATCTCCATTGAGCCATTACTACTATGCCAGGATCACAAACATCATAACAGGAAAATAATATACAAAAACCTGCATCGGAGCATCGGTGATATACATACGTATATACAGACCCAGACCTAAGATTGGGCGCATAACAAAAATAATATTTACATTTCAACTATAGTCAGCAATTAGGGTACAAACCAAAAGCCCAACCAAACTTCACTAAAATGCACGGGCTCCTCCAAGTGCCTGGTTATACTTAGGTTGACAAAAGGGAGACGGGTATCGAGGTTAAGAATGACCTCCCGGTTGATTACCTACAGAATCAGACAAAATACAGAGTGAGCTACGCTCAGTGAATAATAGTATTTAAACAGTCCAATGCACAACTCAAATGATAATACATAGTAACGCGTATGTAACTACAAAGTTCATATGGTTATTTCGATGCTGTGTTACTTTCGGAACGGCCATCGGCCTAGAAACAACAGATTGGCCATCGGCCCAGAAATAACAGAACGACCATCGGCCCAGAAATAACAGAACGGCCATCAGCCCAGAAATAACAGAATGGCTGGCGGCCCAGAAATAACAGAATGGCCAGCAGCCCAGAAATAACAGAACGGAATAGTTCTGGAGCAATCTAGATGTATACACATTCCTTCAACGTTTACATTCACACAAACGTTTACATTCACACGAATTCCACTTGTCAATATACATGTCATTGCAGTAACTTACGGAAAACAGAACGTTAATAGCAATATGCGTTAACGGTAAATAAAAGTACGTGGATTGCACTATTACTCACTGTGTTGTGACGGAGCGTTACTCCCTCCCGAAGTATGTCCTATACACATAGAACCCATAAATTAGTTCAAGTTCCTCCTAACTTCACATTTCATTCGTTAATTTCCAGTAAATTAATGAGCACTTTAAAATTTTCAAATATTACTTTCACACGTCCCAGGGGGTCAAACAGGTCAAATGGAGCAAACCATGTTTTTCAACTTGGGCCGCACGTGCGGCTGTTAGCCCCGCATGTGCGGCAAATCCTCCCGCACATGCGGCAGTGATGCCCTGCACGTGCTTTTTAGACAGTGTTCAACGCCCAAAATTGCACCATTTCCCGCATGTGCGGCAGTGACTCCCGCACGTGCGGCGATTCTGCAAAAATTCTGTCCGAAATTCATAAAAAATCCAATATTTTGGTGGCATCAACAAGGTCCAAAATAGATCCTTTAATTCCTAAAACATGGTTCAAACATCATGTAATTTGGGAGGTACAACATATGATTCCATAGCCAAAACATAAGTCTATAAACACATATCCATTTGAATGCAAATCAATTCCTTAGTTCCTTGCATTTCATGAGCATAACATAAGCATGTAGAATCTCTACAATATTGCCTTTACATACAATAAGATCATCCAAGTCCATAATTGAGTATGATCATGTACAGAGAAGGGGTAGGATAAAGATATGATGAAATTTAACTCTAAATCAATCCAACAACAACACATCTTCGCAATTTAATCCATACACAACCCATATCAAAGAAATTTCTACTCATATTCCAAAAATTCCTATCCAAGACAAGAGAGGAGGTAATTAAGGGACAACCTACATAAAATTTACATACCTTAAGGTTTAAGTCTCTCAAATTCTCAACCTCCTTTACTACTCTTCTTCACCCTACCTCTCAAACCCTTCTCTTGAAATGAAGCCTCTTAGTCCAAGTGTTTAAGGAGTATGATACATAGATATATATATATAAAATGTGAATAGGACAAAAATCAATCGTTTAATCATCCCAAATTGAAATTTCACCAAAATGCTTATTATTACCTAAAAATTATACTGATTTCAAAGATAAAATCAATTTTGGATTATCAAGCCTCTAAGGCTCTCAATTTCTGATTCGAACACTTTATTTGTGACAGATACTTCCTTCTTAGCCAGATATGAACCAATATTCATACATCTTACTTAATTAAACCTCATTTTATGCGACCTTTCCCAATAAGCAATTAAGTGCACAGAATAAAGGACCGAAAATATACCATAAACAAATATGAAGGTCGGGTTATTACATCCGTAGTAACATTCTGTTGTTCTTTTTTTTAATTCTATTGACTGCTTGCTCATAGTCACCCATATTTCATCTACGCATGCTTAATGACCGACGATGAGGTACCGGTGCCCCTAAGTTACGTAGATTAGTAAACAAGCTGTCCTTCTTCATTACCCCGAACGCCCATTCTACCCCAATACCAGCATAATAATCCTTCGGGCTAGAGTATTTTTCGCTCATGTAGTCATAACTAAATGGAGGTAGTAGCTACACTTTTGATCCGCTTCGACGTCGTGAACTGCCTGCACCCCTTGAAGACATTTTTTGAACACAACAAATAAAAAATATAAATGGGTTGTAAATAACTATTGACATGGGTTGGAAAATGATCGTACTTGGGGAACTGCTATTTATAGATAAGTAGAGGATATGACATGGTTGCGATAATTCATATCAGGGGTTAATGTGGAAGAACACATACCCGTGATATTATTTTAACTTATTCATTTTGTGCAACCCATCGAAATTGTTGTTGCTCACTTTTTGCATTTTGTATGGCCGTGATATACTGTCAAGTCGTACTAAAATTTTGTCAGCATATGTATGTAATATTTTCAAACTTCTTGTTATTGGATATTGATTTTCATATATGAAAACTTGTGCAGGCCTATGACTCATTTACCAGAGGAGATCCCATTATTGATTCATGCCCATTGAGCCGATACGATATGGCGTCAGTCGGTATGAATTATTTATTTATTTATAAACGATATTTCAATACTACACAAACACTCCAGTTGTTACATAATATAATGTGAAACTGTATTCCTTTTGGAAATTGAATTGTTTAAATTGAAAGTGTAACGTAAATTGTTTTTATATGACTGCGTCTGTTAAATGTCGTTAGTTTCATCATCTTCAAATAGATACCTGAAGTAGTACATTTGTTGTTGTCAATCTATATAACCAAAAAAGATGTGTTTTTTAATTGGGGATGGGACATTTCTCTATATGTGAAAATATGGATCATGAGATTGATTCACTGTAAGGGCTGAAAAATGTGATTTGTTTTAAATTTAGGTTTCATACTCATAATGTTGTCTTGTGCAGGCAAAAGATCAGCCGAAATTGAAATGCCGACGATCTGATTCAGGCTTATGGGACACTACCTTGGACCATAGAGTCCTATGTTGCCTACTGCGTGCCAGGTTCTATGGGGTCTACCGGATCGATCATATTCGATTAGACCACCATCTCGTTACAACTCTCATAGAGAGGTGGCACATAGAGACGCACACATTTCATTTCCCTGTCGGAGAGGCCATAGTTACATTACAGGATGTGGCTCTTCTGTTTGGCCTACCCGTTGACGGAGACGCGGTCAGTGGCAAGGACCCAGGAAACAAGTTCGATGACTTGGTAGCTTTATGTGTGAAGTTGTTAGGAGCAGCACCTACACAAGAAGACTTCATAGGCTCCTCGCTTAAATTGAAATGGATATCAGATCATTTCCGTGAACTTCCACATGATGCGACGGATGAGACAATTTATCATTACGCTCGAGCCTACATTATGTGGCTTATTGGGGGGGGTGCTAGTCCCCGATAAGTCACAAAATATAGTAAAGATGATGTTTTTGCCACTACTTAGAGACTTTGACTGTATACACGAGTTTAGTTGGGGTGGTGCCACATTGGCATGTTTGTATAGGATGTTGTGTCAGGCGACTAAGCCTGATACAAACGAGATGGCTGGGCTACTTTTGCTATTACAAGTGAGTTACAATGACTTGTACTTTTATCTAATATTTTGAATTGTCATGTTTTGTAAAATACCTAGTGTAATAAATTAATAATGTCATCATTCATTGTAGGTTTGGGCGTGGGAGAGATTGAACAGGATCGCCTCTAGTAGGAAGTCCAACATTGCTGATGGCGAACGGGCCATAGGGAAGGCAGACCAGCAATTACCACCTGGCCCGAGAGCTTGCAGGTGGAGGGTTCCCTTTAGCCACGAAGTCATATCGACTAATGTTAGTGTCATATTTAGGGACCAGTTCGATC
Source organism: Camellia granthamiana (assembly GCA_036172215.1). NCBI lineage: Eukaryota > Viridiplantae > Streptophyta > Magnoliopsida > Ericales > Theaceae > Camellia > Camellia granthamiana. The sequence goes on along the minus strand of CM069915.1, from coordinate 107,149,112 downwards.
GATGATAGAGGGGGAGGTTTGTAATTATTTTATATCAATTCACCCAAGTTAATGTTTGTCAACCTCCGCCGTACGGATTGGTCTCTAAATTATTGCTTCGTTATTGCAGTTCATATGGGAGCCTTACGAGACAAAGGATGAGATCATGACCGGTTTCCCATAGTATTGTACCGTTGGTGGAGACATTTGGATGGCACGAGTGCCACTGATATGCTTCGATATCATTGAGTGGCATCTCCCCGATCAGGTCCTTAGACAATTTGGACGAGTTCAGGGTGTGCTTGATCGGTTTAACGTGCATTTGGCGATGGTTTTTAGAGATTGACATGGCAAAATGGCCATTGATTGGGCAAAAGAATACCAGACATTTACGGATGATTGGAACAATCGACGTAACAGCATTGTCCACGCTAAGAAGAGCAATGAAGTCCTTATATCCTCTAACCTATACATCTTATGGTTTCGCCGCGATACAAGTCTAGTATTGAGTAATCTGAGCGACATTGCTGCGTTCGGATACCAAGGCATCGGGGGTAGTTTAGAGGGCTTGGTAAGTTGTTTATATTCTACAATACTACATTACCTTAAGTTTGTCTATGTTTAAGTTGCCATCGATAGTTACGTAACACAACTACCATTACCGTACAGGTTCGTAGAGTTGCAAGGGCTTACCACTTGGCAAACTTGGCCCATATTACACGTGATGATACAGATGCTTTGGATACCATTGCTGAGATCTGGGAGTTACTGTACGATGGTTTGCAACAGGCACACCGACGTGACCAACTAGATTTCGGACACTTTGGCAAGGATCCTTCCATGGCAGTTGATGTTATAGCCACTTCAGTGCCACACATGAATATGCCATCCTCTGAGCCTTCAGTGCCTCCACTGCATCCTACCTCATGTGATGCACATCGATCTGACCCTTTCGATGTGGAACAATTTAGTGAGGGGCCTTCTATGGGTCTGGCACCTCATGGTCCATCTACAACAATGCCTACATTGTATTTTGACCCAATTGAATGTACACAATACGCATCCCAATCTTCCCCTGAGCGAGATCCTCTCATGTTCAAACATACATCCACATACCATGGCCATATATTAGAACCCTCCTGGTCACCACCCCCATACAGGACAAAGGTTGGTAGCCCGGTGACTCCCTTAGCACCACTGTCCACTGCATGTCTGTCTAATATGATGCCCTCTAGTTTGACATTGACCACACCCCACCATTTGACAGTACCTTCATCTTTGACACCACCACAGACCAATGTGGACGAGACAATGGCTTAATCATCTCCTACCCCACATATAACCTTGAGCGAACTTGATGATCCACTCATTACCCATGACTTCCACATTGAGGGGGAGGGGGAGGGGGAGGGCCAAGTCCATGCACCTACCAAAGGGATAGGTAGGGGTAGAGGTCATGGCAGCCATCGAGGCCGAGGTCGTGGTGTGAGTAGAGGTCGAAGGCGAGGGTGAGGCTGAGCTATAGACCATGATAGTAGTGCAGCGGATGCGGGGGTTTCACAGATTAGTGCCGTATGTAAAGGATTGTCAGCGGTGGTATCAAATATTTGTACTGTAACCATTAGTGATGGGCAACCACCTTCTAAAGAAGCCGGCGAGGGTGTCGTACGTGCAGCACCACTAGATATATAAAGAGTATATAGTAAGAGACCTAGGAAACAAACCCATGGAAGAGGTTGTGGAACAGGGGGAAAATTGGCACATTAGGGAAAACCAACACTGGTAAGTAGCCTCAGACATTAATGCCATGTGGTGTTTTAGAGACAGATTAGTGTACAATGTTTGTGATTTGTACTTTACTTTTTTGTTTCCTATATATGTTCCACAGATAATTTGTTGATGGAAATTATAATTGATTATGTTTTTGCACAACTCAAACTTAATACTGTATTTATTAGATTGGTCAAACAAAGAAAATATGTGGACTGTGTAAAACTTACTTTCATATTTCAATTTATTGATATTGTGTTGACTTGATAGGTTAATCATGTAAGTGTTGAGGTAAAACATTGAGTGGGACATCCATTTTAGTTAATGGCTTCAATGGGTGTAGCACCGATTTGTGGTTTGAGATAATCCAGTGGCCATACTGTTGGAGTTGATAGAGATGAATGACATGAAAATTAGGGATGATAACGTACAACTGCTGATTTAATATATGTATTTGTTTTACTTTTTTTTATTTTCCCGTTTCATTATTTGGCACCATTTAACTTGGGCTGCTTTGTTATTGTAGGAAGTGGAGGCCACATTTGTTGATGGAAATGGGAAAGAGACAGGATATTTGTTTGTTGATGGAGGCCACACTTGTTGGTGGTCGAAAATGGACAACCAAAGCACGTACTCTGCAGTAGGTGGATATTTATTTATTTTTTCATTACTATGATGAAGATCTGATAACAATTGCATGAGGTTAGTTTTGGTGCAAGTTTATCCCTTATTTCATTCACTTTAATAACCAGTAGTGCATGAACTGGGTAGAGGAATTTAGAAACAAATGCCATCGATGCCTCCTTTGGAGAGATAACCCATTTTGAAATTGCTGGCCTTTTCTACATAGTACCTTTGAATTGGGTTGCTTATGAGCACAGTTACTCAGAAGATATGGAATTTTCTTTCATGCATAATGACATATAATGGGGCCAAATGCTTAGATATGAAAAAACTGTTTAAATGGAGGTTCTCTTTGGAACTTCATTTCCTTTAGGCATACCTAAACCTCTCCAAACTAACCGACTCTGACGGGTAGAGGCTACTACGATCATGGTCAGGTAGGGTTGCCACCCACTGGTAGGCCCTCCCTATAATTTTAGAAAAAAATATTAACAAACTGATGGGGAAAAACCAACGTTAATTAAAAAATATATCATGAACACACCTTTGTTATTTATAAGAAAACAAAAAAATAAAAGCAAAAAGAAGCAATGTGCTTCTTTCCTTTCTCTTGAGTATGAGCATTATGCATGCCAACTAGTACCATATACATGTTCGTTTAAATTTTTTTTATTCCTGATTGGAGTTTGTTTTGTATGTGGAGTATGGTTTTCCTCCTAAATGGTTATGAATCTTCAACAGGTGGTTGCAAACTTCAATGCATCATGGTGTGATCCTTGTAGAATGATTGCGCCATTCTACTCCGAGCTGTCTGACAAATACCTAGTCCTAATGTTCCTATTCGTTGACGTTGACAAACTAATTGTAAGTTACGCAATGTTAATGCAAAGTAAGACATTCACACACCTTACCTCTCATTTTGTGCCTCACTTGAGCAATTTTTAAATTTAACAAACTTTCATCTTGTTAATAAGCAAAAGGTGTGGTATAAAATTATCTGATTCATTCTTTTGTTGATGTATTGTGATGATTCTGTACCATTGGCGAAATGCATTGGACATAAATTCTGTTGTTTTATGGTGTAGGAATTCAGTACAACATGGGATATTAAAGCCACTCTAGCGTTCTTTTTCTTCCAAGATAGGCAGCAAGTTAAAAAACTAGTACGAGCCAACAAACCGGACCTACAGGTATGTGGAACTGCGATTGTGAATTTAGTGGCGACATCTCAAAAATAATTGTTTGGTGGTTCTGGTTATCGTCTTCACAAGTGCCTGGGGAATATTCTCATTTTTCTAGTTGGCATTCGTGTGGGATGAGTCTGTATTCTTTGCCTTCATATTGTAAATTAGTACAAAAGTGTCTTGTGTTTTTGAGGATTGCAGGAGGTAAAACCAAGGTATTGTTGGGAATCAATTGTGAATTTGAAATTGTGATTATGTATTTGTTGAGATTCTTAGTTAATTCAGTAGCTTCTTTTTTCTATTTTTGGTTTATTCGTCTTTTTTGGTCGCTTTATTTTGTTTATTTATATAATTTCAAATGTGTTGTGCTTCAAATACATGTTCAGGGGTACAAGAAAAATACAAAAACAAACAACCATTTTTTTAGAAATCGGTGATTTGTTTTGACATTCCTAGTTAATTCAGTAGGTTATATTTCTTTGTTTTGTTTTGTTTTTTTTTTAATATTGAAATGAAAGAAGGGTCTTTGGAGATAAAATTTTGAACGTAGCGCTAATAATTTCACATTTTTGGAAGAAATGACTTGATTCGAACCAGGTTTTTTTCTCACTTAACAGTTTTGATTAGTAATGACTTGTCCTGAGGTACATGTCCAATTTTGTGACGTAAAAAAAAAAAATTTATTATAAACAAAAAATTTGCAACAAAACATAAGTTATGTCTAAATTTTTTTGTGCAAAATTGGAAAATTACACATTATTCGCATTCCAGTAAGCAGTTAAGAGAGAGTAGGGAAAATCATTCAAAATTGGCACAACAATGTTTTAATTTTGTCTTTCATTTGTTTACAGATTTTTCAATTTGTAATGGGACTGCTCGAGCCAAGAAATGTTGGCTCGAGCCAAGATTCCATGCTCCCAGAAGTTATACGCAGCCTGCAAAACTGCTGGGGGTCCTAAATTTACGCTCAAGCGAATTTGACGATGGCTCGAGCGAAAAAAACATGAATCCAGTATATTTACAGGTTTGTGAACTGCTGCGAACTCCACAAGTGGGCTAGAGTGACTATTTTTTTGCTCGAGCAGAAGGGGCATTCATCTATCGCAAACCCTAATTTCTGTTCCCCTCGACGTTCCAAATTGTATCGATTTGTTCCCTATCTGCTAGGGCAAATCCTTGCCGCTGCTGTGCATGGCCGATTATCCAACCTTCTCTCTTGGATTACCCTCTTGCTACATATTTTTCATCGGTACATGGTAAGTATTTCTATATCTATACGTGCTTAATTTGTTTGGTTTTTTTCTATCCTCTGTGGTTTGTTTCCTACATTTCATGAAGGCGTATAATTTTAACAATTTGTGGTTTGTTTCATATATTTATCTTCTTTGTGGTTTGTATCTATACGTATATGTACGTGTTTAATTTGAAAATTTGTGGTTTGTTTCATACATTTCATGAACGCCTACGAACTTTGGCGGCACAAATTGAGTATAACATTATGTTTGGTACAATGTTCCTACGTATTTCATATAAGCCATGTACAGAGTTGGGAAAAATTTTATCTGCCAGTAACCCCAAAACTTGACTATAAAACTAACTTTTATAAATTGTTTCAGAATAGTTTACAATGTTGTATAATTAAAGAATACTAGGTTTCACTGATTTAGAGTCATCCCCATAATGAAGTTTCATTAGAGTAGGAAAAAAACTATAGTATTATATTCTGAAGTTCCCAACACATTGGCTTGGTTATGGCATGCCTTCATAATTCGAAGCATGATTACCTCCAGATGTGAGTATCTTATTTGCTTTTCTCTTTTAATTATTCCAATGTATACTTTGTGTGATCTACTAATCTGGTTTGTAAGTAACATATGGCATGCTTGCATAATTCCATGCATGATTAGCTCCAAGTTTATTTATAATACTACAAAAACCTTCCATTATGTTCCCCTTTTTAATTTTGTAATAGTCTGTAACAGCCTTGGAAAAGTACAAGTGTGTTGTGACTACTTGCCCAAAACAAAACAAAAAAACTTTATTCTTTAATTACATCACCTCTATTAGTCATTATGAACCAAGTGTAATTGCAGATAACTTGATTTGATTTGATGCAGTTTAGTATTTGTGTTTTTAATGGTTTGTAATGATGCTCATGGTTTATGGTTGTGATTGGGGATTTGGGTTTGTGATGAATGTTCGTGGGTTCTCATTTGGGGGGGGGGGGGTTCTTTGTGGTTTCTTGCTTGGTGGATATATGTGTGTTGTTGGGGTTTTAGTGATGGCTAAATCTTCTAAACGCCAAAAGGCCACTGTGTCCCGTACCTCTTATAACAAAAAGAATTCCAGTCGGGATTTGTAAGAGTCTAGGACTATCCATCTAGAGTGTAATATCGAACCCAATACATTTGACTCAATCCCCATTCGTTCTGTTTTTGATGCCTCGGGTGGTAACCGTGTCCTATTGTTCTTGGGCCCTCAAAATCTTAGTTGGGTGCGGGAATTCTATTGTAACATGCACTCAATTAACACAGATATCGCTCCTAATTTCAAGACATGGGTCCGTTCGAAGCCAATTTTTGTAAATGAAGAATATATTCGGTCATTTCTTGGTATTCCTGAAGTTTGTAACTCTCACTTTCCTTTCTTTGCCAAACGAATGGCCAACTTTGACATTGTGGCTTTTGAACTTTGTGGCACACCCCCGACGTTGGATTGACGGGAGTCTGATTAAGCAACATGAGCTTATTCCTTGCCTTCGCCTTTTGAACATCATTGTCTGTGCCAATGTTTATGTCACTACCCACAGTTCCAATATCTCACAGGACTAAGGATATGTGCTATACTGTATAGATCGGGGTCTCCCTATTAATCTTCCTGAAATGATGGTGGAAAATATGATTTCGGTTTTTAAAGGGAAAAAATCATTAGGTCTTCCATATGGGTGTCATGTAAATAGAATACTCTCGTATATCGCAGTTCCTACATTTCCAGATAATGAGTTTGCGTGTCCTGTCAAACCCATTACAAAAAAGACCGTATCCCAGAGTGAGGCGCATGTGAAGGGGACTTCGTCAAGGATGGGTGGTTGTGGTGCAGGTGCGGATATGATGGACGAAAAGGCTGAGTTGAATGCTGTCGTTATTGGTGAGGGGGCACAGCCTGGTATTGGTCATACCGTTCAAGGACAGCTTGCCCAGTTTGAATAGGCCATGGTTGCAAGGTTTGATCACCTACACAACTGGATGGATGTATATGATGCTCGTCTCACTGACTTAGAGATGTCCACCGACGCTCGGCTTACTGCATTAGAGGCTTCATGTGGACGCATTGAGCATGCCGTGGGCCAGTCTTCTCTCCAGCTTGTCGATATTTTATCCATGCTTCACATGCAACAACATCCTCCACCGCCACTGGAGTGATGATGGTATTTATTCTTTGCTATGACTTTCAATATATATATATTTTTTTAGGTGAATAAGTCATAAAATAAAACAGCAGAGGCTACAGCTGAAAGCTAATTGCCCTATTCATAACCCCATCAAAGATAGATGGGGCCATGAACAAACCATAAAGAGCAAAACCATGAATCATTTGAATTTCTTTTTAAATTTTTCAGATACAACATTATAAATCTAACCATATTAACAATGTTGAAAATAAGAACTTCTTCAGGAATTTTCTGTTTGGTAAAAACTGTAATATTTCTCTCGAGCCAAATGAGGTAAACAGTGCAATTTAGAGCAAGCCTGGTGGAAATAATAGAGCTAACTAAATTACCCTTACCAGATTTAGCAATTGCAAATTATTCCATACCCCCATAGACTTAAGACCTAAACCGCCCTCCTTTTTAGGGGAGCACACTTTATTCCAAGACAACTTCGCACCATACTTCTTAAGCTCACTCCCACAACAAAGAAAGGCCCTGAATAGACCCTCAATATGTTTGACAACCTTTTTAGGGAGGATGAAAATAGAACTCCTATAAACCTGCATAGAAAAAAGGATAGATTGGATCAATTGCAACCTCACTCCCAAAAATCTTTCATAAACCTTTTCAGCTACTTTGTTATTTAGGTTGCCATGGGATATACCACACTAACAACGCACAGTTGTTACAATAGTTCAATGCCACAAGTGTAAGCACCTTCTTTAATATTGGAATGAGTACTCCTTCAATGTTTTTGAATAGATTGTTTTCCTATTTCCAACTTTTGCCTACCTTGTGTCTTCGTTTTCATGAACTCAATTTTTATGCCTTGGGTGGTGACGGTGTCCTGTGCTCGACGAAAATATGTATTCAATGTATCCATATACAGCTCTGCTGCTATTTGCTCTGCATATATGGCCCACTTCTACAGTCAAATGATCTTTGAAAGGAGTTGTACATTCATGTTGCCTAGCTTTTGTACAAAAAGTGTGGTCATGGTTGTGAAGTAATATTGTCCACAGATTTTTTAACATGTATTTGCTTGCATATGTATTATTTTTGTGTAATAAATCCATATATGTATGTGTTTAGATAGAAATTATATTTCATCTTGTTTGTTATGCAGATTGCACTAAGAGATGGACTTCTGCTTGTGAATAGGATTGCAAATGTGCCCAACGGTTCAGGGCAAAGGGAGAGTTGGGAAAAGTGGCATATATTTTGGAATTGCTTCTTGTTAGCGGCACGCATAATTAAATGTTAATATTTGTCTATGTTTTGTTTTTGTATGTAAACTTGGGCAAATTTTGCGTCCATCATTTTTGTAAGTACTAGCGTATGCATTAGCTCTCCTCTTGTTAATATAATGAGAAAATTTTGTAGCACATATGCGGTTCCTTACGTTTAAGATCAAGGCCAATCTGTATTACAAAGCAAACACAACAACAAAGATGTTGACAGAGACCAATTCACAAGACACTATGTAGGTGTTTGGGAAGTGGCTATTTTAGGTTTTTTTTGGTTTTTTGCCTATTTTAGAGCAACTCCAAGGGAAGAGGCATAGGGTAATATTAGCTATTTTAGCTAATATTACCCTAATATTCTCACTCCAATGGGCTGGCTAAAGGGCTTCCTATTATCCCTTGTGCCTTCTCCGCTGGCTTCAATTGGAGAGTGATTGAAGGCTCTCCAAAATCATCTCTCCCGCAAAATCGATCTGCTCCTTCAGATTAAAGAGTGTACTTTCCTGCAAATTAATTTGGGTATAGTTCCAACTGGTGAATGTAGAACTAGAAGGGGAGAGAGAGAGAGAGAGAGAGAGAGAGAGAGAGAGAGAGAGAGAGAGCAGTATAAAAGATAAAATTGTGAGTGGAAAAACCTAACATAGGATGGTAACTTAAATTATAGAATTCGGGGAATAGATCAAGTCCTCAAAAAGAATGGTAACTTAATGTAAGGTCATTATCATGGAAATAGGATACATTTCTGTCATTATACCCATGAATCTTCACAAGGACCACAGCCATTTGTTTGGAAGTGCTAAGAAGTTATTGCCTTATACATCCAAGGTTAGTGTTGAATATATTTTTAATTTAATGTGTCTTTGTTGAGTTCTCTATGAGTTTTGGTAGCATTTACAGATTTTAGAGTTAAGATCGAAGCTACTTGTAAGTTTTGATGTTGATCTTTGCGATGAAGAAAATACATGTTGAATATGTAGTGAATCATACTTCTCAACCTGTTGATGCCATCTTATAAAAGCATATTTAGCCAACATGCAAAATCATTTGTTCTCTTATCATGGAGATACTTAAGTTGTGCCTCTAGTGGTTGCCAACCACAGTAAAGTTGTGACCAAAGTCCTGCTATGATATGCATTGTTGAGTTAATGTTTTGGATGTCAATGTTGCTTGCGTCACAATCATTGAGGCATCTTTATTAATTTTTTTTAGATACCAGTATTTAGAATTTCATTCACAGTCACAAGTAAATGATAATTCTTAAATCACTTGCTGCTGATATGTCTGATTCATCTACTAAATATTTGGAGTCATGCATGTTGTTGGTCTTTCTAAGGGTGGGTCTTCTCATTTAATTTCATCCTCCTCTTTCTTGTATATAAATATAAACTTATTGTTGTATTTATATTTATATCTTCCCAGAGAGACACTTATGCATAGTTAACTACTTTAAAAATGATTGACTTTTTGGAACTGACACTTCAGCATTGTCAATGTAATGTTATGGCAGAAAGAAGATCAATTGTTGGTTAAAGCCAAACAAAAATAAGAGGTATGTAGACAGTTGTCAGTAGCTTTTGGTGCCATTGATTTACTTTGGCTGAATTTAGTATTTTGTAAAGGATATTACTTCATTAATTTATTTACATTTATCAACTGAAACGGTGAACAAGTTAGAAGAACATAATTTGTTGAAAACAGACCATCTAACTAACAATTACTGAAAATTAGTAGAGTAAGCTTATTAAAAAAATCTTACCAACAATTAATCTAAGCTAATGTGGTTCATACAGGCATGTGGCAATAAAAATGTAAAACATAACACATGCTAGAGGGGCAAGTATGCATGGAATGTAGGAGCCGATTATAGCTCATTTGATAGGAACGTATAGAATTCAATCAGAATATATTTCTATGTTATTAACATAACTTTTTTTAATTTTACTTGTAGCACAGTAGTGTTCTTTATATAAGATTAACATAGAAGTTTGTAGATGGATTAATCTCACACTTCTATAATCCCTTTCCTTATTTTCCTATGCAAATATAAATGTGTCTTTCAATAGATAAATGTATTACTCAACATAATTATATTCTACAAAATTGTAGATTATAATTTTCAACACTTCTTAATTCACCAATTTTATGGTTGTTATAACGGTTATTGGACTTGTTATATGTCTCATGGTTATATAGCATTGATTGTTTTTTTTTTTTAAACATAATTATTATCTAATTTGATATAATTCTAATCTAATAATATATGACCATGTATATCTCACCTTAGTTTCACATGTCAAGTCCTTCAATGTGGAAGGGGATTGTCTAGATGATTTTGAACATTAGCCAACTCTCTTTGGGGTTTTAGGTTAAAGTATGGGATTAGGCATTGGAACCATCATTTTGTATGGGATTAGGCAGATTTCTTGTACTATTTTGTATGTGTTTTTTTAGATGGCACCATTGACTTATGCTCCATACATCTGTGGGAAGTGGAAAGCTTGCATATACTTTTTGTAGTCAATTTCGTATCTTGATGTAGAAGCCAAAATTCATATAGTTGAGCTGATACATGTCATTATTATTGATAGGGCCCTTTCTATTGAATTATGGCCTGTTGATTCTTGTGAAATGGCAAATTACCCAATTCATTTTGATTTTGCTGTTGTTTCTTTAGAACCCACTCCACACCAAAAAAAATATACAACATATTTTAGTACTGCAACTATTGCTTTAAGACAATATCACCAACAAAATCATATATACTTGTTGCTGCGGAATTTGCTTTTGTTAGTTGTGCTGCAATTGTTGCTGCTGATAATGACAATATCACCACCACTACTACTTGTACTTGTACTAGTACTAGAATTATGATTATATAATTGTCAATTGTTGCTGCTGAATCTAATTCTGTATTCAAAATCCATATATAATTGTCAATTAGGATAGTAGGAAACCAAGCTGCATTTTGGGGTTGTAGATTCTTTGGAGCCCAAGGCACCCTTCATGATGATAGGGTTCGCCATTACTTCAAAGATTGCTATATCCAAGGTTCAATTGACTTCATCTTTGGCAATACTAGGTCCTTGTATGAGGTAATATATAATACTCTACTCTGCTTATCTCTTTCTGTCTTTGGCAATACTTCTGTAATTTTGGCTATAATGATAATGAATATGAATGGATGAATGAATGAATGAATGAATGAATGAATACAGAGTTGCCAGTTGAGTTCGATTGCGAACCCAGTGGCACTAGGGGCGAAGGTGATAAACGGAGTAGCAACGGCGTATGGAAGAGCTTCAAAGGATGAAAATAGTGGATTTGTATTTGTGAACTGCATTGTGGGAGGGACTGGAAGAATATGGTTAGGTAGAGCATGGAGGCCCTTCTCCACAATGGTCTTTGCTTACACACAAATGACTGATATCATTGCTCCTGAGGGATGGAACGATTTCAATGACCCCACCAGAGACCACTAATTAATTAAAATTGCCCATTATTATATATTCTTTTTCTTTTTCTTTGTTTCTGTATGGTTTAATTTAATTTAATTTAATTTTTTTTTAGGACCGTTTTCTTTGGAGAGTACATGTGCAGAGGTGTAGGAGCTAATATGACTTTGAGGGTACCATATGCCCAAAGACGAATGATACACAAGTTTCTCCTTTCCTCAATGCGTCTTTTATTGATGTAGATCGGTGGTTGCAACCATAACCATACACACACACACACCCACACACACTCACACATATATATACATATATTCTCTAATTCTATCCAATGTAATTAATATGCTAGGTAAGCTGATGTTTGATAATGTAATTCAACACTTACAATTGAATATATTAAGTACAAATCCATTAAGCTCCTTTGATAATCGCAATTATTGTGAATAAAAAATTTAAGTAGCACTTAAAATATGGCATTCTATGAAAAATACAGTAATATATATATAGCATTTTTTATTTTGAAAATTAGTTAAGTTAGTTTGAATGACTAGTTAAAATAAAGAGCATGGTTGGAATACATAATAGCTAAACTAATTAGGTAAAATAAAGAGTGAACTTTTTTTGTACTTTAGCTAGTGAAAAATAAAGAGTGTGGTTGGAGTTGCTCTTAGTGGACTATTTTAGTTTTTGTGTTTGGGAAGATGAGATGGATTTTTTTGGAGTTGTTGTATTGAAAAATGTGTTTAAAATGATGGTGGAATATAAATTTACCAAACTGTCCACAGAGATATTTATAAAAGACACAAGGTTGATGTCCACGTGCCAGTGAGGACACTGTCACCGTCTATCCTTTGTTCCCTTGGGTTCCAAAATTTGTTTGTTAAAAATTAATTAAAGTTGCTGTTTGTAAAAAATCAATGCACATATTTGTAAAATTTACTAATTTTTTAAATACAAATACTCAACTACAAATACTTTTTCCCTCACACGCATGTACCCAACTACAACAAAATATGAAATCATTCTAAACTCTTACACTCCAACACTATTTCCAAAATATAGAATCAAACAAACCAAAAAAAAAATTTTAAATCTTTTCTCAAATTTTTTTTAAAAAAATTTATCTTCCAAAATATCAAAATCACTATATATTTTTATTAATTTCCTCAATCCAAAATCAAATCAATAAAAACTAAAAATAAAAACAGGTTTTCTTTTCTTTTATTTTCTTCTTCAAATAGATAGCCCAGTTCATTTCTGAACCAGACCACCATTTGTAAAAACACTATCAAATATTGATGCTCTACGTAAGGAATTTCAATCTCTATTAGAAAAAAAGAAAGAGTCGCCTTTCAATTCCTGGGAGTCCAGTCAAAATGAGAACTCTGGTAAGGAATGAGGGTTGACAAAAAACCAAACTTGGGGACTGGAGAAACAGGCTGAGGAGTCTAGTCAATAAGAGTCACCATTCAATTCCTAGAAGTCCAGTCAAAATGAGGACCGCCGTGATGGGAAGTCAAGAAATGGAAGGTTCACAAAAAACAACATTTGGGGACTGGAAAAACAATCTCAAAGTTAAGTGGATAGTTCGCTTACAACACAGTTTTGGGAAGGAATGGGTGTTTCAAAAAAAGGAAATTTGTTAGAGTATGAACCTCGATCATCTTTGTTTTTTTAATATAAAATTGACATACTACTTGCACAGTGTTATATACTGTTTTTAGAGTAAACTGATTCACTCAAATTTACATAATTATTGAAAAACAGTGTCACATGGCAACAGTGACTTTGTGCATACGCGTTAATTTTCACTAATTTACCTTACAGTGAGCATGCCCTTCTTTTGTCAATATATGCAAATGGATTGTCAAGTCATGTGACTTGGTGCATAGTCATTGATTTTCTCTGTTTTCTCATTACAGTGATAACTCATCTCTTGTTGATATATATGGGATTGTCATGTCGTGTCACTTTGTGCAGAGGCATTTATTTTCTTTTTCTTCTTGTTACAGTGTCTTTCTCATCGTCGTGTTAGAATATGGCATATGTGTCAGGTCATCATTTGTAAGTGACATGAATACGAGCATCCTGTTATTTTAGTGAGCATGCCCTTTTTAGTCAATTCATAAAGTCACATGGCAACAGTGAATTCACTAATTTACCTTACAGTGAGCATGCCCTTATTTTGTCGGTATATACAGATGGATTGTCAAGTCATGTGACTTGGTGCACAGTATTTGCTTTTCTCTATTTCTTCATTCTAGTGACAACTCATACCTTGTTCGTATATGTGGGATTGTCATGTAGAGGCATTTATTTTCTATGATTTTTCCTTTAGTGTCTTTGTAAAGCCGTTTATAAGTAACTATATAAATGACTAAAGGTGAACACACAAACTTACAACTCATTTCACCCTACGAAATTATCGTTCATTTGTTTAAAAAAATTAACATGGCTACACGATTCATGGGAGGGAGTGCGAATCGCAGAGGTGGTAGGAACTTGCAAAGGGGTGACAGTTCACGATAAGGAAGGGGAAGGGGACGTGGCGATGCTGAAAACAAAACAACAATACTTATTTTAGATTATGCTTGTGGTTATCGTGATAGGTTTGGGAAGCGACATTTTTTGATACCCAAGTATTATTCAGTTCAAGGAGGTTCATGTATGGAGCCATCTGACAATCAAATAGGATATGGTTTAGCTGACGTTGCTCTTCTCAAGTGGTTCGCACTATTTATAGAGCTAGTACAACTCGAAACCTTAAGTCGGGAAAATCAACTTAAGGTGCCAAAAACACGTTCTGTTGAGATCCAAAAGGAAGATCCTGATAATGTTGATCGACTATGTGAAAGACTACAACGTGAGATTTCTTAAATGCGCCGTAGGTTAGCCCGCTATATGCAACTATATATAGTTAAAAAGGATGCCCAGAAGAACAAAACAGAACCAAATGTTGCAGCTATCAAGGGTATTATGGAAGATCCTGCACTTGTCTCTGACCTTGAGCTTTCGGATTATTTAGACTCTGAGATCACCGATTTAAGCGTGAATTAGGTGTTTATGTCTGTACTAGAGTATATTAGGTTATGCATAATTATGTAATGTGTGTGTTAGACTAAGTGTTTCCATAATGAGTTTGTCAGATTTTCTGCCTAATATTTTTCTATCTAAGTGTTATGTTTATGTATTGTGTGTTCAGTTTAAGGTGTCCATAATGTATTTGTATGGGAGACTTAGGTCTATACTACCTATGTAATTGAAAAATTTTACATGCGCATCTTCAGTTATGTTGTTTTCATGCCCGTACGAGTATTTACTAAATTAGTGACTTTGTATATTATGTATTGAGTTTTATTACAAAAATGTTCACAATTTATTTTAGAGGAAATACACGTTCTCTTCAGTTGTTAATCTTTTCAACCGTGACAACCCAAAAATGTAACCATTATTCATTGAATATAACAAATAACATTCTTATTCTTAAAAAAATATACTACCAATTGAATAAAACAAATAACCTTTCTATTCATTCATTGCACAACATCAGTCTTATGAAATAAGCGAAACCAATTGAATCACAATAACATGAACTCCAACCCAATATTTACATTACATAAGTTCATGTCCATAATCATACACCAAATTACATACAAGTTACATTACATAGCAAAAAACGGAAAAAAGTACCATTAGTATGTCAAAAATACATCACCAAAATTTCATAATTCCCGTTAGAACAAAAGTGACCATAACGCCAAAAGAAAAGAAAAAACAGTACGCTACAATGGACCCACAAGATTTTTGTAGCCTAATACCATTGAAATTGGCACATGTGTAGTTTACTAAATGTTCCTCTTCGTTACCATCCACTTCATCAACTGCACTTCCAAATTGTGTTTCCCAGCCTGACCGTGTACGCATCTGTTCCTATAATTAATCTATTCATTGTGCACTTCATTAAACGAGTTATACCTTTAGAATACAGCCCCAACAAATCGGTTAACTTGTTGGCAGCATTCTGCCCAGGTTGTGTAAATCCCGGGTGCCCTCCCCACAAACACAATGTAGTATGCTACCATTTCCCACGACAATACGTAATATTTATCGTCATTGTAATGAAAGTATAATAATTTTTACAGTAGACAATTTCCATATGTGGAGCATCATACATCATAAAAAATTTGCATTCTAAAAAGTTATATTGGGAAAACTTTTTGAAAACCAGTTACATTGGGAAAACTTTAAAAGTTAAATTATAGCTATTTCCATACCTTGCATTCTTCTAAAAGACATGGAGTTCACATTTTGGACTTCCCTACACACAACATTTACCAACTTTCCATCTTTCCGAACATTGTAATTTATATTGTCATGTCATAACCAAAATAAAAAACAATGCATCCAATAATAAGTTTAACTCAATTATAGGTAAAACTTCAAATACATTAAGTTCAACTCAATTACAGATGAAGCTTTCAAATGAACATAAACCTAACAAAAAAACAAATTTATTTGGTTATTAGCTTTGAAAACAAATTCCAATTTCACTTGTATTTTGACTTTTCAATAGTTTTCTAAAATAATTTTAAATTTTTTTCCCAATATTTACAATTTTTCTTAATTTTCTTATTCCAAGTCCTACATTAATGTGGTTTACATTTCAGGACCATCTTTTTCCTATTTTTTTTAAAATATTACCAAACTGAAAATTTTGAAATTTCCATTTGAAATATGTTGTCATATTTCAAAAAAGTAAATCCCAATACTTTCAACTACAACTCCAAATTAAACAACTGACAACTCAAAATACAATTCACAACTCTTTTTAAAGCCTCTATTGGAGATAACAAGTTCAAATACTCTTTTAAAAATTAATTTCAAAACATATTTCAAAAGTCCACCGCTAAACTAAACACAAGCTACGTATTTCAATGTAATCATTTTCGTTATTCATGACTAACAAATTGTTGATATAAAGAGGGTAAGTGTTGTAATCGAAATAATGCACTTTACTTACAATATAATTGATAATTGAGTGCGTATTATTTCTAAATCTTACAATATTTCAATGTCATTTACACTTTTCAGAAGAGTTTATAATTTCAAGTAGCTCTCTCACTTGTGTACTTTCCTACCAACATGAACAACCTAAAAATGACATTAGTCCAAACCGACAACAATCAGCATATCCTTTAAGAACCTAACTGCTACTCGTTGCCAACCAAAAAATAAAAAGGTTCAAACAAGAATAAATTATTATTTTTCAAGGTTTTAGCGTAACACTACAAACTATGGAGTGACAGTTGACTACTTGTAGGCGAAAATATAGCAAAAAATATCTAGTGATACAAGATTCAACCAAAACAAACACACTTCGGCCAATATCTACGCCGTGCAGTCTACATTTTATTAAAGTTCCTCAATAGTTAGAATTAAATATAGAAATATAAACACTTTATAGGGAATGAAAGCAAGCCAACCACAACAAATTTCACAATCCAATCTACTCGTGTACACCATTACAATTGTCAAACATACACCATTACAATTGTGAAGCATACACCATTACAAATCTCAAAAAGGACCTTCATTCAAACTGCCACAATTGCTTAAACAAATCAAAAGACGTTGAGAATTACATTAACACATAAACTTTGTAAAAACTTATGCAACTTCAATCACATATTACTCCTTCACAACTGTGACAGATGAGCCTGTTCTACAAGCTCGCAACCCAATTGACATGTGGATATAACAGATAATTGGAGATCAGGGCCTACGTTGTCCAAACCAAGTTGTTGGTCCAATTGGGGGGGGTCATACAGTCCAGTCAGAATATGTAGAATAGGTAACAGTTATAAACTTATGTTGCTTTGTGTTCTTCCAATACTGAAGGGACTAAAGTTTAAATACAATCTCAAACCAAGCATGAGAATGTGTCACCTGCTAATATATGGAGTTCCAATAAAAACAGTGAGTCCAATGGTAGCAAGGAGTGGGCTGTTGACAAAAAACAGAATTTGGGAGACAACACGACGTCAAAGGCAAATGGTTGGGGGTCCAGTAGAGGAGGTTGGGGTTTTTCGAGTGAAAAGGGCTAGATTAAAGTTCAATTTCAGACCTGGAGAAACAATCTCAAAGCCAAGTGGTTGGTCCAGTTGGGGGGTAATACAGTTCAGATAGATGACGTGCCCTCTTCAACGACACAAAAAACAGAACAGGTAGCTCAGTCAAGAGCTTCCCTTAACTAGGCTTCTTCAAATAGTGATGGTCTGGGTACAAAATTTCATTCTCTGAAACTCAACAAGATAGACTCACCATTGAATTATGGCAAGTCCAATGAGGATGACGACTCTATTACGGAAAGGGGAGTTGACAGAAAACTAAACTTGGGGACTAGAGAAACAAGCTCAAAGCCAAGTGGTTGGTCCAGGTGGGAGACTAATAAATTTCAGACACACGAAGTGCCCACAGTAAAGGCACACGAAACAGAATGTGCAGCTCCGTCAAAAACCTCCCTTCATTGGGCCTCTCCATTAGGACAGCATTAACAGTCACCATTCAATTCCTCGAAATCTAGTCAAAATGAGGACCACAATGATGGGAAGTCAACCAATGGAGGGTTCACAAAAACCAAAAATTGGGGGCTGAAAAAACAATCTGAAAGGCAAGTGGATGGTCTGGTGATACCTCAGTTCTGGAAAGGAATGGGTGCTTCACAAAAATCAAAAATTGGGGGCTGAAATAAAAACGAAATTTAGTGGTCCGGTAGGGGGGCCAATACAGCACAGAAACATGATAATCTCTCTACTAGACCACAACAAGCATAACACCTATCTCAGTCCAAGACAACCGTTGCTGGGGGTTCAGGGGATGAGGACCAAGGTACAACTACAATCTCAGACATGACAGCATAAACAATCTACTGTCAATGTTTGGAGTTTCATAAAAAAACTAATTTTGAACTTTAAAGTCCCCAATCAAAAATGTAAACCCTAATTTATCCAAAACAAACCTCAATGTCGATGATGAAAGGGAGAGGTGCGACGATGTTTTGAGGTCTTTCTCTTCTTCCTTCTTGCTATAGCTCTCGCGGTGGCCTTCGTCTTCTTGGCCTCCTCCGTGATGCTCTTCGCGTCTCATCCTTCGTCGTTGTTTGTCGAAGTGCAGAGTGTGTGGGTGTCCTTTAGATTATGGAGCATATATATCACCTTCTAACTCAAAACGAAGACAAAAAAATAATAATAATAATAATAATGAAAACGGCCTTACTAAAGCCGTATTAGAAAACGGTTTTACGAAACTCGTTTTTTGAATTACATTATTTATGGCAATTTATATTTACATTGAAAAATATTGGGAAATAAAATTACTAAAAACCGGTTTTAGAAAAACCGTTTTCTATAAACTCAAAATTAATTAAACGTTAAGTAAAAACGATTTTTCAAAAACCGTTTTTGTGAAGGACAATTTTATTATTTTTTTATTCTCAAAAAACGACATTGGCAAAACCGTTTTACAGAAAACAGCTTTAGGAAGACCGTTTCACCCTATAATGGGAATAAAGTAAAAAACACCCTAGAGTAGGACTAAAATTTTGAGAATGCCATAGTCAGGGAAATCGGCCACATGTCTTACATAGATCCATTGCTTTCTCATGAATTTTACTAAAACTATACACCCAATATTTAGGTTGGACTTATGATTTGCAATGTATAAATATAGTTTTTAGCTTCTTTAGGCCTTTCTTTTAACTTTTGTATTTTTTCTACTTTTTAAATCAGTTTTGAATGAACTTATTTATTAGACAAGGGAGCCCATTAGTTAAATTTTATAGAATATGATAAGTATGTCCACATGTTAAAAAAGAAATGATTTTATTCCCATCACTTATAGTTCTATACATTTCCATCTATATTTTTTTTTACTGATTATTAAAATTAAGCATACACTACCATAGGAAGTATTATGATAAATAATATGGAAAATATAGAATTTGATACTCTATAGAGTGATTGACTTTATTATATTTTGTCTATCTGTGATCAAATCAATGGGTGTTATGGCATTAAACAGTCTTTTTTATTTTATTTTTTATGATTGGCTGCCAGAGTTCTATATGTCATTCAGAAGTTAGCATTGGTATAATTTGAAAAATCTAAAAAATCTCGAGATATTT
This sequence comes from Camellia granthamiana, assembly GCA_036172215.1. NCBI lineage: Eukaryota > Viridiplantae > Streptophyta > Magnoliopsida > Ericales > Theaceae > Camellia > Camellia granthamiana. The sequence continues at coordinate 107,129,250 of CM069915.1, read as the reverse complement.
ATTTGTGATTATATATTAATTTTAACCAGTAAATAACAATCTCAATCAAACAATCAAAGACAAATCGACACAACGATTTAACGTAAAAAAAGCACAATTGGAGCGCCTCCAATTGTGATGAAAAAAAACACAGGCCAAAGCTACAAAACAATCTACTAAGAAGACCAAAAAAAAAAAAATTACACAAGTGTACTCTCAATTACCTAGCGAATCTACGCCTAAATTGGACCGACCCCAATGTGCCTCTTCCACCACCGTCTTTACCTCAAAATTGTCTTGTCCAACGTTGAATCTATAACGCTGATGTCAAATTCACGACGATGAGCCACTCTAGAATCCACCAAAGCTTCAGGTCCAAATTCCATGGAATCTACCGAAGAACAACTCTCTTTCTTGTGAATAAAACAAAATAAAAAAACCCTTTGATATAATCCACTCAATTCATGATATAAACTCTCACAGATATCAAAGGAAACAAACAAAGAAGCTCAAGATGAAAACCCTAATACCCAAGAAGAAGATCTGGAAGTCGTTTCCTAGAAATTGATTTAATCGCAGATTTATAGCAAACAAAATTGCGATCTCTGCTCAAGCACAGGAATGGACGCTCAAGCGGTCTGACTAAAACGCGTGTTTCTGAACAAGGATCTATGCTCGAGCGCAGGAAAGGCCACTTGAGCCTAAAAATACAACTCCCAGGATCCCCAACAGAGTCTGCGAAGTGGCAAATATGATAGGATTTAGATCACAAACTCCTCTGCATAGGCACAATTTGGGTTGGATTAGCATCTAAATACTCATAGCCTCACTGAAATAAAAGATCGAATAAAATTATAACTGAAACAAGTTTTGTCAAACGGGATTGTCAATTATAAAAACCTAACATAATTGATATTTGAATATGACTTGGATGGATTGAGGTATTTTAATTATTTTTAAGTTCCAACATTCTAGTAAATATAATCACATTTAATTTTGCTTAATCTATTATAGGTGGAGATTCAGAAGGTCCTTGACGAGCATAGCGCCTGTTTGGATATGAAAATGAAGGAATTTGATTTGGAAATGGAAGAAATAAGGAAATCTTTTGATGAAGAATTAAGGTAGAATCAGTGAACCTAAAGGAAGCAGAAATCAACAACATGAAGAAAAAACTAGAAAAATGAAACCATGAATTGGAAATGAAGTTAGAGAGACTAAAGGAGAGAGACAAAGTTAAAAACTTCAAATGAGAAGGAAAAATCTATCAAAGTCGAGGAGAAAATGTTGGAGATTGAAAAGAAACAAATGCTTGAGAGTGTTATAAGACTATTGCAGACTTGAAGAAACTGGTATGCCGGTATACATCAAAAGGGTAAGAGGGCTTTGGAGAGGACGAGAGAGGTGATGATGAGGAGGGCTCTAGAGAGGAGAGCAATAATTGGGATGATGCAAGAAGACCGGTGGTAATGGACAAATACCCAATATTATTAGCATATTTATGTCCCCTAATAGTCGTTAGGACGAATACTCACATATATGATTCAAGAAGTGGCTTACACCAGGGGTGACATGGGTCAGCTTGGTTCGGATTAGCATTTATTGCCTTAAAATACAAAAGAAAAAAATTGATAGTACAGTTTGTTCCAGGTGGAACGGGTCGGACTGATCCACGCTCCTCAGGCCTGTGTCCGAATGACCAAACCTACCAGAAGACCCTGCACAAGAGTTCAACGGGGAACGGGGAGTCCTCTAGCGAACCCTCCGACGAGCAAGTTAGAGAGAGAGAAGTGGAATGTAGAGATAAATTAGAGATAGAAAGCTTAACCTTTTTCTTGTCTTCGACGTCTGCTTATATTCTCTGGTAATCATTTCGTTGTCCCTTCCGACCTGTCACCTTGGCCGAAAGTCTATGCTCTAGCTTACCTTGTTCATGATGAAGGCGTTCTGTCCCGACAAAGAGGGGTTATCGCAATAAATGCTATAAGGGGCTTCATTAATGGCGATGTGCAGTGGCAATAACTTTGCAGATCTTTGTCTGCTTATGTGGCTTGCCCTTCTCTTGCCATATGTCTTGATGTCATTGGTTCTTATTGCTACGTGGGGCTTCAATAATGTTGGGCTTTAGTATTTGAGTTATGTACTAGGCCCTAAATGGTGGGCTATAATCCTTATGGGCTTACCTATGTCAGTAGTCCCCCATTTCCAAGTGCAGCTTTGGTCTAACCAAGGGAATAATGAAGAAAATTAGGGTTGAGAGAGACCGGCAGGGTGAAGGTCGACCGAGAGGGGTGACCGACTATAAGGAGGGTTGACCGCAAAGGGTGGTCGAGTGGAGGGGCCGACCACGAGGAGGGCCGACCGCGAAGGGTGACCGAGTGGAGGGACCGACCATGAGGAGGGCCGACCGCAAAGGGCGACCGAGTGGGGGGACCGACCATGAGGAAGGCCGACCGCGAAGGGTGACCGAAGGGAGGGACCGACCATGAGGAGGGCCGACCGCAAAGGGTGACTGAGCGAAGGGACCGACCATGAGGAAGGCCGACCGCGAAGGGTGACCGAGTGGAGGGACCGACCATGAGGAGGGCCAACTGCAAAGGGTGACCGAGCGGAGGGACCGACCATGAGGAAGGCCGACCACGAATGGTGACCAAGTGAAGAGGCCAACCATAAGGAAGGCTGACCGCGAAGGGTGACCAAGTGGAGGGGCCGACCATGAGGAAGGCCGACCGCGAAGACCATGAGGAGGGCCGACTGCGAAGGGTGGCCGAGTAGAGGGGCCGACCATGAGGAGGGCCAACCGTGAAGGGTGGCTGAGTGGAGGGACCGACCATGAGGAGGGCCGACCGCGAAGGGTGACCAAGTGGCGGTGCGCGGGGCTTGAGGGATGGCAGGGCACGTGGTGATTTGAAGTGGAAAAGACAGGGTAAGAGAAAGGGGCAGTGGATCGTGGGCGTACACGTGGCGGAATCCCATGATGGGGAAGGCTAGGCGTTGAGCAATAAATGAAACGATAGGTCAATATAGGGTGTTGAAGAGACAGTTTTGGCGGTTTTTTGAAAATTTTCAAACTGGCGAAATTTAATTGTGACCCTTGGAATATAGGCAAACCTTGGGCGTTTGGTATTATCCGTTTTACGTATCTCTTTGCAAACAACCAAAATATTCCAAGTGTAAACTCCTTTGTGTCAAGTGATACCCCTTTGCGACATTTTGTGGACTATCTCGCACCAACATCTGAAGCTATTCACAGACACACAAAAGGGATGGCCCAAGAAGAAGCAACAGCCGCGAGGGTCGATCCATTGGACGACGACGATGCGGTGGATTTGGCAGAACAATACCGGACGAAAAGGCGAGTGGGAAGCGAGGGGGAGCCGGTGGGGTGACCTCGTTCGTCCACAATGATAGCGGCTGCGCAGCCAATCAGCCAGGTTGAGCCAGATCACTGGCATACAAAGGCCGATAAGTCGACCGTTACCATGGAAGAGTTTGTGGGTATACGCGAGAAATACCAGATTCTCGCAGAAATAGAGTTAAAACTGTCGACAACGAAGGAGAGGCCATCCGACGCCCGACCGGGGGAGTTTGCCCTCTACGAAGAGGCGTTGAAGGGAGGGTTGAGGTTGCCGCTTCCACAGGTGGTAGTGGATGTCCTAAACCGGTTGGAAGTGGCGCCGGGTCAACTAATGCCCAACGCGTGGAAGATTGTACTGGCCTGTGCAAGCACGTGGCCAAGGGCGAACGAGGGGGCGGCTATGACGGTGGACGAGTTTTTTGCATGCTACAAGGCCTCGGGGCAGCAAGAAACTTGGGTCACTTTGCAGGCGGCGGCAGGAAGGGGCCTGGTGACGGGGTTGCCGTCATTAATAAAGGGGTGAAGGCCGCGGTGGTTCTACGTGTCCGCAAACGGAGGAGTTGGAGTGCGCACGGTGTGGAGAGTGCCTACCAAGTCTGTGGAGCCAAAGCTGGGGGCAGCAGCTGAGGAGAGGGTAAAGAAGGTGAAAGCATGGAGGGAGAAGGAGGGCGCCAAATGGGACAAGCTCGTTCAGCCGTCAGCCTTGTTTGCCGTAAGGTTGGGCCCCCAACCGACCGGTGGAGACCTGGAACCGGCGGAATTAGAGGTGAGAAAGAAGGCGCAAGAGGCAGAGGATAAGACCATTCTCGCCAAGGCTAGTAAATTCAAAGAGTCACAGGCAGAGCGACCGCCGAAGCCGATAGCGAGGGAGAGGATCCGACCGCGCCCCAAACTGCTGGGGGAAAAGGACTTGGGTGAATTTGAGCCACGACCGCCCCCAACTGATCCTTTGAAGGAAAGGGCCAACAAGGAGGTGGAGGCTGTGACGAAGAAGAAGAGAAGGGTAAGGGAGAGGGAAGAGGGGCCAGCCCTGAAGAGGAGGAAGGAGGTGACGGCGGATGAGACCCCCGAAGTGGGGTTAAGGGAAGCAGTAAAAGGGGTGAAGAGTGGGGCGACGGGCCTTGAAGAACAAATGGCAAGTGGGGCAATCGGTGCTGAGTAGAGGGCAGAGCCACAACCTGAAGACGGTCTTGCGCCCCAAGGACAAGGAGAGAGGGCTAGGTTGAAGACCGCCTTCTACCACATCCCAGCGGTGTCCGGGCGAGTGGAAGGAGAAGAGAGAGAAGCCATGATGGTTGCAGATCGCCTCTTAGGGGTAGTGGAAGACGCATCCGTGCGCTCGGTGGCTGGTTTTACTGAGGCTGAGCTGCTAAAGGAGTTATGCTCTGCCCAGATAGAGGCGACTGCCTTAGCAGGAGCCCTGTTGAACAAGGTGGCGGTGGCGAAGGGCGAAGTAAGGAAGGAGAGGAAAAAGTTGAGACAGGTGGAGGCCCAGCTTGAAAATTTCAAGAAAGAGAGTGCAGGTTGGAGGAAGGCTGCGCTTAGTGCTTGTGCCAGGGGGTTGGAGGAGGCTCAGAAGGCGAAGAAGATGGAGGTGTTGACGATGGTGCAGAGCAATGTTGCCGATCGTGCCCATGCTGAGCTACTCGCAACCAAGTTGGAGCTGGAGGACGAACGCCGCAAGGTGGTGTCGCTTGAGTTCCTGCTGGTTGGCGAGCAGAAGAAGCTGGAAGAGGCCCAGAACGCCTACACCACCAACGAACGGTGGGATGAGGCGATGACTTGTAACGAGGATCTGCACGCCCAGTCGATTAAAGAAAAGGAAGAAGCAAATCTAAAGATTGCGGGGTTGGAGAAGGATCTGGCAGACGAGCGCGCCAGGGCAACGACAGAGAAGGCGGGGTTGGAGAAGGAGTTGAAGGAAGAAAAGACCAAGGTAGCCTCTGAAAGGACAGCATACCCCGACTTATGCGTCGCAGCAGTAGAGCAGTTCAAGGGGTCTGTTGACTTTCAGATGACTGTCGATGTCGCGATCGCCAACAACTTGGCGAGAGAGGGGTCTGGGGGGGTTGGCCCGTCGGGGGCGACCGCTAGGAGTAGGAGTGAAGAAGAAGTGATCCAAAGCTTCCAGCAGTCGGACTTCTACAAACACGAGATGGCTGAGTTCTGAGACAGCGGCTGGAAGATGTTTAAACGCAAAGCAGAAAAGCTGTTCCCAGACTTGGACTTCAGCAGTGTAAAGATTGACAAAGACGACGTGGCCCAGACCCCCTTAGATGAGGGTGTTGAAGAAGAAGACCTCGTCTAAAGTGAAGAGGAATGATTGGTGCAAACAAAATTTATACTCAGAGTTTTGGTTGTTTTTTTTTTTTTTTTTGGAATTTCTGTAATAAACTTATGTATAAGTTTGTGAATGAATAAAATTATGAGTTGTGTTTGTGTTTTTAGGCTATTGTCTGTATTGTTTGAGGATCCGCAAAGAATGAAAGTGGTGACTTATACAGGGCTTGTGTATAAATTATTGTAAAGTTTAAAATGTAAGAAAACCTCAACGCAGAGTGAAGTTTAAAATGTAAGAAAACCTCAATGCAGAGTGAAGTTTAAAATATAAGAATGTTAAAAACGTGAAGTTATGAATCACAACCCAGCAAGGAGCCAGTCTGACTTGGAAAACGTTAACTGGAATTTGACTAAGTATGGCAACTATGCCACAATCATGAAATTGCAAGAATGGCCTTGGCCGAACGCTTCGTTCGTGCTAAGTTCGGGTTGAGCCATGATTAACTCGGTCGGGCTGTCTCTTCAAGTAACCTAGTCTGGCTGAGCTTTTCATGCTCAGTCTGACTGAGGCTTTAAGTGACTCAGGCTGGCTGAGCTCTTCGTGCTCAGTCTGGCTGAGGTTTTAAGTGACTTAGTCTGGCTGAGCTCTTCATGCTCAGTCTGGCTGAGGTTTGTCATGCTCAGTCTGGCTAAGGCTGTTCACGCTCAGTCTGGTTGAGGCTTTAAGAGACTCAGTCTGGCTGAGCTCTTCATGCTCAGTCTGGCTGAGGCTTGTCGTGCTCAGTTTGGCTGAGGCTACAAGTGACTCAGTTTGGCTGAGCTCTTCATGCTCAGTCTGGCTTAGCTTCGATGCCCCGCTGACTGACCATGAAACCCAAGAACTTTCTAGATCCTACGCCGAAGGCGCATTTCTCCGGATTAAGCTTCATTTGATGCTTTCGTAGGGTTGTGAAGGTCTCTCGTAGGTCGACCAGATGATCAGTGGAGAGCTTGCTCTTGACTAGCATGTCGTCGACGTATACTTCCATGTTCCGGCCTATCTGGTGATGAAAGACGACATTGACCAACCGTTGGTAAGTGGCTCCAGCATTTTTCAATCCAAATGGCAGCACAAGGTAATGGTAGGTGCCTCGGTCGGTGATGAAAGAGGTGTGTTCCTGGTCAGACGGGTGCATCAGAATTTGGTTGTATCCAGAGAAGGCATCCATGAAACTGAGCATTTGGTGGCCGACCATGGCATCAACTAGCAGATCTATGCGAGGAAGGGGATAGCTGTCTTTAGGGCAAGCTTGGTTGAGGTCGGAGTAGTCGACACAGAGTCGCCATTTACCATTTCTTTTACGAACCAGAACCACATTCGACAGCCATCTGGGGTAGTCCACATTTGTGATAAACTGTGCCTTAAGGAGCTTATCTACTTCAGAAGCAATAAGGTTATTGCGCTCCGGGTGAAAGATGTGCTGCTTCTGGCGGATAGGTCGGAAATGGGGCTCAATGCTGAGACGGAGGGTGATGAAGGAGGGGTCAATGCCTGGCATGTCGGAGTTGGTCTAGGCAAATACGTCGTTGTGCTCAATCAAGAGGGCGGTGAGGTCAGCCTTGGCCTGGGAGGATAGTTGGCTGCCGATCTTGGCAGTTTTTGCTGGGTTGGTGGGATCGATGAGGACCTCGACAAGCTCTTCCACTGGTTCCCCTCTAACCAGCTCATCCTCGTCTCTGACGTCGAGTCCTTCAATGATCATGGCCTCCTTGAGCTTGACCTCTTTAAGTGAGGCAATATAACATTCCTTGGCCACAGTCTGCTCTCCCCTGACCGTGCCGACCACAAGGTCGGTGGGGAACTTGACGGCAAGATGGAAAGTGGATGTAATAGCTTGGAAGGCATTTAGGGCGGTGCGGCCGAGGATGATTTTGTAGGCAGAGGGACAGTCGACGACCAGGAAAGTAAGCAACTTGGTGGTCTGCCGTGGGTATTCCCCGATGGTGATGGGAAGATCGATGGAGCCAATGGATGTCACCTGGTCTTTAGTGAAATCGACCAATAGGGTTTGGAGATGAGACAGACTTTTTTCCCCAATCTTGAGTTGGCGGAAGGCATTTAGGAAGATGATGTCTGAAGAACTGCCATTGTCGACGAGGACCCGTCTGACTTTGTAATTGGAGAGGATGGCAGAAATGATGAAGGGGTCGTCGTGGGGGTAACGGATTCCTGTGCAGTCGGCTTCCGTAAAGGTGATGGGCTCCACCCACTACTTGGGCTGTTTGAGAGGGCGGTCTAATGTGGCAACTTTTTTGTCTGAGCCCTGTCTTATCTTTCTGAGTTCTGCCCGCTGAACCGAGCGGGATGGACCTCCACAAGCAAGCCCGCCGGCTATGACTCTGATTTCTCCGACAGGGGGGGCGAGGTTACCTTGTGCTCGGGGTTGCTGTGGAGGGCGATCATGGCCAGGGTTAGGTTGTGCTGGTTGTCAGGGAAGAGTGCGCCGACGGTTGTTTCTGATGGGTTCTGTCCTTTGCCTTTGCTGAGGGTGGGTGTCCGTGAACCGACTGAGACGCCCCTGACGTATCAAGCCCTCGACCTGATCTTTGAGGTTAACACACTCCTCAGTATTATAACTGTGGTCCTGGTGAAAACGGCAATATTTGGACTGGTCTTGCCGATTGGAAGGAGACCGAGATGGTTGGGGCCATTTCAGGGGGTAGTCTTGTTGGATCTGATTGAGGACTTGTTCTATGGGGGAATTAAGGGATGTGTATCGTTCGAACCGGCCGGGCAGTCAGGCTGGTGCCGACCGGTTGGCTCTGGAGGGTCAGTCGGTGTACTGAGGTGTTTGGTTATTGTACTGGGTGTTTCTGGTGTCTGAGTCCTTTCTCTTCTCTCTGGGGGTTCGGTTTTTGGCTGTAGGATCTTAGCGAGCGGCTAGGGAATCTTCTGCGTTCATGTATTTTTGGGCTTTGAAAAGAAGGGTTGCCATGGAGATCGGGGGGCTTTTTGAGAGGGAGAAAAGGAAACCAGATGATTGTAGGCCGGCCATGAATGCCGTGAGGATGACCTTGTCATCGTTTTCCACCACCTGCAGAACTTCGGTGTTGAAGCGGGTGACAAAGCTGCGCAGCGACTCCCCCTTAGTCTGACGGATGTTGAGGAGCTGGGTTGCTGGACGCCGCTGGCGCTGGGCTCCAATGAAATGGCTGAGAAAGGAGTCACTGAGGTGCTAGAAAGTGGAGACAGAATCTGCTAGCAGTTGACTAAACCAGAGTCGAGCCGACTCCTTGAGTGTCACGTGGAAAGCCCGACACATGATTTCATCGGGGAATGCATGGAGGATCATGAGGGTTCTGTAGGTCTCAAAGTGATCGACTAGGTCTGTTGTACCGTCAAAAGAGTCGATCGTGGGCATTTTGAACTTAGGAGGTAAATGTTTGTCCCTGATGGAGGCAACAAATTGGGAGTTGGTTGTGGTAGATGGTTTATGCTGTATGTTCTGTATGACCCCCTTGGAGTTGGAGCTTCATGGCTTAGAGTTCTGCGTCCCAGAGAGGAATGTTGTCACCAACGGAAGACAGCGGGGGCTGGATGCTGCTGGCCTTTCCTTCAGGGGTTGGTGCCGGGATCGATGGATGTGGACCCCGGGGTGGCAAGTTTATACCTGGGGGAGGGGGTTGCAAGCCTTCCAAGTTGGGTGGATTAGGCTGCTGGATAGTATGGCTCGGGGCTCGCTCTTGGTTGGGTGGGATATCTGGAGGTGGTGGAGGAGGCATAGGAAGGTTTCTTTGGAGTAGAGCATTAATCAGGGCTTGGTTTTGCTCGGCCAGGCGGTTAATGCTGTTGGTGAGCTCGGTGAAATACTGTGGTGGGTTGTTTAGATTGGTAGGGTCGGCTTGATAATCGACAACATTGAGGTGAGAAACCATGGATCTAGTTGTGACCATCCACCTTTACAGGTGGTAGGAGGGGCTTATGGGGAGAGGGTCTCCGGCGACAATGAGCACAACTGGCGCGCGGAACAAAAACCTTTCCATAGAAATGTAGAGATGAATTAGAGATAGAAAGTTTAACCTTTTTCTTGTCTTCGACATCTGCTTATATCCTCTAGTAATCATTTCGTTGTCCCTTCCGACCTGTCACCTTGGCCAAAAGTCTATACTCTAGCTTACCTTGTTCATGGTGAAGGCGTTCTGTCCCGACGGAGAGGGATTATCGCAATAAATGCTGTAAGGGGCTTCATTAATGGCGATGTGCAGTGGCAATAATTTTGCAGATCTTTGTCTGCTTATGTGGCTTGCCCTTCTCTTGCCATGTGTCTTGATGTCATTAGTTCTTATTGCTACGTAGGGCTTCAGCAATGCTGGGCTTTAGTATTTGAATTATGTACTGGGCCTTAAATGGTGGGCTATAATCCTTATGGACTTACCCATGTCAAAAATAAAATAAAATTTCACTCATACTCCTCTCTCACATATTTTATTTTTTCACCCATCCAAATACAATAGTCAGAAAATACAAACATTTCTTCTATTTTTTTACCTTAGGATCCAAGTGCAGTGTTAAAGTTGGCCTTGCCACGATCCCACAACTACCATAACACTCCACCTCCATCACTATGAGTTTTATTGTATCAAACACTTTATTTTAATCGGTAACTATTTTTTTTACAAACAATTTTTAAATTTAAAATATTCTAACATTCAATATTCAATAATTTTCAATTTTGAGTTGTAATTTTACAAGATGATCGAACCCATTTTCAATAGATCCGAGAGTTTTGGTTGGTATGAGCCAGGAAAGGGTCAACGAAACCCAATTCACAAGCAAAGAGAGAGAGTGAGACAAGAAAGAATGACAAGCAAGTAATTGAAACCAGAGTCAGAGAGAGAGAGAGGGAGAGAGTGGAGAGGAAAGAAAGAAGAAGCAAATGGTGTTCAACAGCTTGGTAGTATTAACAGTGGCGAACATATCCGCAGATGTATGGCAATACGTAGCATGTTTTCCAGAAAGGATAAGCAGCGATCAGTTGTTAGATCTGGTGTGTTGTTTCCCTCTCCAACAGTTTGGCCGTTTGGCTTTCTGTCTCTGGACCTTCTTTTGCCTCCCTCCTTCTCCTGTTTACTCTTACTCTTATTCCTCCTCCTCCTACGACTCCGATTCCGATTCCGATTTCGATGAACACCACGACCACAACACCAACAACTATTATGATTCGCATTCCGATTGATTGATCATCGAATGTACTCTCTCTCTCTCTCTCCCCCTCTCTCTCCTTGTACACTAACTCCTCAATCCAATTCTTCTTTCTCTTTTTTTGACTTCTTTGTGAATTTGATTGTCTGACCCCGATTTGTTTTTGTAATTTCATTCATAAATGTGTTATTAATTGTGTCATTAGTTTAATACGGTATGTGTTGCAAGTAAATGAAATTGTTTAGATCTCTTTCACATAGCATTTGGAAACAAACCCATTTCTGTTTTACATTCTTTGTGGCATTTGCACGAATAACGTTCCATCTTTGCGCAGAGTCATTTTTTGCTGCCCTTTTCTTCATCAAAGATGCAAATTCTTCTTTATTTTAGTCTTTAATTTCCAATTTAGTTACACTGTACCCATTAGGGATATCATATTGGGATTCAAATATGTATATCCTCCAAGTAAAGGACAACGATAGTATGTGCTAGTCTTGGGTCATGGCCGTCTGGTGAAAAATGATCCTAGAGACGATCATGTTTTTTATAAATTTATTTAATTATTGTTGTTAGATGCTTTTTGTGGAAATTTGAATGCTCACACTACTGTTATGTTTGCTTCCCTCTCTCCTATGAACAACCACCCCTATTGCAATATGGTTAACCTATTGGCATTTAGTTGTGAGCTGTAAGTTGTAACCATCTGCATTGTTCAACTTTAACAAAAGCACCATATCACACTCATATGCAAAACACTTCATATCTTGAGGATCAAACTCCAAACATATTTGGACTGGTAAAAAAAAAAGGGATTAAAATCTATACCACCGAGGCACCCTATAGGTCACACCTCTTTTCTCCAACATCCACCATGTTGTCTCTAGGCAACCATATTATTAACTTAGATCCTTTCTTTTCTCTCTGTATTTTTTTTTTTTGTTAATGTTCTTAGTAAATCTATCGCTTCCATAATTGATTTATCGAGCACAAATGCAAACTAATTCTTTGACGTTGATGTTATAACCTTTAAGCGATGCTCAATCACTCTACCATAATTTCACTGTAAGGCTCATTAACTTAGGCTTTGTTTGGGAAGCAAAAGTTGGCCTTTTTTTGGCTATTCTAGCCACAAAAAATAAAATAGGTTTTTTTAGCTCAATAAGACAAAATATCACATCCAACTCATAATCATTACATTTTTTTTCCCACAAAAAAGCCAAAAAAGTCTAAAGTCCTTCCCAAATTAGGCTTTTTAGCCCCATGTTAAAATAGCCAAAAAAGTCAAAAAGCCAAAAAGTCAACCCACTTCCCAAACGAATCCTTAATATCTCTATATTAGTTGCAATTTGAGATATCTTCTTTATTTTTATAGATAGGTACTAAAATATTTTTTTCCCACTCATTAGGCATTTTCTTAGTCATTAGAATCTTATTAAAAAATTTTGTTAACCAAATTACCCTTTTTTAACCTAAGCATGTCCAAGACTCAATATGTATACAATCTGGTCCTAATGCCTTACCTAATTTAATCTTCTTTAGTGAAAATTCCACCTCAAATTCCCTTAGTCTATGATAATACTTATATTCTTTAGTTTCGTCAGCTCTATCATGTTTCTCTGCTCCAAAATTTTCTAAATGATTTTATTTTTCTTGTTCTTTATTTTTGTTTAAAAATTTTTTTTTTTTTTTTGATCGGTGAAAGTTAGTATTTAGTTGTTAGTTATTAGATTAGCACCTTGGGAGAGTTGAACTCTCATCCTCTCCTTGCAAGCACTTAAGTCTTTCTTCCTATTCCACTCCAAAGAGTGGAACCGAAGACTTTCCCTTAAGAGATACTTGGTGGCCAAAGGGTTAGCCACGCAGGCTAGAACCCCTTGGTTTTTTTCAAATTTTTTTGTCAATTAGAAACAAAAGCATGTTTTCTTCTTTGATACCTCTTTCACCACTTCGTTTAGAATGGGGAGGATATCTTTACAAAGAGAAAGATAAAGTGGATAGGGGAAGGTGATAGGGTTGTCAGTTACTGTGGGTCAATAAATATTCATTAGTGTAATATGTAGTCCCCACTATTTGAATAGGTGACATTGTGTGGCCAACTGGCATAATCATTGTTCATTTGTGTTTGAAGAGTGCACTTGTTATTCAGCCAAAAAGAAGAATGCACTTGCGTTTTTTAAACAAATGAAAACAACGATTTTTTGTTTGCACAAGTTTTGAGGGTTTTTGAGACAAAAACTGATGACATCAGCAAATTGGCAGCCCACGGGCTAGACGGAAAGGAAATGGTTTGGGTTCTAACAACGTCAAGCTGGGCTTCCTTCGATGAGACCTGCAAACAAATCCTTGAGAACTCACCGGTCAGCGTCCTTTTCAAGGGCCCTTTGACGGTCAAGTTAGAACAACCCTTAGGGAAAAAGATAATAGGAGAGTTAGAGTAGAATCAATAGCATACCTTTGTAATGTGACTAGATGTCTATATATAGAGCCCACCTCTCACGGTTACACTCCACTTAAGGGGGCTAGTTCTGTTAGCCTCTCTTTCAATTAAGATGTGCCACATGTACTGCCATCATCAAGGAGGTTAATGTATGATGCATGTTTTCATGCTAGCTGACAATGGTTGTAGGTGCGAAGGACCACTTTATGTTGTGCCATGTGTCCCAACTGTCACATGCATAAAATGTGTGCCATGCTCTAGGTTAGGTCGGCCTCTCTTGAGTAGTTGACCATGATAGGTTGGTTAGGTTGGGAATGGACCTTTTTGACCAACTCACTATCTTCCCGATCAAGTGGATGTGGTCATCCTTCAAAATGGGGTGCTGAGCTTGACCTGTACTTTTGAGCCCGATCTCATCTACTATCCACTGGGCTGGTCATACCAAGGGGTTTTACTATGGGTTTGGGCATCTCCTTGGGTCAAGTGTACTATGGCCTTGGGCCCCTACTCAATCATTGACTTGAACCATATGTATATATATACATCAAAAACAATCAACCAAATAAGCTTTTGGGTTCATTTTACCCAAAAAAAAAAAAAAAAAAAAAAAGAAGAAGAAGAAGAAAGAAAGAAAATAAAAATAGTACACTGAAAATGGAAATGCTTCCCGTTTAAAAAAAGTGGCAACATTTTTTCAATATTTAGTCAAGATTTTGGTGTTTTCACTTATTTTCAAAAGAAGTTTTTATTCCCTCGTCCCTTGCCCACCACCTCTGGGCACCTGTTATTGGTGAAAGTGTAAGGGACACTTGAGCGCAAAGGTGTTCGGTAGCCTGGGCACAAAGCGCGTACTTAATTGAAGTAAAGTGCACAATTAAAAAAATAATGTATAATGCCAAAAGATTCCTAATATAATAAGAAAATAAAAATAAAATAGCCATATATTTAACAATTTTAACTAAAATGGTTAAGAGTCTTAAGCAATTGTACAAAAATTATAGGTGCAAATGTTACATAGGCTTGTTCAATTACTTAAAATTATATGAAGTAAATTTTAAAACAATTATGAAAATCAAGTGACCAACTAATCACATAACATTTAAACGTATCTTTTATATAATTTCTCCTGTGTTTTACAGTAGACTTACTACGTGATATTTGATAGCCATGATCAAAATAAAGTACACGGTTGAATCAAAATGATGATTAAGCATATCTTTTATACTTCTTGTTGTCTTGTGTAGTTTAACCAAACCAAACCGAGCCTTAAGTCCTATCAAATGGGGCCGGCTACATGAATCCTTCTTCTCCGCTCAACTCTATCAATGGTCATTTGGTTAGTCAAATTAAGGAGATTTATATCTCTATTTACTACATTCACTCATGTCAATCTAAGTCTACCCCTTTCCCTAACACTTCCATCTACCGTCATTGTATTACATCTCTTCACTACTGCCTCTGTTGGTCTCCGTTGTATATGATCAAATTATGTCAATCTATTTTCTCTCGACTTACCTTTTTTGTATCGGTGCTATTCCTACCCATTCACGAATATACTCATTCCTAACTCTGTCTTTTTTAGTCTTGTCACACATCCACCTTAGCATTCTCATCTCAACAACACTAATTTATTTACATGTTGTTTCTTAGTTGCCCAGCATTTCGTCTCATACAATATCGCTGATCTAATAACCGTTCTATAGAACTTTCCTTTTAGTCTAGTGGGTACTCATTTATCGCACAGTACCCCAGACGCATTCCTCCACTTAAGCCACCTTGCCTTAATTCTATGAACCACATCCACTCCAATCTCTCCAATCGTAACTTGTGTGTAGTGTATCATACCATAATATTGGTAATTGTATAACAAATTAGAGGCCTATTCAATATTATCATGATCTAAAGGTTAAAACCAATAAGTTATTTTTTAAAACAAAAAAATAGAATAGCGCAAAAAAGTGTTCACACTTTTGTAAATGCGCTTCACTTTAACTGACCACCTAAGTTTTTCATGCTTGCTTCTAGTACCATTGCGTGGATTATGAAGTTGGCATTTTTAGCCATATGAGCATTGAGAATTGTTACGATTGAGAATCCCAGTTTCACTTAACAAATCAGTAACATTCTTTCTTTGAGATCGAGAAATTCCATGATGTGACCTAGCCACTTCAGTGCCCAAAAGATATCTCAATTGTTCTAAATCTTTGGTATGAGATTTATTTTGCAGAAATAGTTTTAACTCTTGAATCCCACTACAATCATTGTCTGTAATCACAATGTCATCCACATACACAATCAACAATATCCTACCAACCGTAGTGTGTCTATAAAACACAAAATGATTTGCTTCAATCCTTTGAAGATCAAAGTCAATTACAACATTACTAAATCTGCTAAACCAAGCGCGAAGAGACTATTTTAGGCCTTATAAAGAATTAAACGACACACTAACTCTGACTCCCCCTGAGCAACAAATCTAGGAGGTTGCTCCGTATAAATCTCCTCGTGGAGATCAACATGTAAGAAAGAAATTTTCACATCCATTTGATGTAAAGGCCAATCAAAGGTGGCAACAAGGGAGATAAAAAGATGAACAAAAGCAATCTTTGCCACATGCGAGAAAGTCTTGGAGTAGTCAAGCCCATAAACTTGGGTATACCCCTTGGCCACAAGTTGGGATCTTCAATCGATTGACGGTGCCATTAGAATGGACTTTGTCTGCATACACCCATCGACAACCTACAATAGACTTGTCCGGAGGAAGAGGCACCAAGTCCCAAGTATCATTTTATTTCAAAGCATGCATTTCCTCTTCCTTGGCTATCTTGCAACCCAGATGAGATAAGACCCTCTGTGATAGAGTTAGGAAGAGAAGCATAAGATAATTCTGTAAGAAACGAGGAATAGGACAAAAATAAATAAGCATATAAGACAAAATTAGAGATAAGATGTAAAGTACACGTTCTCTTACCTTTTGGAATTGCAATGGGAAGATTTACATCATGAGGTGGATAACTTGGTGGACTGGGACTAAGTGATGAAGAAACCATGGTGTAATCTAAATGAGACAAATGCTTAATAGGAGGAGTGGAAGACTAGCCAAGGAAGGAAATAAGATTAGGATTAGGAAGAGGGGGAGATCATGAGCTACGCCATTTGCATCTAGGGTTTCAGAATAGTAAGGTGTAGATTCAAAGAAAGTAACACTATGGCAAACAAAGAAATGATGTAAGACCAGATTGTAACACTGATAATCCTTTTGAGTGCGAGAGTAGCCCAAGAAAATACACTTAATAGCCTGAGGATCAAACTTGTCACCACTTGGTGAAAGTTGATGAACAAAACTAACATAGCCAAAAATGCAAGGGGGTAAGGCGAAAGGAGGATCATGAGGAAAAATAATAGAATGGGGAGTCTTACTAGAAGAACTCTATGAAAAGGAGTTTGATACCTTTCGTAGGGTTTATTTGTCTCCTAATATGGGGGTTGTATATTTAGTTGTTTATTTCTGCTTTAGTTTGGACTACTGGCGGTTGTTAGGCTTGTTGATGGTTGGGCTTTCTAGCTATTGTTGAATTTCAGTTGTCCAGTTTGATGAATGTTTATCATATTTGCTTCTGCTTTAATTGGGTTCCCCTCTAGTGGACGGTGGGATTGATCTCCCAGATTAGTCAGTCCATTAGGTTGAATATTGAGTCTAAAAAAAAATGTTTATCATATTTGTAATTACTTTCCTATTCATTGACCCCCCCCCCCCCCCTCAAAAAAAAAAAAAAAAGAGAAAAAGATTAGAAGAGGGCATATGAGAAAAGTTTCAGAACATTCATTTTAATTAACAGGGTGTGGGCAGCCTTAATCAAATGCTAATTCTTTCTCTCGACAACTCCATTTTGTTGTGGAGTGTGAGAGCAAGATGACTGATAAAGAATGACCATTAAGATGATGAAAGATGGCTACTACAATGATGATGGTGATTTTAATGGCCATGTAGGAGTTAATAAACTAGAGTATGAGAGGGTGCATAGTAGGTATGGTTTTGGTGATAGAAATGAGGCTGGAGAGAGTATTTTAGATTTTGCGTTGGCTTCTGACCTAGTGGTGGCCAATACTATGTATAAGAAGAGAGATAAGTATTTGAGAATCTTCAAGAGTAGGTTAATTAGGAGCCAAATAGATTACTTTCTAGTAAGAAAAGGGGACCGTCTAAAATGGAGCGATTGTAAGGTGATTCCTTGAGAGAGCTTAACGTCTCAACATAGTATTTTGGTACTAGATTTATGCTTTAAAGGGTAATACCAAACTTGGAAAGATAGTGGGTGTCTCAGAATTAGATGGTGGGACCTAAAAAGGGATAAACTAGTCACATTTAATAATAGAATGGATAAAGAAGGTACTAAGGATTTGGAAGATGATGCTAACACAATGTGGAACTCGATGGCTAATTTTATGAGGAAAATCTCAAGGGAAGTTCTTGGAGGAGAGTCGAAAAGAAAGGGACCCAACTTTAGGAAAACTTGGTGGTGGAGGGAGAAGGTCCAAGCGGTAATAAAGACGAAAAAAGAGAGTTTTAAAAAGTGATAGAATGATAGAATTGAGGAAAGCCTTAAGCGCTATAGATTGGCCAATAAGGATGCCAACAAAGTAGTGAGGGAAACTAAGTTGAAAGCCTATGATGATCTATACACTAGACTAGATAGTAAGGAGGAAGAGAAGAGGATTTACCAACTTGCTAAGATAAGATAGAGGAAAACAAAAGATTTTAATCAGGTTAAGTGCATCAAGGGTAAGGACTCTAAGATTTTGGTGAAGGATGAAGAGATTTAAAAGAGGTGGAAGAATTATTTTAAGAAGTTAAATAGGGAACATGGAGGTAGGTCATAAGGGGAAGAAGTATGCAATAATAAGGAAAACCAGGACTATAGGTTCTATTGTAGAATTAGGGATTTTGAAGTGGAGTTTGCACTTAAGAAGATGAAATTGATTAAGGCTTTGGGACCCAATGATATACCTATTGAAGTGTGGAAATGTTTGGGTAAGAAGGGGGTTGTTTGGTTGACTAGGTTATTTAACAAGATTTTGTTGACTAGGAAAATGCCAGAGAAGTGGAGGAAGAGTATTTTAGTGCCGATATATAAGAATAAAGGAGATGTCCAAAATTGTAACAACTAAGTTAATGTGTCACACAATGAAAGTGTGGGAGAGAGTGATGGAACGTCGATTGCGAGATATAACAGAGGTATCAGAGAATCAATTTGGGTTTATGCCTGGTAGGTCAACAATGGAAACGATCTATCTTTTGAGGAGAGTAATAGAAAAGTATAGAGAAAAGAAAACAGACATTCATATGGTTTTTATCGATCTTGAGAAAGCATATGATAGAGTACCTTCGGATATAATCTGGTAGGTGTTAGAAAAGAAAGGGGTGACAAAATGTTACATTGATGTGATTGAGGATATGTATGAAGCTGTGGTGACCACTATCAGATCGCTTGTTGGAGAGACGAGTGAATTTAAAATTTCTGTAGGGTTACACCAAGGATCAACTTTAAGTCTTTATCTTTTTGCTTTAATTATGGATGAGTTGATGCGCAATATTCAGGATAATGTGCCATGGTGTATGTTTTTTGCAGATGATAGTGTTAGTGGATGAAACTAGATGAGTTAACACTAAGTTGGAGATTTGGGAAAAAGCACTTGAATCTAAAGGATGTAGGATAAGCAGAACTAAGACAGAGTATATGGAGTGTAATTTTAGCAACAACCACAATGGAAGCAGAGGAGAAGTGAAGATTAAGAACCAAGAACTCCTAAGAGTGAATATTTTCATTATTTAGGATCGGTTATCATAACGACTGGGGAGATTAGAGCGGATGTGGTCCACAAAATTAAGGCAGGGTGGCTTAAGTGGAGGAGTGCGTCTGGAATACTATGCGATCAACGAGTACCCATTAGATTAAAAGGGAAGTTCTATAGAACAGCTATTAGACCAGCGATGTTGTGTGAGACAGAATGTTGGGCAACTAAAAAACAACATGTAGAGAAGATGGGTATTGCTGAGATGAAGATGTTAAGGTGGATGTGTGGCAAGAGTAGAAAAGACGTTAGGAATAAGTATATTCGAGAATGGGTAAGAGTAGTACCGATAGAAGATAAGAGAGAGAATAGATTGAGATGGTTTGGTCATATACAACGGAGACCAACAGAGGCAGTAGTAAAGAGATGCGATACGGTGACGGTAGATGATAGTGTTGGGGGAAATGGTAGACCTAGATTGACGTGGATTAGTGTAGTAAATAAAAATATGAGTCTCCTTAATTTGACTAACGAAATGGCCTTAGATAGAGTCGAGTGGAGAAGAAGGATTCATGCAGCCGACCCCATTTGATGGGACTCAAGGCTTGGTTTGGTTTGGTATTATTTTTTTAGAAGAAAGAGAATAGAAAAGAAGGGAACATAATGGAGTTGAATTGATGTCCATGTGTTGATGATTAGGTATACCCGTTGTTTCCTAAGGGCTTTCTTCAATTTGTCCTCATACAAACAAATCTCATACAATCACGAGCAATGGTAGCGCGAGAAGGGGCAGTAAACATGGGTTGCATAACTCAACAAAAATTCCTAAAACCTTCCTTCTTCATTTGCCTAAAAGGTAATTCATCAATTATAATAATCTTTGCTAGTGCATCTCTACTTGCTTTGTCACTATATCCCCACTACTTTCAGAGAACCAATACTTTGACCATCATGCTCATTATCCTCTCATTGTTCTTGTTTAGTAAAACATGAGTTTTCTATCCATTATGTAAGAATATTATGTAATTATGGTATTATGTATCAATTAGGTAGGTTGATTATTCGATTGATTGTATAGGGTTATTTCCTATTCTAGATTAGGTTTAGGATTGCTATATATTGGTTGTAATCTTTGTATTACACAAGTGAAATATACAGATCATTCAGAAATACTTACATGGTATCAGAACTTGGTTCGAAGCCCTAGCTTGTAGAGTCAAAACTCTAGTAGCCATAACCTCTCAGTTCAATCGCAATCCCTTGTCGCACCCCCTCTGTTGTGAATCGCGATCAATCATCGCGCCTGTTTCAGTTCTCGTCGGCTTCTTCTCGGTTCATCATCACAACTCTCTCTCGCGACTCTCTAACTCTGGTTCTCTCTCTCTCTCTCTCTGTGGCTTTCTCTCGGTTCGTCATCGCGACTCTCTCTCATGACTTTGACCATGGTTCTCTCTGTCTCTGTCTCTGTAATTTGTTCTCAATACTGTTAACACCCTTATTTTCTAGTTGGCCCACTTATTAAGTTATGATTATACTTTGACCCATTTATCTTTAGTTTATTGCAATGGCGGACACCAAAATCCAAGCCATCAGATATAAACTCATTGGTGTCAATTATACGTATTGGGCTAGTGTTCTGAAGAATTTCCTTCTTGGTCAGAAAAAATGAGGCTATGTTTCTGGTTTTGTTCCTCGTCCATTGGACCCAAAACAAGGAGGATATTTGACTTCCTGTGACACTTGGGATTGTGATAATGCCCAAGTTCTGACCTGGTTTCATAATTCTGTGGATGACTGTACTGGAATGATGTTTTCCAACTATAGTACTGCTAAGGAGGTGTGGGACTATTTATTGGGTGTGTATCAGCAGTCTAACTTTGCCAAATGGTATGAGTTGGAAACAGCTATTCAAAGTGCTCGTCAGCGGGATCAATTTATTCAGGACTTCTAAATTGAGATGACAGGTCTTTAGGATCAGTTGGCTCTTATGGAACCATCTAGTCTCAAGGCACTAGATGCTTATATTGAGTTTCGGGAGCAAGGTCGTTTAGTGCAGTTTTTAATGGCTCTCTCCCCTCAGTATGAGGCTATCCGTGGTAGCATCCTTCATCAGTCTCCTCTCTCCTCTATAGATGCTATTGTTCGTGAGCTCCTCTCTGAGGAAACCTGTCTTAAGATGGCTAGTCAGACTCTGTCTCCATCTGTCTTCTTGGCTCCTATTCAGCCTCCCATGTTGTCGACCCTGTCACATCATCAGCTTTAGTCCACTGCAAAGCCCAAGAAGGGGCCACTAGCCTCTGATGAGTGTGCTTTTTGCCATTAGAAAGGCCATTGGAAGAACAACTGTCCCAAGAAGGGACGTCAGTCTGCTCAGTCTTCTTAGCCGCCTCAGACATAGTTTTGACCTCCTGCTGCTTATACTACATTTGTTCCGACTTTTGATCTTGACTTGGCTTCCTTGCTTGCCCAGATAGCTCAGCTTCAGCATCTCCTGTGCACCTCACAGCTATCCTTATCTGCCTCTACTCTCACCTCTCTTTATTCAGGTTTGT
Organism: Camellia granthamiana; assembly: GCA_036172215.1. Taxonomy (NCBI): domain Eukaryota; kingdom Viridiplantae; phylum Streptophyta; class Magnoliopsida; order Ericales; family Theaceae; genus Camellia; species Camellia granthamiana. The sequence continues at coordinate 107,107,669 of CM069915.1, read as the reverse complement.
TTGGGTCTTCTTTAGGTATCTCCTCTTCTATCTGGCTTTTTGACTCTGGTGCCTCTCATCATATGACTCCTCATATTTCCTTACTTCAAAACTGTATCACCCCTTCCTCTTCTATTACTGTTAATATTGCTAATAAGTCTGGTATGCCTGTTCTATTTGTTGGGTTTGTCTTACCCTCTGCCATGTTGTTAATATTCCCTTCGTTCTTTATGTTCCTCAGCTATTTGTGACTTTATTATCTATCAGTCAACTTCATACTTCTGATTTTGATGTTTTGTTTTCCTCTTCTGTCTGTAGTGTGCAGGATTGAGTGTTCAAAAAGCAGATTAGGACCGGGCCTTGAGTTGGAGATCTCTATGTGGCAGAAAGATTGAATCTACCCCTATCCACCTCTCTAGTTGTTTTTTCCTCATTTTAGTTAGATTTTCAATCGAGTTAGTTTTACTTATGGTATTCTCGCCTAAGTCATTTGTCTGTTGATCGCTTATGGTCTTTAGCTCAGTCAGGATTATTGGGTAAAGTTTCTCCCAGTAAAATTGATGAATGTCGGGAGTGTAAACTTGCCAAAATGTTAGCTTTACCTTTTAATAAAAGTACTTCAATTTCTGTTTCTCCATATTCACTTGTGCATGCTGATGTCTGGGGACCCTCTCCTGTTCTCACTAAAAGTGGTTCCACATACTACGTGTCTTTTGTTGATGATTGCACCTGTTCAACTTAGGTTTATCTTATGACTCATAAATCTGACTTATCGTACATTTCAGTCTATGATCACGACACAGTTTGGGGCTACCATTAAATTGTTACGATCTGACTTGGGTGGGGAATATTTTAAAACTGAGTTTTGTGAGTATTTGGCTAATTTGGATACCATTCACCAAATTTCTTGTACTGATACACCTACCTAAAATGGTCGAGCTGAGCGTAATTACTGTTATCTCCTTGAGACAGCTAGGTCTCTTATCTCTGCTTCCGTTCCAGCTTTGTTTTGGGGCGAGGCAGTTCTTACTGCTGCTTTTCTTCTTAACCGCATGCCTACTTCCCTTCTTTTTGGTCGGTCTCCTTATGAGGCTTTGTTCTTTCAACTTCCCAACTATTCCCTCCTTCATGTGTTTAGGTATGCTTGTTTTGTCCTTCTTCCCCGTAAAGATCAGACCAAACTTAGTGCCCTATTCGTCCTATGTATCTTTTTGGGTTGTAGTCTTACTCAGAAAGGCTATTGATGTTATGATCCTATTTCCCGTCATCTTTACGTCTCCCGTCATGTTTCTTTTCTTGAACGTCTGCTTTACTTTCAGCTTCCTCCTACTGCTCTAGTTTCCAAAGAGGATTTGGTTCACATTGATCCATTTCCTTTGAGATCCCTCTTGATGAGTACATCTCTACTATTCTCCATGACCTTACTCCTTTTTCTCCTTTGTCTCCCCAGCCTGCTCTTTCTCCTCTGTCTCTTCCTCCGTTGTTAGTTTATTTGCGTCGCCCGACTCTCCCTTCACCAGTTGTCTCTACTCCTACTGTTGATCCTCCTACTTCTGACGACTCTGATCCTGCTGCACACCGCTATCCTACTTGAGCGCATCATCTTCCAAAACAGGTTAGGTTGGTCTAATATATGTTTTTCTGCCTCCTATTGTACTTTTTTGTCTGCTATTCATTCTTTTTCAGAATCTCAATCTTACAAGTAGGCTTGTCAGGATCCCCATTGGATTCAAGCTATGGAGGATGAGTTGTCTGCTTTACAGAAAACTAGTACTTGAAAGTTGGTTCCTTTGCTTGCTAGTAAGAATCTGGTTGGTTGCAAATGGGTCTATAAAGTCAAGACTCATTCTGATGTTTTTCTTGAGCGTTACAAAGCTCATCTGGTTGCCAAAGGTTTCTCACAGGAGTATGGTGTTGATTATGAGGAGACCTTTGCTTCTATTGCCAAGATGACTACTGTCCGTACTTTGATCTCTGTTGCTGTTGTTCGTTCTTGGCCTCTTTATCAGATGGATGTTAAGAATGCTTATCTTAATAGTCATTTCACTGAGGAGGTTTATATGCGTCCTTCCTCTAGTCTTCACCATTCCTCTGGACAGGTTTGTCGCCTTCGGCGTGCTCTGTATGGTCTGAAGCAATTTCCTCGTACTTGGTATGATCGCTTTCAGACTGCTGTTACTATGCTTGGGTTTCATCCTTGTGCTTAGGACTCTGCTTTATTTCTTCTCAACACCTCCGTTGGCTTTGTTGCCTTATTACTGTATGTGGATGATATGATCATCACTGGTTCTGACTCTTTTGTTATCTCTGAGGTCAAGCAGCATCTTTTCCGTACTTTTGACATGAAGGATCTGGGTCCCTTGCGGTATTTTCTTGGTATTGAGGTAGTTTTTTCTCCCAAAGACTACTTTCTTTCTCAGGCCAAGTATGCCAATGAGGTTATTCATTGTGTCGGTTTTATTGACACTAAGATTTATGATACCCCATTGAGCTTAATGTGAAGCTCACCCTTACTGATGGTGTTCTTCTAGATAATTCTACTTTATATCCAGAGCTCGTGGGTTGCTTAGTCTATCTGACGGTTACTCGCCGTGATCTTGCCTATGCTGTTCATGTGGTTAGTCAGTTCGTTTCTGCTCCTTGTTCTACACATTGGGCTGCTTTGGTTCGGATTCTTTGTTATCTCCGGGGCACTATTTTTCAAGATTTACTGTTGTTTTCTACTTTCTCTTTGCACTTGGTAGCTTATGCTGATTTTGATTGGGCTGGTGATGTCTAATTGCAAATCCACTTCTGGCTTCTGCATGTTTCTTGGTGATTCTTTGATTTCTTGGAAGAGCAAGAAACAGATTGTTGTTGCCCGTTCCACTGCCGAGGCTGAGTACCGTGCTATGGCTCATGTCACTACTGAACTTGTTTGGCTTCGTTGTCTCTTGACTGATTTAGGTGTCCCTCAGTCTTCTCCAACCTCCCTTTACTGTGACAACCACAGTGCTAACCTTATAAGTATTCTTAGAGCATTGATTATTAAAGTGACCATATATTGCTCATCCCAACTTGTTTTGGATGGGCAGTATAATCCTTACCACAATAATTATAGGAAGCCCGAGGTAGTTCAGGATCACCACCATCAATCATGGTGAAGTGTTCCTGCACTTTAAATTTCAGTTTCGAGTCTTATTATTTTTATTTTTTTAACTTTAGGAGGGTGTGGACGAGTTTTACCAGTATTGGTGGCAGGGGCTGTATTTGTGGCTGTTGCTGTGGCTACACTAGCTGGGACTGGGGTTGTGACTGTGGCTATGGTTTTGTGGCAGTGGCTGTGGTTGGTGCTGGTGAGTTTGCACTAACATCTTGGTTGTCACCACACTGACCACTAGTCTTCCTTTCCTCATCTATTGAAAAGGAGGAAAGGAATCATTACTGAAATGTAGAAAGAAAAGCAGAAATGGGGTAGCTGGATACTACTGGGCATTATTATCATGGATCAATTCAGATGAAACTATGTCAAAGATACATGAGGGTAACTTGATACTGCAATCTGCAATGCAACATCAAAAATCCTAACTCCTTCTACCAGTGCAGTACATGACTACAATATGACAAGCAAAGTAATTATAACCAAGAACATGGCACCCAAACCATGATATAGTTTGCCTCCCAAAAAAGGGAAAAAAAATTATTTACCAAAATACAAGTTTATTTTTTCAAAACACACCAGTTGAGACCGCCTAACTTCTATTGATGCAACCTTGCATCTCTGGTGCTGTGGGGATCTCAGCAGATTTCCTAAGCAAGTCTGCTTTTCTTGGTCACTTTTCCAGGTCAATGTTGGTTGAAAGTAAGTTCCTTTTTTGTGTTTAACAAAAATTGAAAGAATGTAAGTTTCTCTTTGAGCATGATAAATTTCAGGATCCTCTCTTTCAAAGATTGATTTCTTTGTTTAATGACACTGCTGGATAATATATAACTGTATAGCTATTGTATTTCATGTTGAGAATTTTGATTTTTATCAATAGGTGTTAGTGTTATGTCGAAGTCCAAGGCAAAGCAGCATTCTCCACTTTGCTTACTGCTCAGTATCTGCTTTTTAGAACCTATGTAGTAGATTTTCGGAGAAACACAGTCTTATATGAACTGTGATCATATAAACTCATACACCACATTTGTTTCACTTTTCTCTTCTCTCTCTATTTTAACTTCAAATTTGAGTAACAAATGGTCAGAGAAAAAAAATGTGTGTCTAGTTGTTGTCAAAGTGGCATGTGCCCCTCTTGATAACTTTTCCTTAGTTGAGTTTCTAATTTGATTTAGTTTTAGAAGTTCTTGACATGGTTATGACAGTTATTGTGCATTTTGTGACATTTCTTGATCTTTTGAGGTGCAGAATGCCTCATATTTCGTTATTTCTTTTGTAATGCGTGCCTATCCAAGTTGATGTCCTATTGTTTGTTCTCACTGAACGTGTTGATTGTTTGTTGGTTCACATTTTGTTTCTGAAAATATTTCATTTTATGCTGCTTCTAAAAGTTTCATTTATATTATGATAACTACGAGGGCATATTCTATGCTTCTTGTAGAAGTTTTGCTTATTCTATGCTCAGTTATATTAAATATTTATGATGCTTTACTAGATCTCTTTTAGCAAATCAATTTTGATGCAAAGCAGGCAATGGTTACATGGATGCCTACTACCTTGCCTTTTGGTTCACATTTTCCAGTGGCTTTCCTAATGATCACTCCTTGCCTTTTACCCAACCGTGCAAGTTATGTTTTCCCACTGCACAGCATCTAGGATCGCATTTCTGCACGATCTTGTGCTATAAGATTTATCTTCATAACCTCAATTTGAGTTGTTTTGTCCTTACCATGGTCCTTCCAGTTCCTTGAACATAAACCATACAACTTCTTCTGAGAAGGAAAGCTCAAGTAATCCCCAATGTTTGATCTGCTTAAATATGTATGACTTAGAGCATCCACATCAGGCTCTCTACAATGGCTTTGAAGCTATTATAGAGAGCAAAAGCTGTAAATACGTGTTCCATCAGACTCTTTATAACAACCATTCATTTTGACTTTGCTACAGTGCCTCACCTGATTAAGCAAGACACTGTTCATAGGTTAATTTATTATTTATTATATTTTTTGGAGCAAAGATGGGCCAAAAAGCCATGGCCGGTTGTCCACCCGGATGTCCTCTCGGATGTTCCGTGAGTGCTCTGTAACAAAAGAAGGAAAATGCTTAAATTTGGCTTGACTGGTCGACCACCCCTCAGTGGATTCGGCCCTTTTGTGTTGCTGCTGCTCTGTTGTTGATTTGTTTCTGTCTTGGGCCTTATTTTATACTTGTTTTAACATCATTTTGCACTGCAAAGAATAAAAAATAATATTTCGATGAAATAGAATTTTAGAATAGAGAGTTTGATAGAATGTGCATGTAAAAAAAAGGTTATCTAAAATATAAAAGTGGATTTTGAGTTATAATTTGGCTCAAAATTTGTTGAGGTTGATGCTCTTAGAGGTTTTGTTTTGTTTTTTTGTGTGTGGAGAATCTAATCAATGAACTACTGACTTGCGATTATTTTAGTTTTGTTTTGTGATCATATGCTGCCGCGTGTTTGTTGTATTCAAATTTTCTGTTCTCTCTTGTCATATGAATATTGTGGCTCATTGGTTTTTAACTCAACCCTGGATGTTTTAGAGCAGTGATTCAGCTGAGACTACCTTGTTTTTTGTTCAGTTTTTGAAACTAGATAATTGAAAGAGACTGCTGGCTGGTCTTTTAGGTTCAACAACCTTTCATGGAAAGAAACAAGATGACAGCTGTATTCTGCTTTTCAGAGCATTCATTCATTTCATATATACTGGTAAATCATAAAGGTAGATGCTCTTCTTAAACATATGCTCGGATAGCGACTTGAACTAAAAAAAAAGGTTAATCATTCAAGAATCAATCCTCTTTTTTTTTTTCTTTTTTTTTTTTTTTTAAAAAAAAAATTTGAAAATTTGATACGGATATGACAAACTTAAAGAGGATTCCTGTTTGATTTTAGAATAGCATATCATGTGTGGGGAACATATCAAATGGTTTTTAGTGTCAGATTTACGCTACCTGCAGTTCAAATACGATCATACTTCGCACCTGCTTAGAGTGCTGGCGTTTCATAATTGTGTAATTTCTGGGTGATTAGAGTGGTGATGTTTGGTAATGTTGTCATTTTTTTGTTTTGTTTTTGTTTTTGAAATGTTCGGAAAATAAATAAATTAAAAAAAAAAAAATTACTTAGTCAATTAGTGAATTGTTGGTGGTGGCTGGCAATGGGCTAGTTGGAGGTCACAAGAAGGTGGTTGGAGGGTTGTCAAAGGTTGGCCGGGGGAGGCGGAGTGAACTAGTTTTTGCATAGTTAGAAACACATTAAAAAAAAAAAAAAAATCAAAAATTTTGAAAATTGTTATCACTATTTTTAAATTAAAAAATAAAGTCACCAAAAGAAAAAATAAAATAAAAATGATAATGATAGCAGACAAGACGAGACGAGATGGTGAGTGCATGGGGATTAATGTCAACTGAAATAGATTATGGATTAAAAGTGTAAGTAAATGAACTATATATGTATATATATATATATATAATATAGAATAGAATAGAATAGAATGGGATGATATAGGCTAATTATGGGGTTCTGAGAGTAGGGATGGGAGGGAGAGTCAAGAACAGTTTTAAAAAGGTTAACCACAGTTTTAAAAAGCCTCTTTTTGGATTATTGTTGTCTTCACTCCATTTCAATTCACTTTAGGTGTTGATATAGGTCACATATCTCATCGCTGCCCCTGCCTGCCCACATGTTGCTCAAAAGCTGAATGATCACTCACTTCAAACAAGTTTTAAATATTTGTAGCCATTAACATAATATAATATAATGCAAAACCTTTCGCAAATGTCTCCTTTTTTTTATTTTATTTTTTATTTTATAGTGGTGATAGCACTACATTTATACATACATATAATGTTTTTCTAGTGGCATTGATAAGACAGTCCGGACAATGCCTTTCACCTTTTAAAAGTTAAAATTATTTTCCGTTTAAATATGTCTATTTTCCCGTTGATTATGGAAAAATATTTTTTTATTTATATTTTATTTTATATTGTTTCAAATATCAGAAATTATAAAAAATATTTTTCAAAAAGTATTTTATATCCAAACAAATGGACCGTGAATAAATCTTGTTATTATAATGTAATCTATCACCCATTGTAAAATATTTTCAAATTAAGCGCAAAATACACTTGACAACCCTTCCTTTTACATGGAAGTTCATTTTGGCCTTTTACTTTTGATTTTGTGAGAGTTCGGGGTCATGGGACAAGTCGGGTTTCTCCAGTTTACAATTATTGTATTTAAATCTAATATTTTAATTATTTTTTTAGATTTTGACCAATCAACGGATTGGTACGGACTGGATCTATTTAAAAAAGTAAAATCACATCCCACCAAATTTTACGAGTCAAAATCAAATCGAATTGAGCTGTACATTTTTCATTACACTTGTATTATTAAATTCTACACATTTTTCATTAGTTATTTTTCTTATTTACTTTCTAACATAATTCAAGTATTTTTGATTTTTTTTAATTTTATATATATATATATTTTACATCTCATATAAAAAAAAAAATCTGGTAACATATAATACCTATAAGTGGAGGAAAAAAAACTAGAAAGAAAAAAAATAAAAACTTTAAACATGAGAACCAAAAAACAAACCAACTAAATATTAGACTTAAAAAAAAAAAAAAAAAAAAAAAATCAAACAAAACACTAGACTTACTCATGCGGGCTCCTATGGGCAAGGTTTATTAGTGGGCTCAGATTACAAACATTTGTCCAAAATCGTAAATCATCTTTTATGAGTTGGGACAAGCAAGTTGGGACGGGGCATGAGACAAGTTGGTTGGGTTGGTAATATCGATTTTTTTGTCCGTGGGCCATTTGGGGACTTCTAGTGATAGCCAACCTATATTTTTAGTCAAGTTGCAAATGTCATCTAAATCTGAGTTTTTATTTAAGAAGTTGGTGGAGAATAACCACGTGATGATCATGTGTAGTTGCCTCGTGGTAAATTTTTATCAATTTCTTAGAAACTCATAGTTAGGTGACATTGAAATTTGACTAAAAATAGAATGGATTAACTTTCACAATTAAAAGTAAAAGGGTTAAAATGAAATTTTATGTGATGTGAAGTGTAAGGTGCAAAGTAAAATTGACCCTTAAATTAAGGGTAAATTACACTGATATCCCTTATATTTTTTTGAAATCAGACTGTCATCCCTTATTCTCTCAAATCACACTGTCACCCCCTTGTCAGCTAACTCCGTTAATGCAACGGTAAAATTATCTTAATACTTGCCAATTTTATCCCTTCTTTCTTCTTTGGCTTTACATCTCTTCCAGAGACTCTCTCTTAACCAAACTCTCTATCAATGTTAATGATCACTCAATGGACGACCACTTTGTATCAGTGTAGGTCGTTGCTACCCCTACAATCTTGTTTCTCCACTATTTTTCCCTTCACATCTAGCCTTTGCAACTTCTCATTACTATTTATGACAGTTGCCCTTAATATTTGAAGAACACAATAAGTGAGTTCACCACACCAATCTTGGGTTTGATTGTCCTTAATATTGGGGGTTTTCGACCACTCTAATGGATATTAGCTTTTATGGTTTTTATTTTTAAAGTGTCCAATCGTGAGCCACCATCAATCGAGTGGTCGGGTTGAGTAATATCAAGTTACCCCTAGTGATAGTCAACTTATATTTTTAGTCAAGTTGTAAATGTCATCTAATCCTGAGTTTCTACTAAGAAGTTGGTAGAGAATAATCACGTGATGATCATGTGTAGTTGTCACATGGTAAATTTTTATCAATTTCTTAGAAACTCGCAATTAGGTGACATTAATACCTGACTAAAAATATAATGGATTAACTTTCACAATTAAAAGTAAAAGGGTTAAAATGAAATTTTATGTGAAGTGTAAGGTGCCAAAGTATAATTGACCCTTAAATTAATGTTCATATATATATAATGTAAAGTCTACTCAAATTTGTCTCAATTACTTGAGGTTGGTTAGATTGATTCATTTCTTATAATTGGTTCTACTCACTGTCATACATTCAATTAATTAATTTTATTATTATTATTATTATTATTATTATTTTATTTCTATTTCTTTCTTTTTCTGTACTGTGCCACCTGTGGCATGTGGTGAGTTCATTCCCTCTTATTGCTCGGCTGCTGATGATACATATGCCAAAATAGAATGGGCACCAAATGTTCTAGTCACGATATTTGTAATTTTTATTATAATATTAGTTATGATTTGATTATAATTTATAGTGGTATTAGTAATGACACATTGTGATATTGATTATAATAAATTGTGATTACTATTTTGATTATGATAAAAAAAAAGTCTTGGAAAAATAACCAATAAATCCTATTTTACTCTTTAGATTCTTATTGAGTCTTATCAAGTTTTAATATGAATAACAATTTCATAAATATTTTTAATCTAAGTAAAATTATATTTTTAATTGTAAATATGATATTGTAGTAAAAAAATCATAAACCACAATAAAAAATTATCAATAAATTTTTTTTTTTGAAAATTAGTATTGAGTTATATTAAATTTTAATATTAACAAATAAGTCTTTTTTTAATTATAAATTGTTAAAAAAAAGTTCAATTATTCATAATAGTATATTTTATTTTTATTTTATTAAAATGTACCAAAAATTTCATACATAATTTTTATTTATTTAAAATTTATAATAAAAACATTTTTAATTGTTGAAATTAAGTAAATTTTCATAAACAAAATCATAACTATAAGATTTATCAACTATCTTTGAGAAATATATAAAATTTTCATAATACTATTTTTCATCACTCTTTGTAATTTTAATAGAATTTAGCCATTTTATATTGTTTGTACCCAAAAAAAAAAAAAAAAAAAAATCATAATTTGGAAACGCATTTTATAGTATACTTGTTTCAATCCAATTGTTATTTATGATTTTTTTTTTGCAATTAAAAATTAAAATTTTAATTAAGTTAAAACTGTTTATAAAAATGTTATTCATATTAAATGAAAACGGTAAAATTGGAATAAGACACACTATTATAGAGTAATGAATCTTTTGGAAATATTTTACGACAAATAGGACTTTCATATGCAAACTTGATAGGACTCCATATTAATCTTGAGAGCCAAAGACAACTTATTGATTATTTTTTTCAAAATTCTTTACTTATACTTTTTGCGGTATTTAGTTATGAAACATTTTATTTTTAAAAATTTTAATATGACAATTTAATTATGACATTTGTGGTGATAGTTAGAATGACCACTCGTATCATTATGAGTAAATTAAAAGATATATATATATATATACTAGTTAACTAGGCTCGTGCATGGTATGGCGACTTGCATAGTTTTTTTTTTTTTTTTTTAATTTTTTAAATAAAATAAATTATGATAGTGTTTGATTTAATTGAAGCAAAATATAATGGAATGATTATATGACAGAGGTTAAAGAAGAATAATTTCATTCCAATTCAAATTAATTGGATATGTTTTGAATTATTCAAAATTGAGCTTCATACTTTTAAAAAAAATAAGAAGTCTTTTTATCCAACTATTAGAGAAAACAAAGAAAAATTATCCTTTTTATAAAATAAGAAAAAATTATGAGAAAGTCTATTTGCATATCATACAAATTATTAATACACACCATAAATAGTGTTTGGATATAAACTTTCAAACAAATATCAAATGTTCAAATTAAAAATTATGAATAAAAATAAATAGGTCAAATATATATTTCGTTCAATTATTTATATCCCAACAACTACTTTATGTTTATAAATTTATATTCAAAAATTTAACTTTTATTTGAATATTTATATCCAACTCTATTTGTGTGCAAATAGAATTACACAAAAATAATGAAAAATTCTATTTACACACTTTCAATCCTCTTAGTACACACCGTCTCCTTAATTTTTGTTTATTACAATTTTATCCATTTAGTGAATTACATTTTTAACTTTTATACAAATCAATCATCTCTCAATCCCCATCACCCCCACAAACCCTAACCCTAGCTGCTGCTGGCACCACCGCTTGTCGTCGTCACCTCCTTCTTCTTCAGTGACTCTTCTTCTCCTTTTAGTTGCATATCTCTCTCTCTCTTCTTCTTCTTCTTCTTTTAGCCTTCGCTGCTTATGTCACCTTTCTCTACTGCAATCCATACCGCTCTTCTTCGTCGTCAACGTTGCAACTCGTGTCTTTGTCGAAGATCTGAAAACCCTAGGCTAGAATGAATCGCAATGGTGGGAAATAAATCGCGATGGAGAGAGAGAGAGAGAGAGAGAGAGAGAGAGAGAGAGAGATCTAGGGTTTGAACAAAAAAAGAAAAAAGAGGATTACGAGAGAAGTTGTAGTGAGGGAGGAGGACGAAGGATGACGTATGACAATAGAGAAATGGATGATGGAATTGAAGGATGTACGACGGAGCTGATGAAAGGTTGGTGGTGGTTGCGGCAACGAGGGTTGGGGAAGGATGGTGAGGTTAGTAGGAGGAGAGGGAGGCCGTGGAAGGGTGAATGACTGGAGGGTAAAGGGTGGCCACTGGCTGTCAACAGTAGGTGGTAGAGATAGGTAAGGTTAGGGTTTTGTTGGAGAAGATAGAGGGTAGTTTGGTATTATTTGAAAAATGATGATGTATATTGAGAGAAAATGAAAGAATCTAATTTGTATATGGTATGAACTGAGAGAATAGTGTGTACTAACAGGATTGGTGGTGTGCAAATAGAATTTTTCTAAAATCAGTGTGTTTGGTTTGAGTTTTTCGGTTTTTGTATTTTTTTGTTTGTAGTGAATATTTTTAAAATTTTAAACATTTTTTTTTTACTTTTTTAGATGCACCTTACTTAGATGTATCTAAAAAGTAAAAAATTTGTGAAAAAATATTTTAAAAAATTAATAAATACAAAAAAATATAAAAAAATGTACTGAATTCTCGTATTTTTAAAAAAAATATTTTTAGTATTTAGTGAATTTTTAAAAGGTTTTTTTCATAATTTTTTTACTTTTTACCAAAAAAGTAAAAAAAAAAATGCTTAAAATATTAAAAAAAGTTTAGTAAAAACAAAAAAATACGAAAAATAAGAAAGTAAAATTTTCTGAAAAGTGTTTTTGGAAAAATGGAACCAAGCAAAGATACCTCTTTGAAAGCTGATTTTTCCAAAATAATCCTCAAAACTTCACAAAAAGAAAAAAAAAAGAAAAGAAAAAAAGAGAAGGTGAAATGAAAAATTAAAAAACAAAACAAGGGTAAAATAGGAATGGAAATACAAGCCTTCTTAGCAAAGCAAGGGTAGCTGTAAATGCACCCCAAAAAAGAGGTTGGGCACCCCAAATAATGTATATTATAACCCTAAAAATTTCAATATTTATTTATTTATTTGGACACCCCAAATAATGTATATTATAATCCTAAAAATAAAAATAGAAACTCTAGAAATTCTACTTTCTACACCTCCAGCTCAATAAATTTTTTAAACTAGACACTATGCTGAACAAATTATATATGTCCGGAAATTTAATTTCGAACTTGTGAAGTTTCTTTAGATATTCAGTGTCTAACAAACTAAATATGTTCAGATACTCAATTTCAAATAATAGAAAATTGATTGCAGTATTTTCATCTAGATACTCAGTGTCAAACAAGTTATATATGTTTGGATACTTAATTCCAAACCTATGAAATTTCTTTGGATACTGAATTTCGAACAATAGAAAATTAGTTGCAGTATTTTCATCTGGATACTCAGTGTTGAACAAATTATATTTGTCCAGATACTTAATTCTGAACCTATGAAATTTCTTCGAATACTCAATACCGAACAAATGAAATTTAAAAGTATGGAAACACAAAACTGAATATTTTAATTTTCGTTGGATACCCAATATTGAAACAAATTCAATTTGTTCGGAAACATAATTTGGTTGGAGATGTAAGATAGTTTTTTTTATTCGAAATTGGAGTGTGAAAAAATTAGAAAATTAAATGTTCGAAAAAACAGAGTCGAACATAAACAATTTGTTCGGATATTAAATATTAAACAATGACCATTATTTCAGAAACACATTGCCGAATATATGAATTTACTTTGAAAACAAATTTCTGAATAAACGTAATTTGTTCGAAAATGAATTTCCAAATCAATTCCGTAAATCAAACAATGAAAAACAATAAACATCAAACGAAAACTTACTTTCTTTATAGAAAACTACTTGAAAACATATTCTTTATTGTCCATTATTGATTTCAATAAGAAATAGAATGCAAAAATGATGGATTCAAGTAAATAGGGTTATGTATGAAGATGCAAAGTGATGAGAGCAAGAAGAGAAGTGAAAGAAAAAAAAAATATTGGGGTTGATAATGAATGTGATGTCCAAGACACTATAATTTATACTTTTACTTTTTTTCAATGTTAAGTACTTTCTGATCATTTTAAATAGGGGTTTAATGGTAATAATTTTTTTTTTATTAAATTGGGATACCCAACCTAATTTTCAGGGTGCAAATAGAGCCACTTGCAAAGCAATTCTTATATAATAAGATATATATCCTATAATTCAATCCTAAAATAAAAAAAAAAAGAAGATAAATTACCAATAGGTTATAATAATTGGACTTAATTCCCATAAAGTTCTATTAAAAATAAGTCTTACTAAAATTGTTGCTAAAAAATAATATTTTGTTACATTTTTTGCATATGTCGCTAAAAATGATAATTAGTGACTTTTTTTTATCACAATTTTTATAAATTATCGCTAAAACTTACAATTAGTGATATTTTTCTGTGACGAATTTTTCAAACTATCTCTAAAAGTTAAAATTAATGACTTTTTTTGTAATAATTTTTTTAAATCGTCGTTAAAACTTATAATTAATGGTATTTTTTTGTGACAATTTTCAAACTTTCGTTGAAAATTAACAATTAGTGACTTTTTTTAATAGTATTTAATAAAAATATCATTAATTACCATAGAACCTATTAAATAATAAATCTACTTATTTTATTTTATTTTATTTTTTTCCCGTGAGTTAACAGAAGAAGACTGAGAAAATCACATCTTTTTTTATTAGTTGAAGATCAAGGAGGGGCACACTTCTCAACCTGTAAAACCTCTTAACAACTCTCTCACCAATCTTCTTCTTTTTTTTCTTCTTCTTCTTCTTCTTCTTCTTCTTTGTCTTCCTCCTCCGGAAGGAAAAGACATCCCTGCCCTCTCTTAATACATTTCTCTTGACAAATATTAATTAAAAAAATTACTTGAAAGACTTAATTTATTATTTTAAAAATTATTTTTAATGATGTGTCTGACAAGTGTCAAATTTTAATTTATCAAACATTTCATCATGTGAAATCTAATCTCAATATCACATTATTAGAAATGATTTACAAGTGATAAATTAAAAAAATATAACATTGTGGTATTAATTAATACAACAATCTAAAAAGACTTCTTTTGATGTACATTCATAAGATTGAAATTTATGACTTAATAGGTCAATAGTATCGTATTGAGTCATAACTTATGTTTGAAAGTGTGCATATATTAAGTTGTCCACATAAGTTTAGTTTTTATTTTTTTTATTTTTAGATAAATTATATCGGTGGTCTTTATATTTTGGTCTTGTATTATTGTGGTTCTTATAATTTTAATTGATTAAATTTTAACCTTTATTTTTAAATTTTGTGTCAATTTGATATAATTAATAATGCCATAATATTTTTGACAGAAAATAATTACTGAATTTGTTGAAATTAACTCACTGAGTCACTGAGTTGAGTAACTTTATAACTTTGCATATAAATATGATACATGCCACTTATATACGTATTTTTCATTAAAAAAAATTGTAATTAATTGGAAAAAATTGAAGTAAAATCATAAATTCATGATTAAAATTGAATCAATTAAAATTATAAATATTAAAATGATACAAAGATCAAAATACAAAAATTATTATTAAAATTTCTCATTTATTTTTTATTATATATATATATATATGTAAAAATTGATCGAGTTCAACTCCTTCCATCGCAATCACATAAATGTCATCTTCATACTACTCGGCCACAAAGTCATGAATAAGTTGTCCACATGTTGTAAATTATCCAGTCTGTGGGACTAACCCGTGACTGTGTACCCACTGTACATAATTATTTGGTCTAAGACCTAAGAGAAAGGGAGAAGAAATAGTTACATATTTGCTCTATATGATTAGGACACATCACGGATGATATAAATGGGACATTCTTCCCAAAATAGGGAAAGCTATTAACAATGGTAAATGATACTTACCTCCCCTAAGATTTAGCGTAATTGCATGAACTTCTCCAAGTGTTTTAATAATAACACTGATCTTTTTAACTTTTTAACTATTATAAAAATTTCTTCAGTATTAACCCTTCATTAGGTCATTTAACAAAATTTGCTGATGTCATAAGGTTTTTCATAATAATTAACAAAGATTCATGCAAACTTTAGCAATGTTGAACAAATTTTTTAAATTTCATACAATATTAAATAAAAATCCTAAATTGTTAAGATATTATTAAAATATTTAACCAAAAAAAAAAAAAACTTTAATTTTCATTGATAAAATACATAGAAAGAAATCTCTGAAATCAATGTTATTATAGATAACACCTTAATAATTTCACATAAAACTTATTTCAACTATATAAAAAACTTAAAAAAACTTATCATATGAATTAATACATTTAATGTTTGAATTTTTATTTTTTTTAAAGTTAAAACAAATGAACTTCTTTATTTTTTATTTTTTTTAAAAAATGAACTACTTGGGATCCATGGAACAATCTTGAATATTGCATATTTTTGTAATTAGATCATGTTTTACTCAATAATTCAGATATATTTTCAGTTCTCTATGTTTTACTTCATAACATGAAAGAATCTTAAGTTGCTTGTATTTGGTTCATCAATAAATATAAATCTGCAAAAAAAAAAAAAAAAAAAAAAAAAAAAAAACTTTAAAGATAAACATATTATGTCTCACCCGTATTATTAAACCATAGCTTAGAAGAATAAATGTGTTTAAATAAAATGATTAGCTGCAAGGTTAGTTTTCTATTAACAATAGAAAACTATTATGAGAGATTTATTTGTAAATCTCATTTAGAGGATTTATAGCCCAATAAGTCCATAAAGTATTCTTGTATTTTACCTAATCCCATACACTTGGGAAATTCTATTTCCACACACCGCATTGTCTCTGTGCACATTCTTTCTCACTCCACACATTTAGTAATTTGATTTTTAGGTATTTATCTCAGTCTACACACTCCACATTCCAAATATACCAATTTAATAAAAAATGTGTTTGCTCAATGTACACCCTCAATTTTCCAAAATTCCTAAAATATCCCCATCTTCCTCAACCCAAACTATCCCAACTCTAACCTTACCCCTAGCATCTCCCTATTGCTGGCATCACCCCTGCGAACCCCATTTTACCACTGCCTCTCTCCAGTTGAGGTCATACCCCTCCTCATCTTCCTAACTACAGTTACAGCCACATTAGATCTCCACATGTCCGAGCATTAGGACACTAATTCTCGCACCAAGTTATATTCTTTAAGCTCCTATTGTTACCATAAAAGAATACTGATACCCAGAGAGAGAGAGAGAGAGATAGAGAGTAAATTGATACCCACCCAGAGACAAAAACACCAGTCCCAAGGCGAAAAAACAGAGCAAGAGCAGCTCCCAAGATGTCAACAATTTTATCAAGTCTAACCGAGAAGGGCTTTGGTTGCGGAGGCTTGAAGTTGGGCGATGGCAAAAACGCTAAATTGGGTGCTTATTTGCTGCTCACTGAAGCGGAATTCGAAGGCGTTTCTATGACAACCCTTACCTCTGATTAATGCTAAACTGTGACTGAGAATGATAAGTGACTGAAATTCTGAATTGATTGCAAGAGTATATTGCTTTACTTGCATTTCTATCTATTTGTCATTTGATTGATCTGTTCATGTTTTAAGTTTCGAACTGTAAATTGAAGGCCTTATCGGCCGCCGATTCTGAAATTGATTGGTATTTTATGCTAATTAGAATTTATGTGATTTTATGGTAGATTTAATTAAAATGTGATTTGGAATGATTAAATTAGATTAAATAATGTTAAATTACATTAGTTGCAATATTTACACAATTGCCACTTTAGTGGCTTGATTCAAGACCATTCTTTTCTACATCCCTCATGTTTGATATGCCATCCCTTTCATCTTTGAGACCAAACGTGTGAGAGAGAGAGAGAATTGGAAGGAAAGAATTGATTCAACAAAGTTTGGCTTGGAACTTAGGAGAAATTGAAAGAGAATTGCATAATTGAGCTTCTTTACCTTAAATTCAAGACCTAAGGTAGAGATTTCATCCTCTTATTTGTACATTTAAGTTGTATCTTGCATAGTTCATGGGATTATTGGAGGTTAGAGTCAAATTATGGTTTAAAGTGTTGAATTGAGGCTTAATCCATGCATGCATGTTCATATTCTTGAATTTGGAGGTTGTTCTTCATGAATTCCCACATGCATGTCCATTTTCTAGTTGTAGTTCATGAATTCATCATGTTTTTGGAAGGATTGACTCATTTGATCATGTGTTAGAAGTTTTGAATTCAATTGAATACATGCATGTTAAATCTATATCTTGTTCTTGAAGTTTATTTGAAATTTGTGTTTAATTGACTTACCTTTGGGCTTTGATTTTTCAAATTGATCTTCAAAACATGTTATATTATGGGTTTTCAAGTGTTTTCCAGAAAATGGGCCCAAAAGGTTGAGTTTTGATGTGTTGAATGCTTGGTTTGAGCTTGGGAGGCAAATCTGGAAATTTCAGATTTTGGCTTCCATGCTCGAGCGAAGGATTCCACGCTCGAGCGACCGTCTTTTGTTCAGAGCTCCGCTCGAGCGAAGGAATGCTCGCTCAAGCGTAGATTGCAAGCTCTCAGATTTTTGGTGCACGCAGACGCACGCTCGAGCGAATGATGTGTCTCACGCTCGAGCGAGCATTGAGCGAGCGTTGAGCGGAGATTTTCAACATCCAGCACTTTTTGCATTTTTACAGACCGCTCGAGCGAGTAAGTCAAAGCTCACTTGAGCGAAGAAAGTCACGCTCGAGCGAGACCCCTGTTTTCTGAAAATTTTGAAAAGTGTTTTAAAGTGCATCTTGGCATCCTCATTCCATCCTAGGCATTCCTAGGCCTAGTTTAAGACATCTTAATGAGGATAATGTTATAGAACCACACCAAGTATAAATAGGGGCTAAGTTATTAATCCCGAGTGTGTGTTTGTTCTGCAACTGTAGGGTTGGCATCCAAGGACGCGCATTAGCTTGCCTATAACCCAGTGCTCTTTGAGTAACAATGTTGTAAAGATATGTTCAATTATGATTATCTTCTGAATGATCAACTGTTCTGTCTACTAAAACGTCACTGTTTAATGAATGAATGTTTATCCTATTTGTAAACTGTATTCGTGGCATCCATAGCAATTTACTGTTACTGTACTGTTACTGCTACTGTCACAGAGATCTCTGTCGATTCCCATGTTTGGAACCACTACTATTACTGTTACGATGGCCATCAACTGACTGTTCGGTCTATTAAGACCTACTGTACTGTTTTGCTATGGGATGTACCACATATGACTGCTATGGTTTCTAAGTGACTGATATGACTGTTTAATTACTGAAAGGGCATTCATTCTTAACCTCTTTACATTACTGTTATTCACTGGACTTTAGCTCACTATTTATATACATATATGTAGGTGTCCAGGCACCGGACCGGAGCTAGGAGCGTTGGGTTGGCTCTCGTTTTGTCAAAGCCAACCATTGTGCCTCACCTCGAGGTTCCGAGTGCGTCAAAGCCAAGACTGTTTTGGGGTGTTTTAGATTTCTCCATTTTTGTCTCTGTTCTGTAATAAATGTTAAGACTTGACTATACAGTTAGTTAGGGACTTGGTCCCTGACATGAATGTTTGTGTTTATGTCGCATGTACATATGTTTTGGTTATCTATGTGGCATGTTTATGAAAAGGTCTTTTCGCATTCAGACTGTTATAGCTCATTGGACACCTTTTATTTACTATTTTGGCTTCCGCCAGCCTCTTCCTCTGTATTACTATTATTACTGTTAAGCAGGCCTTTGGTAATCACAGATTACTGGCCAGTTACGATACTAAACCCATAGGGGCAGGTTTGGGTCGTGACAGTTTCAGAGAATTCTACAGATGACTTGATTGAAACTCTAGTCTTGGGTATTATTCAAGTCGAAAATTGCCGAAAAATCGAAGATGAAGTGAAGTTCAGAACTCTAGCCATAGGGTTCCGACGAGAGGGGGTTGAATTGAAGAAAGTCAAGAACGAAGAGGAAGAAGAATGTGGCGAAAGGCGGCGACGAAGGCTATGGCTGTGCCGATGGTGATGGTGGTGGCTAGTGTGGTGTGTGAACTGAGAGTGAGCTTTTGGGTTTTGTCTAAAAGGGTAATTTAGCTGAAGAATAGAATAGGAATTAAAAATATATATATTAAATGGTGTACACTGAGAGAGTTTGTGGTGTGTAAATAGAATTTCTCCATACATTTGAACTTATATTCCAATAGGTCATTTTCTCTATATTAGAAGTATTATGTGGACTATTTTACCATTATAAACTTTTATTATAATATATATATATATATATAATTGATATATGAGAGAGAAAATTATTATTAGATATATTTCATTTATGATATACATAAAATACTGTATACAAATATAGAAGATTATTATTTTTAACATTTTCTTTGCGTCAATGTGAAGGATTCATTTGATCAAAGATCTTCCTTCACTATTATTTTACAATAAGGTTCTGCAATGGAAAAATATTTGGAAGAGAATGTTAGTTATACATATAAACCAATGGTAGAGATGATGATGAATTCGCAATAAAGATTATGGTAAATCGGCAAAGAACAATTATTTTTTTGCCATTATTATACATAAATCGTAGTCTCTTCATTGGTTTGTATAGTCATTGATATTGTGCAATTTATTCACTGGTATTATGTCGGAATTGATTATATATAGATTTTTTTAAAACGGTGTGTTAATATATATGAACTATTTGATGATTTTTTATATATTGTTTGATGATTTGTTGTATATTGATTGTTACTATATTTTTTAATTGAGCAATCATTTTTATTGCCATTGAACAATTGAAACAATCAATTTTTACTTTTTTTAATTTTGTTTCGTGTTTTCACGTTACATTGTAAATATTCACATTGGTATGAATTCAGTTTTTCTTTTAAAGGTTAATTGTATGTTAATTATAAACTGTAAACATTCACATTATATTTTGGTATAAATTTATTTTTTTCGAAGGATAGTTGTACTTTTGTTGTTTTTGTTACTATGCTTGTTGGTTGAATATTCATTTTTGTTACCATTGAACAATCGAAATAGTCGATTTTTATTTTTTTAAAATTTATTTTGTATTTTCACGTTGCATTGTGGATGTTCACATTGGTATGACTATAATTTGTTAAGGGTAGTTGTATATTAATTGTAAACTATGAATATTCATATTATATTTTGATATTAATTTTATTTTTTTGAAGGTTAGTTGTATGTTTGTTGTTTACTGTGAACATTTACATTGTAATTTGATATGTGTTTTGTTCTGTTTTTTCAAATGTTAGTTGTATATTAATAGTCATAGTAGCACAAATATAGTGTGTACATAAAGATATGGATGTTCACATTAATTCTGTAATATAAATAGGTAGTCGTACTCAATGTTAGAGCATGTTTAGTACGATGAAATAGGCTGGAATGAAACGCCTATTCTAGTTTTGTATTCCCTTTCTCTCGTTTGGCATATTTTATTTAAGTGGGAATAATTATTCCATGAGAATGTCCATTCCAACAAAAAATGAGAATACATATTCCATATGGGAAACTAAGGAATAGCTATTCTATTCGAACATGGAATCATCATAAAACGAAACAACGATCTCTCTCATAAAAATAAAAAACAAAATGATCGTTTCAGGAAAAAAAAACCCTTCTTCTCTCTCTTACAATCTCTCTCTACAAATACTCTCACATACAAAACAATCAGTCATAGACGACTCCATAATTGTTCTTCTAGCAGGTTCAATATATATATATTTTTAAATGATGTTTCAATTTATTTAGATGTTAGTTGTAAGGCATATATATATATATATATATAAAACTCTATGAAATCATATTCTATATATAATTGAACATATATATATATGTATCACTTTTTATATATATATAGTTTGTTGGAATTTTTTTTTTCTTGATTTAAATTTTGTTTCACATACACAAAATTGAGTGATTTGTATCTTCGTTTTATATATTTTTTTGCCATGTGAACTAATTTAAAAAATTCATTTTTATTCCATACATAAATACTGCACAAGTGATTGTTATTTCTTATTGACAGATTAAAAAATTTCTGCCTAAAAGACATTGCTGATTTTTTTTTGAAGGTATATGTATTTATTACAATCATTCTTGCATAAGTTACTTATATATATATATATATATTTTGTATTGCTTTAATGAATATTTTTATTATGATTGTGGATATTGTGCGAATTTAAAATTTATTATTTTGTTCATACTAATGAATTTTCTTACAATTTTTAGTCATTTTTTAAATTAAATATGATTATACAATATTTAATCTAGTAGTTATTAGTTTAGCAACCATTCTATTCCATTGAATTTACTTAACAAACCAAATATGAGAATGGAAATGGTCATTCCATTCCCACATCATTTTACTATGTCAACCAAACAATGGAATGAGAATGAGCATTCCGTTCCATGTTACCATGTATTCCATTCCCATTTCCACTTCATTTTATTCAATCATACCAAACGTGTTCTTAATGTTCACACACTCATGTAACATTGAGCGTATGTACGGCTTTGTGAGGAGATATTATTTATCAGCATGCATTTGTAATATGAAAGTTTACATCAATATTGAGTGAGAGATTTTCAAAAGGTAGATGATTTAGGACTTTGAGAATGTGAGATTTTTTTATAAAATAAGGGAGAGATTTTTTTCCCCTAAGGGAGAGTTTTTCTCTATAGAATAAGGGAGAGATTTTGTCCTTGGAATGAGAAGATTTTTCCTAGAATGATAAGAGATTTTCTCTCTAAAATAAGACATAGATTTTTTCCATGGAATAAGAAATTGTTGTTATTTTTTATTGTGTATTAATTTTAAAATGAAAACAAGGGCAAAAAGTTGAAAAAGTAATTTGGTCATATTATATCAAATAAAACTTAATGGAATACTAAAAAAAAATATAAATCAAATGAAACATAAATCTTAAGAATGAAATTTACTAAAAAAGCTCCCAAACATTAAATAAAAATCCAGTAAATTGTGAAAAGGAAACCATTGCCCGCTTTGTTACATGGAACCAAGTTCCATATAATGACCAACATATATAAAGTTGAATAACCACACATTAAGAACCAACAAATGGATGACCATTAAACTTTATACTAAATTAAATACAATTTTTTATTTAAAAATTATAAAACAAAATATAAAACGTGTCAAGTTTTTTTTTTTTTTTTAAAAAAAAAAAAACAGAAAAACAAAGACCACCAATTTATATTTTATTCATAGAAATTGATGATACAGTTCTTTCACTGTAGATGGACTGGACTGATCCAAGCTCCTCAAGCCCACGTCTGAGCGACGAAGCCCACTGGTAGACCTGCAAACAAGTTCAACGGGGAACTGGGTAGTCCCCCAGTGAACCCTCCGGCGTGTAAATTAGAAATTGAAGTAGTGGATATAGATAGATAGATAGAGAGAGAGAGAGAGAGAGAGAGAGAGAGAGAGTTGGAGGAATAGAAAAATGCTTAACCTTCTTCTTGCCTTCCATGCTTGCTTATATTCCTTGGTAATCATTTCACTGTCCCTTCCGACATGCCTCCCTCGCCGAAAGCCTGTGATGTAGCCTACCTTGTTCAGGGTAAGGAGCGCTGTTCCGACGGGAAGGTGTTGTCGTAATAAATGCTGTGATGTGCCGCATTAATGACGATGTATTATGGCAATAACTTTGCAGATCTTTGTCTGCTGACGTGGCCCGTTCTGCACCTGCCATGTGTCCGAGTATCATTGGCCTTCCCTGCTCAGTTGGCCTCCAGCTGTCCTGGGTTTTACTACCCGGGTTATGCAATGGGGTCTAAATGGTGGGCTTGGGTTTGTTCACTGTGGGTTGCGGTCCTTGTGGGCCTATCCAGGCCTATCCATGTCAGTAGTCCCCCATTCCCAAGTGTAGCTTTAGTCCAACGAAGGGAATAGTAATGAGGAAGATGAGTTCGACCGGCAGGGAGAGGCCGACCGTGGAGAGGGCCGATCGCGAGGGTGGCTGAGCGGGAGAGGCTGACCGTGGAGAGGGCCGATCGCGAGGGTGGCCGAGCGGGGGAGGCTGACCGTGGAGAGGGCCGATCGCGAGGGTGGCCGAGCGGGAGAGGCCGACCGTGAGGAGTGCCGACCACGACGGTGGCCGAGCGGAAGAGGACGACCGTGGGGAGTGCTGACCACAGAGGTGGCCGAGCGGAAGGGCACGGGGCTCAAAAGGCGGCGTGTCACGTGGTGATTTGAAGTGGAAAAGACAAGGTAAGGGGAGGAGTCAATGCATCGTGACCATACACGTGGCAGGATCGTGGGGGGGGGGGGGAAAGTGAGGCGTTGGAGTAGAAATGAAACGATAGGTCACTTCGGGGTTAAAAAGACAGTTTTGGCGGATAATTTGAAAAGTTTTCAAGCTGGCGAACATTAATTGGGATCCTTGGAAGACGGGCAAACCGTGGGCTTTTGGTGTTGTGAGATTCACTTGTTGACAAAAAACCAAAAAATTCCAAGTCTTGCTTCATTTGTCGCTCACGATACCCCTTTGCAGCATTTCTTCAACTTTCTTGTTCCTGCATCAGAAACGATTCGCAAACATACCCTAGAAATGGCACAAGAAGGGGCTGTGAATGTGAGGGTAGACCCCCTTGGGGACGACGATGCTGAGGAGCTAGCGGCACAATATATGTAATAACCCACATTCATGTCTTAGTCATGTTCATGTGCATTTTCATGATTTTGTCTTGTTAAGCTTGCATTTGTAGACTTTGACTTGTTTCTTTCCAAGTAAAGGTCCCTGTCTTCTTTTGTGCTTACGTGATTTGCCTAAGTGTTGTATGCATGCTTTGTTCCTTCCTTGCTGTCTCAAGCCTAGGTCATGTTAAGCCTAGGTCATGTTAAGCCTAGGTCATGCCAAGCCTAGGTCATGTCAAGCCTAAGTCATGTTAAGCCTAGGTCATGCCAAGCCTAGGTCATGTTAAGCCTAGGTCATGCCAAGCCTAGGTCATGTCAAGCCTAGGTCATGCCAAGCCTAGGTCATGCCAAGCCTAGGTCATGCCAAGCCTAGGTCATGCCAAGCCTAGGTCATGTCAAGCCTAGGTCATGCCAAGCCTAGGTCATGTCAAGCCTAGGTCATGTCAAGCCTAGGTCATGCCAAGCCTAGGTCATGCCAAGCCTAGGTCATGTTAAGCCTAGGTCATGCCAAGCCTAGGTCATGTCAAGCCTAGGTCATGTTAAGCCTAGGTCATGTCAAGCCTAGTTCATGTTAAGCCTAGGTCATGCCAAGCCTAGGTCATGTCAAGCCTAGGTCATGTTAAGCCTAGGTCATGCCAAGCCGAGGTCATCTTAAGCCTAGGACCATCTTGGAACCACCTTGGTTGACCTCCACCATCACCTAGGCATATTGGCCGAGATGTCATCATCTAGGCCGAGGTGTGCATCACCTAGGCCGAGATATGCATCATCTAGGCCGAGATGTTATCATCTAAGCATCCTAGATCCTTAATCCTTGCACCTAGTGATCTTGTTCTGGGACTGGAATGACCTAGACCGAGGTGTGGCACATCTAGGCCGAGGTGTGGCACAGCTTGGCCAAGTGTTATCCTTCCTAGCCGAGGTCATTGAGACCGTACTTGCCGAAGCCTATGTCCTTAGCCGAGATCATTACTTGCCGAGGTTCCTTACTGTGAAGCTTGTTAGATACGCTTTGTCTTACACATGTCTTGTCAATCTGTCACCTTTTTGAGGAGAACCAACCAGCCGTTGCCACGTGTCCGAGCTGAGTGTTAAATCAGCCGGCAGAGGGAGAAACCTATCATTTGTTATACCCTTGTTTTGAAGAGGAGAGAGAAGCTCTAGGAAGAGGAAGAGGAGTTCTAGAGAGAGGTAGATTTCCAAGCTTGATCCCTAGAGATCGAACCGTTAGATCCGTGTTCTAAGGTTAGATTCTTGATCTGCTCATGTTGTTCTTTATGATCATGTTATTGCATTGCATGATTGAATATGATTTGTAAGCCATGCATTGCTTTAAAGTTCGGTTTTAGAAAGAGAATATGATATTCATGTGTTCTTGAGGATAAACCATGTTTTGATCCGAAAGTTTGTATCAAGATGCATGTTTTCGTGTTTGTTTTCATATGATCTTCAAGAATGGGTACCCAGGTCCATGTTTTCGAACTCATGCCATGAAATCCCAGATTTTGTAACAAAGAAGTTATGATTTTAGCATTCATGTTCTTCATGTTCTTCATGTTCATGTTCTTCATGTTTTTGAAGAGAGGGAAACCCAGATTTCCAGGCTTCATTTCCCTAGGTGTGATCACCGGGATCACTCTTGCCTAGATCACACACCTAGGCCAAGCATCGTATCTCATCTTGGCCTACCTTGCACGATCACTTACACGTTAGTTTATCTTGCATGCACACCTAGACTAACCACTACACACCTAGGCCGACATGGTACACCCTTGCCGGCACCTTGTATCACCTCGGCAGGCAGCTGCACACTGAAGCCTAGGTAACCACACCTCGGCCAAGAGGTGTGGGACCTCGGCCAAGACCTCCTGAGTTCACTCAGCTAGGTCATCTTTGCCTAGATCATTTCTGTGCATCCATTCTAAGACCTGGTTGGTACCCAGCATGTTTTCCCTAGGTCATTTCCAGCATGTTTTCCCTAGGTCATTGCCAGCATGTTTTCCCTAGGTCATTTCCAGCATGTTTTCCCTAGGTCATTGCCAGCATGTTTTCCCTAGGTCATTTCCAGCATGTTTTCCCTAGGTCATTTCCAGCATGTTTTCCCTAGGTCATTGCCAGCATGTTTTCCCTAGGTCATTGCCAGCATGTTTTCCCTAGGTCATTTCCAGCATGTTTTCCCTAGGTCATTGCCAGCATGTTTTCCCTAGATCATTTGCATGCATGTAAAGCTTGTTTTGAGAATGTGATTGCCATGTGTTTGTAGGACTTGGACCTTGCCTTGATCCCGACGTCCCAAGAACTATGTGAGTGGTATTTTTAATAAAGTTACGTTATCATGTTTTGATAAGCCTTGCTTTGCTTTGTTTTGACAAGTATTTGTTAAGCATGAATGATTACCCTTATTTTATGTATCAAGTATAAGCTTTGTTTTGGATGACATTCTTGGAACCGTCCTTTCGTGTTAGGGGACGTTAAGCCTAAGTAACACCGTCCTTTCGTGTTAGGGGACGTTAAGCCCAAGTAACATAGTCCTTCCGTGCTAGGGGACTTTAAGCCCAAGTAGCATAGTCCTTCCGTGCTAGGGGACTTTAAGCCCAGGTAGCACCGTCCTTTCGTGCTAGGGGACGTTAAGCCCAAGTAGCACCCTTGTTAAGATATCGGCCACCGACGGACTATGAACGGGTGTGCTCGATGCCGAGGTCATGCTTTTGTTTTGCCTGGAATGTCATCACCCCAAGTGCATGTTTTGATACAAGTTATGCTAAGTACATGTTTTGAACAAGCTATGATATATGTATTGTTTTGACTAGACCTCGGGAATCATTCATTAAACCCTTTATTACTTGTACCGTTCACTGAGTATCCAAGCTCACCCTCTCCATATATATATGTAGGTAACAAGCAAGAAGTCGGCTACGCCTAGATGTGTGTGTTTTGCAAGATGTTTTGGATTCATGTTATGTCGGCAATCTTGAAGATTATGCTTCTTAGTTGCATTTCATGTATTTTGTAAATGTCGGCTTGAGAAGCCTTTTGATCAAGATGTAATATGTACTTTATTCTATTTGTATTCAAGTTGTAAGACTTTAATTAAGATGTATGCCATTTCATTGACATATGCACAGCTCTTATGGACTAGTTAAATTTACATATATTGCTTCCGCACATGTAAGCCCCATATATTATACTCTGATTGTGTGTGACTTTTGAAAGTTGGCCTTCGGTAATCTCGGATTACTGGCCATCACGGCACCATTCTACTAGGGGCGGTTTGGGGTCGTGACAATATAGGTCAGAGAGGGTGGGGGAACTGGCGGTGCGATCCCATGGTTCCACCATAATAGCAGCGCCAACGCCAATCAGCCAGGTGGAACCAGACCACTGGCACACGAAGGCTGACAAGTCCACGATTACGGCGGCGGAGTTGGAGGTGATCCGTGAAAAGTACCAGATCCCTGCGGAAGTGGAGCTATCGCTGCCGGCATCGACGGAAAGGCCGTCTGACGCCAGGCCAGGAGAGTTTTCCCTTTATGAGGAAGCTCTAAAGGGGGGATTGAGTCTGCCACTGCCGCAAATCGTGGTGGACGTGCTCAACCGCTTGGAGGTAGCACCAGGGCAACTAATGCCGAATGCGTGGAAGATTGTGCTATCTTGCGCAAGCGCATGGCCGAAGGCGAATGGAGGGAAGGCTATGACAGTGGATGAATTTTTCGCCTACTATAAAGCCTCAGGACAACAAGAGACATGGGTCACCTTGCAGGCGGCAATGGGGAAGGGGTTGGTGGCGGGTCTACCGTCGTCAATAAAGGGGTGGCGGCCAAGATGGTTCTATGTGTCTGCCAATGGGGGGCCTGGGGTTCGCACCATCTGGAAGGTGCCCAGCAGGTCGATGAAGGCAAGACTGGGAGCAGCGGCGGAGGAGAGGGTGAAGAAGGTGAAGGAGTGGAGGGAGAGAGAAAAGGTCAAATGAAACGAGCTGGTTCAGCCATCCGCGTTGTTTGAGGCGGGATTGGGGCCGCTGCCGACCGGATAGGCCCAAAGTACATTCAGCAGTTCCTCAGTCCAAAGTCCCTTGGCAGCTTCCAGCTTAGCCTTGATGATCTTCAGAAGAGAGCGGTTGGTGACCTCAACTTGGCTATTGGCTTGGGGATGGCCAGGGGAGGAGAAACATGGTTGAATCTGAAGATCTGCACAGAACTTTCTGTACTTGGCGTTGTCGAATTGCTTGCCGTTGTTTGACACAATGGCCTGAGGGATACCAAACCTGCAAACGATTGAGTGCCAGATGAACTTGGTTGTGTTCCGCTCGGTAATGGTGGCTAAGGCTTTAGCCTCTACCCACTTGGTGAAATAGTCGATGGCGACGACTGCGAACTTGGTCTGGCCTCGGCCAGTAGGAAGTGGACCGATCAGGTCGATCCCCCACTTGGCGAATGGATAGGGGCTGCAAAGCGTAATCAACTCTGTAGGCGGGGCATGGGGGATGTTGGCAAAGCGCTGACACTTATCGCACTTGAGGACAAAATCAGTCGCATCTTGATTAAGAGTTGGCCAAAAGTAACCAGTACGGAGTATTTTGTGTGCTAGGGACCTGCCGCCCGAGTGGTTGCCACAAATTCCCTCATGGATTTCCTGCATGACATAGGTTGCTTGTGTTGAATTGAGGCATCGCAGATATGGTCGTGAAAAACCACGCTTGTATAGGATGCCACCATCGAGAAGATAATTGGACGACCGAGCCCTTACTTTGGCGGCTTGCTGTTTATCATCTGGGAGGGCCCATGTCGTCAAAAATAGGATGATGTCAGAAGCCCAAGGGATGGGTTCAATCTGGAGGAATTGCACTTCGTAAAGGTCGAGTGTGATGGCCGGATGAGTTAGGTATTCGAGGCGGACTCCGTGGCGGAGGTCGGACTGGTCGGCAGAGGCCAACTGAGCCATCTCATCTGCTTTGGAATTTTCCGCCCGAGGTATGTGTTTGATCTGGAAAGTATTAAAGAGGCGAGCAAAGGGGAGTGCCATGTCCCTGTGAGCCCGCATTGTGCCGTCCTTGGCATCGAATTCCCCCGTGATTTGACCGACGATGAGCTGGGAGTCACTGAACACGCGGATGTGGCTAACACCAATGTCTTTGGCCAGGCGGAGGCCTGTGATCAATGCTTCATATTCGGCCTCATTGTTGCTGGCCTCAAACAAGAGACGAAGAGCGCATTTGAAGTAACCACCTTCAGGGGAGGTGAGGATGAGGCCCGCCCCACTACCCTCCCTCCGGGATGACCCGTCGACGTTGAGAGTCCAAGAATGGGGGTCTTCTGGTTCAGCAGGGGTTGGTAGAGGTAGAGGAGTAGTGGTTGGGGTGGTGTTGGTGAATTCCAGGATAAAGTCGGCTACAGCTTGCCCCTTGATTGCCGTGCGAGGGCGGTAGGAGATGTCAAACTGGCTGAGTTCCACTGACCATTGCATGAGTCGGCCAGAAAGCTCTGGCTGTTGGATGATCTTCTTCAGGGGTTGGTCGGTGAAGACCACTATGGAGTGGGCCTGGAAGTAAGGACGAAGTCGTCTGGAGGCGGTGACCAGGGCCAGGGATAGCTTTTCTAGCAGTGGGTAATTCTGCTCTGCCCCCTTGAGAGCTCGGCTGATGTAGTAGACCGGCCACTGGACCGAGCCATCTTCCCGTATAAGGGCTGCACTGACGGCGGTGTTCGATACTGCTAAATATAGGAAGAGGGGCTCGCCGGTGATTGCTTGTGAAAGAAGGGGGGGATTGGCCATGCATTGCTTTAACTGCTGAAAAGCCTTTTCGGATTCAGCTGTCCATTCAAAAGTTTGCCGAAGAACTTTGAAAAATGGTAGGCACTTATCAGTCGCGCGAGAAATGAAGCGGTTGAGAGCCGCCACTCTGCCGGTGAGTCTTTGGACTTCTTTAACAGTTTTGGGTGACTGCATCTCAATCAGGGCCTTGATCTTTTCAGGGTTGGCCTCGATGCCGCGCTGACTGACCATAAAACCTAAGAACTTTCCAGATCCTACGCCAAAGGTGCACTTCTCTAGATTGAGCTTCATCCGATACTTGTGAAGGGTGGCAAAGGTCTCTCGTAGGTCGGTCAGATGGTCAGCGGAGAGTTTGCTTTTGACTAGCATGTCGTCTACATACACTTCCATGTTCCGATCGATCTGATGGTGGAAAACTGCATTGACTAACCGTTGGTAGGTGGCCCCGGCATTCTTCAGTCCGAATGGCATCACACGGTAGTGGTAGGTACCTCGGTCGGTGATGAAGGATGTGTGTTCCCGATCGGATGAGTGCATCATGATTTGGTTGTACCCGGAGAAAGCATCCATGAAGCTGAGCATTTGGTGACCGGCCGTGGCGTCGACCAGCAGATTTATGCGAGGGAGTGGATAGTTATCTTTGGGGCAAGCTCGGTTCAGGTCAGAGTAATCGACGCAGAGGCGCCACTTGCCATTGTTCTTGCGGACTAGAACCACATTGGACAACCATTTAGGATAGTCTACATTTTGGATGAATTGAGCCTCAAGGAGTTTGTCAACTTCTGCGGCTATGAGATTATTACGCTCTGGGTGGAAAATACGCTGCTTTTGACGGTAAGGCCGGAAATGAGGTTCGATACTGAGGCGGTGAGTTATGAAGGAGGGGTCAATGCCGGGCATGTCTGCATGGGTCCAGGCAAATACGTCATTGTGCTCGGTCAGAAGGGCAGTGAGGTCGGCTTTTGCCTGGGGGGATAGTTGGCAGCCAATCTTAGCAGTTTTTAGTGGATTGGTGGGGTCGATAGGGACCTCGACGAGCTCCTCCACAGGTTCTCCTCTGACCAGCTCGTCTTCATCCCTGACGTCAAGTCCTTCGATGATCATTGCCTCCTTCAGCTTGGCTTCTTTAAGCGAGGCAACATAACACTCCCTAGCAATGGTCTGCTCCCCTCTGACTGTTCCGACCCCGAGATCAGTGGGAAACTTGAGGGCAAGATGGTAGGTGGATGTGATGGCTTGGAAAGTGTTGAGGGCGGTTCGGCCAAGGATGATGTTGTAGGCAGATGGGCAATCAACTACAAGGAAGGTGAGCAACTTCGTAGCCTGCCGTGGGTATTCGCCGATGGTGATGGGGAGGTCAATGGAACCGATGGAGGTCACACGGTCGCCAGTGAAACCGACCAGGGGGGTTTGGAGTGGGGACAAGCTTTCTTCTCCAATCTTGAGTTGGCGGAAGCAGTTGAGGAAGATGATGTCTGAAGAGCTGCCATTATCGATGAGAACCCGTCTGACCTTGTAGTTGGAGAGGATGGCCGAAATGACAAGGGGGTCATCATGCAGGTAGCGGATGCCTGTACAGTCAGCGTCCATAAAGGTGATGGGTTCTGCCCACTGTTTAGGCTGTTTGGGGGGTCGGTCCATTGTAGTGACTGTTTTGTCTGAGCCCTGCCGTATTTTTCTAAGCTCTGCCCTTTGAGCCGAGCGGGATGGTCCTCCGCAAGCGAGTCCGCCTGCAATAACTCTAATTTCACCAACTGGCGGAGGTGGGTGACCTTGTGGCCGGGGTTGTTGTGGAGGTCGGTCATGGCCTTGGTTATGTTGGGCTTGCTGCCGGGGCGGGGTGCGCCGGCGATTATCTCTGCGGGGCTCGGTCCTTTGCCTTTGTTGGGGGCGGGTATCTGTGAATCGGCTGAGGCGCCCCTGACGTATGAGGGCCTTCACCTGGTCCTTGAGGTTGATACAGTCATCAGTGTTATGGCCATGATCCTGGTGAAAGCGGCAGTATTTGGACTGGTCTTTCCGACTGGAGGGGGTTCGGGAAGGTAGTGGCCACTTGAGAGGGTAATCCCGTTGGATCTGATGAAGGACATGTTCCATGGGAGAATTAAGGGGCATGTATCGCTCGAACCGACCGGTCGGTCGAGTTTGTGCCGACCGGTCGGCACGAGGGGGTCGATCGGTATGGTGGGGTGTTTGGTTGGTGTACTGGGCGCTTCGGGGTTCCGAGTCCTTTCGCTTGTCTCGGGGGGTCGACTGTTTAGTGAGTGGATCCTGCCGAGCAGCTAGGGAATCCTCGGCATTCATGTATTTCTGTGCTTTGGAGAGTAGGGCGGCCATGGAGGTCGGGGGGTTCTTGGAGAGAGAGAAAAGGAAGTCGGACGATCGTAGGCCGGCCATGAAAGCCGTGAGGATGACCTTGTCGTCGTTTTTCGCCACCTGGAGGGCTTCGGTATTGAAGCGAGTAACGAAGTTGCGCAGTGATTCCCCCTCGATCTAACGGATGTTGAGTAGTTGGGTGGCCGGGCGTCGTTGGTGCTGAGCTCCAATAAAATGGCTCAAGAAAGAGTCACTGAGATGCTGGAAAGTGGAGACCGAGTCTGGTGGTAACTGGCTAAACCACAGCCAAGCCGACCCCTTCAGTGTCACGGGGAAGGCTCGGCACATGATTTCATCGGGGAAGGCATGGAGGATCATGAGGGTGCGGTAGGTCTCCAGATGGTCGATCGGGTCGGTTGTGCCATCAAATGAGTCAATGGTGGGCATTTTGAATTTGGCAGGCAGGGGTTTATCTCGGATGGAGGCGACAAATGACGAGTGTGCGGTGGTGGAGGGCTTATGCTGAATATTCTGCATAACCCCCTGGAGCTGGAGCTTCATGGCTCTGAGTTCAGCGTCCCAAAGGGGAATGTTGTCGCCACCAGAGGGAGACAGGTGTTGGACGCTGCTGGCTTCTCCCTCGGGGGCTGGTGTTACGACCGACGGACGTGGGGGTGGAGGCGGTGGATTTACATGTGGGTGAGGGGGTTGAAAACCTCCCGAGTTGAGTGGGTTGGGTTGTGGGACAATATGGCTCGAAGTTTGTTCTGGATGGGGTGGGATATCTGGAGGCGGTGGTGGAGGGATAGGGAGGTTTCTCTGGAGCAGAGCGTTTATTAAGGCCTGGTTTTGCTCGGCCATGCGGTTGATGCTGTTGGTAAACTCGATGAAGTACTGTGGTGGGTCATTTGGATTGGGAGGGTCGGTCTGATGATCGGCAACATTATGGTGGGAAGCCATGGATCTAGTCGTGACCATACAATTGACGGGTGAGACGTAAAAGGTTACGGGAACGGGGTCTCCGGCGGCAATGAACACAACTGGCGCACGGACCAACCAGTTTCCCACAGACGGTGCCAACTGATGATACAGTTCTTTCACCGTAAATGGACTGGGCTGATCCAAGCTCCTCAAGCCCACGTTCGAGCGACGAAGCCCACTGGTAGACCTGCAAACAAGTTCAACGGGGAACTGGGTAGTCCCCCAGTGAACCCTCCGGCGTGTAAATTAGAAATGGAAGTAGTGGATATAGATAGAGAGAGAGAGAGAGAGAGAGAGAGAGAGAGAGAGTTGGAGGAATAGAAAAATGCTTAACCTTCTTCTTGCCTTCCATGCTTGCTTATATTCCTTGGTAATCATTTCACTGTCCCTTCCGACGTGCCTCCCTCGCCGAAAGCCTGTGATGTAGCCTACCTTGTTCAGGGTAAGGAGCGCTGTTCTGACGGGAAAGTGTTGTCGTAATAAATGCTGTGATGTGCCGCATTAATGGCGATGTATTGTGGCAATAACTTTGCAGATCTTGTCTGCTGACGTGGCTCGTTCTGCACCTGCCATGTGTCCGAGTATCATTGGCCTTCCCTGCTCAGTTGGCCTCCAGCTGTCCTGGGTTTTACTACTCGGGTTATGCAATGGGGTCTAAATGGTGGGCTTGGGTTTGTTCACTGTGGGTTGCGGTCCTTGTGAGCCTATCCGGGCCTATCCATGTCAAAAATAATTAGTAATAAAAATTTTATGTCAAAAAATACCTGTTTTGAGATATTAGAGTTTGAATAAAAATTTGAAAAAATACATATCTTTTTTAAAATTTGTATTAAAAATACATATAGTTGTTTGATTTTTTTTTAAAAATGAAAAATACCTGTTTTGAGAAATTAGAGTTATGATAAAAATGTGTAATTACCTATTTCTAATAAAAAAAAAATAAGTTATCTTAAAAATACATATAGGTATTTTGAATTTTTATTTATGAAAAATATTTATTTTGAGAAATGATTAGTAAAAAAATTGAATCGGAGAATTGGTAGAGGTAGAAATATATAGAAAAGATGCGAGGAGTATTTTTGTCATTTACCTCAAAATTTAACAATATCTCAAGAATAAATGACAAAAGGAAAAATCTTGATAACATGAAGAAAAATAAAAGGGATCGATCAGTATAATTTTGGAAATTACAGAAGCAGTCGATGCAACTATGCTAAACCTTGGGAAAGGCAAGTGTGATTCCCTCTATTAAAAATATCGGTCTTGCTACGTAGCTCGAATGCCCCGAATGTCGTTTTTTTTTTTTTTTTTTTTTTTCAGACGCAGAAATGGAGGGGGAGGAGGAAGGAGGGGAGAGGAGAGGAGAGGAGAGGAGGGGAGGAGGAGACTGGAGGGGGCCTAAAAAATGGAGGGGGAGGGGAGGGGAGGGGAAGAGGAGGAGGAGGGGGCGGAGGCGGCGGAGGCGACGAGGCGACGCGATTGGGGCAGAGCCGACGAGGGACGGAGGGCTGCGACACGACGACGGCGGGCGGAGGGCTGCCTCCTCTCTCTCTCTCTCTCTCTCTTTCTCTCTCTCCCTCTCCCTCTCCTCTCCCTCTGGTTTCAGTCGAAAATGACAAAGAAGAAGAAGAAAAAAAAAAAAAAATAAATAAAATACAGCCCAAAACGACGTCGTTTTGGGCTGTCGAGCCGTTCGAGCCAAGGCAATTTCAAGCTACCAATCTTTATCCTAAAAATATTAAACATATATGTGGTTACTTTATGTAAGCCAAATGAGAAAAACACTTTGTTTGGTTTGAAAATTTTAAACATAGTTTTATGAATTTTTAATTCTTATTTTTAGTAATTTTTAAAAATATTTTAATTAATTATTTTTCCTTTTTAGATCCACTAAATTTTGATTTACTTCAAAGGTATAAAAATTGTACAAAAATATTTAAAAAATTTGTTGAATACAACAAAATACAAAATTTTACTATTTTTTTTTTTTGTATTTGATATATTTTTTAAAGTGTTTTTTTTTTTTAATAAATATTATACTTTTTAAGTGTATCTAGATTAGTTGTATCTAAAAAATAAAAAAATTATGCAAAATATTAAAAAAAATTGCTAAAAAAAAAAAAAAAACTCAATCACCTTATTTGGTTTCAGAAAATTGAACCCACTTTTCAAAAAATCTTTTAAAAATTCATCAAATACAAAAAATATAAAAACTCAGCACATTTTCTTATTCTTGTGTATTTATTGAATTTTAAAAATATTGTTCACAAATATTTTAATTTTTAGGTGCATCTAAGTTATGTGTATTTAGAAAGTAAAAATATTTATTTAAAATATTAAAAAAATTCACAAAAAAAATACAAAAAACAAAAACTCAATTTTCAAAAATCAATCAAAACCAAATAAAATGAATAATTTTTATTGCATTTACTGTAGCACCCTCAAAATAATAACATTAAACTCATCAATCTAGACATACATTGATATGAAAGATAACTATCATTCTATTCATCAGGGTAACTCATTACAAAAGTATTACATGTTAACAACAAAAGCAAATGCCCTACGGGCTTACAGCTTTCCAAGTTAACACTTAGTTACAAAAAAAAGAAAAAAAAGAGTACTAACTCAAATACACATTAAGCCCTTGGCTTGAAATTACATGTAATACATCAAAAGGAAATCAAACAACCAAAAAGTCTGTTTGCCTCTAGCCTTCCAAGCTATGTCCTTGGAGGTGGCATGCTACCTGTACCTGAAAATGATGTCACATAAAGGGTGAGCCACAGCCCAGTAGAAATACACTAAATCAGCTATGAACAGTGACTAAAAGATTAGCAGTTGATAGATGGTCAACATAGATACATCCACTTATATCACGTTCCGGTTTCATGACATTTAAGTCCATGTAACAATTCTTTTTCAACTTTGAGTTTGAAACAAGGCTTAACATTTAGCCAAATAATTTAGTGAGAATGCAACTCATCTTTAAAACACTTTCATACTTTACCGAAGATACACATTTTGGTGCTGTATCAACATAACATAAAAACACTTCCATGTTTCACAATTGATAACGATATACATTTTAGTGCTATATCAAATCAACTTAAACACTTCCATAGTCAACACTTGATACACATTGTAGTATTGTATCAATGTCACACATAATCCGGTTTAAAGGTCCATCCCCTATCTTCCCCTAAACCGTGGAGTACATCCCCTATCTCCTCCCCCACACACACAATGTATATACACATAGGTCATATACAATCATCCAATACATAAAATTAATGTATTATTCCAATCGCTATGTTCATTAACATACTCAAGTTATCTCTAAACAGAAAATAAATGCATCAAATGGATAAAGTATCAACATTTCAATTCGGTGAGTGATAAATAATCCAACTACACCCTTTAATCCCATACATTATCAATTCCAACATTTTCAACTCAATTTCTCATTTCTCAAATTAATTTCACAAATTAATTCATCAATGTAATTAGGGCATTTCCCATAATTAACAAAAAATAATCCTAAGGTTCCATTTCTACCAATAACCCATCATTTATCTCACTTCTCCATGCCAAACATGCATATAGGTTCATATATATATAAAACCCCATCTTTTGTAAAATTACACAAAAGACCCAAACTTTCTCAAAATTACCCAACAACCCCCAACATATCAAAATGCTAAAATTCAAAGACAAAGCTCATAAAGAGGAGTAGGGTATCCCTACCTTGAAGTTTGAGCTCAAATGGAGATGAAGACCAAAACCCAACGTGCTCCAAATCCCAACTTTTTCAGATTAAAATGAAGCTCTTAACACCCTCTATCTTTTTAATAAAAGCCCTAGGGTAGATTCACACTCTAGAGAGATTAAATCTTAGAGAGAGAGAAAGTTTAGAGAGAGAAGGTCTCAGATCTAGGGTTTGAAAAGAAAAGGGAGTGAAAAAGTGATGTTTAAAATCGCTGCTGCCCGCTAATATAAAACAGGCTCGCTCGAGCGAAGACTTGGTCGCTCGAGCGACCAGACACAGAAAACGCTCGCTCGAGCCAACAACCCAGGAGCACGCTCGAGCGACAGAATGCTCGCTCGAGCCAACAAATCAAACCCTCAGGTCTGCAACCAGACGCACGCTCGAGCGACGGACTGCTCGCTCGAGCGACGGACTGCTCGCTCGAGCGAAGAACAAACCAGACCGCTCAAGTGAAGAAAAGCTCGCTCGAGCCAAGAAATGCAACTTTCAGGTCCAAAACCAGACGCAATCGCTCGCTCGAGCGAATCCACTCTGGCTCGATCCACCAGGCACAAAACTCCACTCTCACTCGAGCGACCAAACCCTGGCTTGAGCGAAGGACCAAAACAAAGAGCTCGCTCGAGCGACAAACTTCTCGCTCGAGCGAAGGTCCAAAAATTTGGGCAGCAACACTTGGCTCCCAAACACAACCAACCTGTAACAAACCTGCCCAACATATCCTATAACTCGAATACGAAGTATAAAAGGATGTAAACAAGATATAAACAACTGCTAACATTCACGGAACCAAATCTGGATCACTGTACAACAAGGGGTAAAATCCGGGATCGCTATACTTACTTTTTTTTAAAAAATAAATAAATTATAACATAAATCACTCTACAAATTTAGAAGTTAAACAAAAGTTTCATAGCAGACAACGCACATCTAAAGAAGGTAAAAAGTCAAGTAAAAGCAGCAATGAAATACCCTAGCTAGCAAGAGTCGTGTAATGTCAAATTAACTTTAACCAAAAAATAAAAATAAATTAACAATAATAATATTATGGAGGCTGATTCCTCTAGTTTATAATTTAGATTGGAGAATGTTGTTTAGGTTTGCACAGTTTATTATGAATTTTGTTTTGATGATTTGAATAGCTTATTTTGTCAAGTATTTTGTGTATTTTATCTATAAAAAAATTAACTTGATTCAATAATCGTAATCTATTCATTTTATCGCGTTTGTTACCCAAAAAAATAGACAATAATTATATTTTTAAAAATAAATTTTATATTTTTTAATAAATACAATAAATACAATAATTATGATTATCGAATTCACATCATCCTTTGCGAATAAAACGCATGAAATGTTGAACAATCACGGAAGTTATCTACCATATGGGGTGGGTGTAGGTGTAGGTGTAGGGTGCACAATCAACTGCCCAATCAAAGGGTGGTTTGGTTTGATGGGTCATGGCTAAAGCCTAAAAGGTAGCATTTTTTTCTAAGATAAGATTAAAGAATACCAACAAGATTAAAAGCACAATCAATGGAAGACAAAAAGGAAGAAGAAAAGGGGGCTCCATGATCCATCGCAGCACCACACTCTTGACAACTAATTTGACATATATATATATATATAGATATTATAAAATCAAGATGTGCTCTCTGGAATCGTTTATATATAGATATAACATTTGTGTGATTGATACCCACTTTTTTCTTTGTTAAAAATATACTACTATAGTAGACAATGAGTGGAGTCTTTGCAGCCCAACTTTCTTATCTTTTTCCCTTTGGGTGGTGGGTATGCTTCTGCTGACTCTCTCTCTCTCTCTCGCTCTCACTTTTTCTTTGATCAGCTTCTCTCTCTATATATATCACTTCCCCTCAGGTCAATCCATAAACAATACCTTCTTGTCTTGTTCATACCATGTGATCATTGCAGTATGCTCATTGTGGATCAGGCTATTCTAGAAAGAAAATGCCATTGTCAAAATTTTCTACTTTTATTTAATATTTACATATCCTTTTTTTATATACTTTATACATGTATTGATCGTCTATTAAAACGTTGTTAATAGTTATATATATATATATATATTATTAGTACTCTTATATACTTTATACATGTATTGATCATCCATTGAAACATTGTTAATATTTTTATATACGTTATTAGCATTTTTATATACTTTATACATGTATTGGTGGTCCATTAAAACGTTGTTAACATTTTCCTTTCTTTCTTCTTCTCCTCCTTATTTTAGTGTGTTAAACAGTGGTGGAGGCATGAAATTAAGTTAGAAGAGATACTTATTAATTATATTTTTTTATTTAAAAAAAATCATGATCAATATTAAAATAATAATAATTTTATAAGCTAAATTTAAGTATAAGAAATTAAAAATCATTATTAATAGGAACAAATCAAAATTCTATAATAGTGTGTAATAGCTCAATGTAGGGTGGTGATATAAGTTTGTAATTTTAATACAAAAAATTATAGATCAAAATTTCTAATTTTAGAAAATAAAAACGTATTATTTATAGTACAAATTATTATAAAATCTATTTAATTTTTATTTGACAGAAAATATTAAAGAGATGATATTGCTTATTAATAATACCACATAGTACTCTCAAAGTATCAAATAACTACTTACTGTGAACAATACAATAAATCCTTAGCCAAAAAACATGTTAATAATAAAAAAAACGAATACATTTTGTATATGACTACAAAACAAAAACAAAAAAGGTTCAAAATTGAGAGATCACACTAAGTAGCTTGTCAACTACCTGAAAATAATGAGTTAATTATATTCCGATCGTAAGATTTTCTACTACATTATTGGTTTAAACTACTACATAAATAATATCACATGGTATTTCTAAAATATCAGATAACTACTTATTGCAAACCATGCAATAAATCCTTAGACAAAGAACATGTTAAAAAATATATATATATATTTTTTATATAAGTATAAAATAAAAAGGAAAAAAGTTCAAAATTGAGGAGGACACTAGAGCTCTTAGGCCTTCGCACCTGGTGTTAAGCTTGACAAGAAGGGAGTATGAGCTTTCAAAAGCTTGAGAGACAATGGAATACCAACTATTGTAAATTTTGTTTGTTTCGATAAAAAAAACATATATATATTTTTTGCATTTTTGTGCTTTTAATGTGACAGAAAATATTTTCCTTTAGTCAATGAAAAATAAATTTATTTGGACAGATTTTTAATTTTCTTTTAAAATGTAAAATACATTTTTCAAACTAAAATTTTACTAAACTAATGCTATCACACTATCATCTCCACCATTACTATTAACATTACCACTAATAGAAGTATTAGCACATTAAATTTAAGATCACAACTAAACATTAAGAATTTTTTTTATGAATTTTTTTTTTTTTTTTGTTAAAAATGCTTTTCATTAAAAAATAAACGAAGTCGTCATAATCTGGTAAAATCTTTTTAGGTCACAGTTTTCTTGGTTGGATGGTTGGGTGCTGAGCTGAGGGCAATTTCCATTTCATTCTATTCATCATACGGGAAGCCTTATAAGAATGTGTGTGTAGTCTAAAACATGTGAGAATTAAGTGTGGTCCTCTGTAGTCATGCTTTCAATTGTAAATATATAGATGAATATGCAGAAGAAACTCCAAACTCATACCAACCCTGACTGATTGTGAGAAGTAAGAAGTGGAAAAAAATGTTGGGATTCATTGAATGAATTATATCTCCAAACAAGGATAGGGGTATTTTTTCTCAAGTGTGAGTACAAAATAAGGGTAAATTACACTTTTATTCTCTTCAACTATTGTCCCTTATCACTTTACTCCCTCAACTATTGTAACAACTAACCTCCCTGATTTACTTCTTCTTCTTCTTCTTCTTTTTTCTTTTTTTAATTGGACCTTTATGATTAAATACCCTTTCATCAATCGGACACTACAAGAAAACTCATCTTTGGCGACTAAATTTTTGGTCGCCAAAGGTCCATTTTTAGTCGCCAAAAGTCGCTGTTTAACCTTCCCCGACTAATTTTTTTGATCGCCGGTTTTGTCGCCAATAAATGGTCGTAGAAGGTTTTGGCGACTAATCTGTCTTTTAGTCGGCAAAAGGTAGGTGTTTAGCGACTAAAGGTTTGGTCGCCAATACTCAATTCCATTTTTGGAAATTATACCTTTGGCGACTAAAATGTTAGTTGCCAATAGTTAAATTTTTTTTTATTATTTATACAATTGCCACTCTTTTGGCGACCAAAGTATTTTGTCGCCAAAAGTATTTGTCAAAAAAAAACAGAAAACCCCACTGTGCTGCCTCAGGAGCTCCTGAGGGGCTTCGAACCCGCGACCTCCACCTTCTAAACCTTAACACAACATGCCAACCCACCATGCCACTCAACCATCACAGGAATATAATTGCAACTTATATTATTTATATATTACTTTTACAGTATTAATACAAAACTATATATTTAAATAT
This sequence comes from Camellia granthamiana, assembly GCA_036172215.1. Classification (NCBI taxonomy): domain Eukaryota; kingdom Viridiplantae; phylum Streptophyta; class Magnoliopsida; order Ericales; family Theaceae; genus Camellia; species Camellia granthamiana. Next base: position 107,066,103 of record CM069915.1, on the reverse strand, counting down.
AATTATATATATTGAATATAATTTATGTAAAAAATAAATGATTTACTAAAAAAAATTATAGGCCACTTTTGGCGACTAAAATAAATTTTTAGTCGCCAATTTACTAATTTTCGGCTACTAATTATTTGTTTGTCGCTAATTAGTAGCCAAAAACAGCCAATATCATTTTCAATTTGGCTGTTTTTATTTATTTTATTTTATCACTAAATTAATTATTAGTTTGTTAAAAAAAAAGAAAAAGAAAAAAAACACACCAAACCAAACATAGCAACAATATTTATAAAAAAAAGTAAAAAAAAAAAAGTTCACTAAAAAAAAAAATCAGTTTTTTGTTTTATGTTTTTTTATAATTTCGTCTTTAGTATTTTTTCAAAAAAATTATTTACAAATATTTAACTTTTAGATGCTTATAAAAATTTAAAATTTTTGACTAAAATATGAAAAAAAAAATACTAAAAACAAAAAATAAAAAATTTTAAAATAAAAAAACTTAAAATTTTATTTTATTTTATTTTTTTTCCAGTTGAGGAGACAGTGCTATTGAGTGAATTCAAGGGGCAAAGTAATTTACTCATATAGTTAAAAGAGCAAGCTCACCCTCACGATAATTCTGATTTGATTATGCTTTTGAAATTTTTTCTAGAACAATGTTAAGATTCTTTCTTCTTGTTTTCCCCTATTTGCTTGATTTCATGTCTAATATTTGCGCTCTGACTTATACATATTCTTATATTCTAATTGCCATGATTGCATTCAATTATAATTCTTTCCATTGTAGCCTGTATATGTTAATGGCTTTCATAGACATTAGCATCATAGTCAATTCAATAATTTTGTCGTGGAACAAAAACTTCTTGTTAATCTTGTATGTCGTAGAACATATTTGATTGTTAACTTTGCGTGTTGTAGAACACATTTTGTTGTTAACCTTGTATGTTGTAAAACATATCTAATTGTTAATATGTCGAAGAACATATTTGACTTTAAACCTTGTGTGTCGTAAAACACATTTGGCTGTTAACCTTATGCGTCGTAGAATGTAGCTAGTCGTTATTGTTGTTAACCTTTTATGTTGTGGAACATATTTGGTTGTTAATCTTATATGTTGTAGAACATATATAATTGTTAACCTTGTGTGCCGTAGAACACATATGATTGTTAACCTTGTGTATAATACATTTGGTCATTAACCTTGTATGTCGTATAACATATCCAATCGTTTACCTTGTATGCCATAGAACATGTATGATTGTTATTGATAAATTTTTGCTATCGTAGAACTTATTGAATCCTTATACATCATTGAATCTCATATGATATACCTTTATGTGTTGAAATACACGTCTCTTTTGCCGTAGCACATATCTGTCGTAGTACATGTTTGATATTTGGTAATTGATGCATATCTCCTGTCGTAGTACATATTTGGTAATCTCTTGTCGTAGTACATGTTTAACAATTGGTGCATATTTCACGTTGTAGTATATATTTCTATAAAATATTGTATGTTTAGAATTGGACTCACACTTCAAGTGTAACTTGAATTTGAAACCCGAATATCTATAAAACTAGATCTGGAACCGAATTTAAAAAATGAAAAGGAAACTCATGCTTCACAAGGAGTGAACATGATAAGGATTTAAACTCACATTTGCAAGGAGCGAACATGATTCGAAACTTAAACTCACGCTTTAAAATGAATAAACGTGATTGGAAATTCCTTAACTCATAGAATTGGCATGATTTGGCATCACTAAAAATGGCATGGCATACTTCTAACCGCATGTTTGTTTGTTTCCCTTGTGTATTATTATTTCAAGTTTGTTTCCCTTGTGTATTCGCAGATAAATGCACACGGCGAACCTGTAACTGAACTGGACTAGAACCGTTTTAAACAACAAGGTGAGTATGACAGGTATTGTCTTCTTCCTTTTGAATAATCAGTTATTCAATGCTTGATGAATGCTTATTGCACTCGACTCACACACGAACGAATTGTTGCACAATACTTGTCCCCGAACCACATTGATCTAATTTCTCGCAATGAGGATATGCAGGCAACCTGTGGGTTTGATAATTTGCATGAGTGTATGGCACTGCTTTAAGTCTTGTGATGTCCCGGGTCTTGGACTTGATTAGTATTGAGAAGTATGATAGTGTGCATTACTTACAGCGTTTTGTTTATCGTAATGGGTCGTTGAGATTTCTTTTCAACTTTTAATTAAACTCTCGTAACTTTTCCGGGTTGAAAATTTTGAGTTTTGGGCATTGGAACTTGCCTGGGGTTGAAAAATCAAATTCTAAGTTTCTGGGCAAAACTGTTCGTGCAGATTTGGCAACTGCTCGAGCGGATCCTCATAGGGGTTTTCAGAGTTTTCTAGGCAGAAAACTGCTCGAGTGGATTTTGGGTCCCGCTTTCTCTCTGGAGCAAACCGCCCGTGGAGGCAAAAAAATCTGCTCGTGCAGATTTCGGTGTGTCTGTCTCGAATTTTTGCACTTTTCTTCAAAACTGATGCTAAAAACGTGTTTTGTACAAATTTTCACTTCTCTCTCTCTCTTTCTCTCTCTCTCTCTATACTTATCTTCTCTCTCCCTTCTTTCTATAAACACACCAAAATCCAAACTTCTCTCTAAGATTTAGTTTAGATCTTCAAGATATTGAGAGGGCTTTTTACACCAAATCGAAAAGGGCGACGAGGGCTACGTTTATACCGATTGGATCGAGTTTTCACCAACTTTGAGTTCTAGGATTTTCTTCCTCTTCATCTCCCAAGCTTGAGGTAGGGATAATTTCAGAGTTATATATATGTTTTTGCAAGATTATACTCGTTTGAAGTATTTCGTACATGTTTGAGCTATGGTTTTGGGTTGATGAACCCTAGATGATATTAGAAGATGATTTTCTTTGTTTTCTATAAAACTTTTGAGAATATGAGCTATGTTCTAAAGTGTGGGTGTTGGTTTGAAAAAATCTTTTCAAAAAAATGGAAGAAAAACCTAGTTTTGGTGGAAACCCTAGAATTTGGGAATTTTAGGAAAACGTTGAGATATTGTAAAAGTTATGCTTGATAAATTGTTATGCGAAAAAATGATGGAGAAATTTCTATGGTTGTATTAAATGAGGAATTTCATGTAGGAAATGAAAATTGTTGACTTCGAAGGTCATTGTTGATTTGTCTTGGAAAACCAAGTTTAGAAAACGATGTTAACATGTGGAGAATATATGTATGTTGATGTTGCTATATTATCTCTTGAAAATATATTATGATGTTATATTGATAAGAGATGTGAAAATTTGATCACAATGGAAGATTGTGTGGTGGAATTAAAAATGGAGCTTATAAATACATCATTTCATTATTACATTGTCACTCCATTTTATCATTATTGTAATTGATTTTGAATATTGCATTGGAAAAGTATTGTTTTGAGAAAAGAAATTGTTTGTGAAATTTTGGATTTGTTTTGGGGTAAATACGTTGGTAAGTAAGGATTGGAGGTGTAGTTGGTATTGGTTAAGTTAGCCTGAGTGTCTATGGTGAAATACCTAGAACATGTGCGGAAAAGGTACCACGTGCCTTCCGGTTAACAACCGGAAAAGTGGGGATTGGTAGTGCTGGTTATGCCTACTTGCAGACACCAATCTAGGGATTACCTGAGTTATATTTACCACCCCTTTGAACTACATTGAAATTATTGAATTGTTAAATTCTCAAATTGCATTATGCACAAAAGTTTCAAAAGATAGAGATATATGCTATTGAACATGGCATGGCATATGCATTCATCTCAGGGGATTATATAAAATGCATATACTTTGTCAAGATTTTCCTACTAGGTTTTGTGCTCACCCTATGGGATTTTGTGTAGGGAAGGATGTGATGATCTCACCGAGTTAAAGGCGTGGAACATATTTGGAGAGCACAAGACTCTTTTATTTTGTTGTAATTATTTTGACAAGCCAATGGCTTTATATGTATGGGTTCGAAAACCACTTTTGTGTAACCGAACTTAAGCCTTGGAAATTGTAGCCCTCGAGGGCATTGAATTGTACTTGATATATTGTGCCATATGCTATAGATTTATATTCTAGAAATGATGAATGTATAACCGCATGTGGAATATTTTTTGTAAATCTCTTGAGTTTAATGAATACAAATGTTGGAGATTTAATGATGATGCAAATGTTGGGACTTTATTTTCTGTACACATTAAGCAATGGAAGTTAATGTAATTGGAAGTTAGTGAGTTTTTATTGTGTTATTTCTTCAAGGCGTTACAACTTGGTATCAGAGCTATTGGGTTTGAATACTTGGAGCTCGTGGGAAGTGGTCGTTTTTCAACAATAGGCTCATTTCGCTTAATTAGAAGATGTTCCATATTTTAAATGTTATGTGATAACATGTTTATATGACTAGCTCGGTATGGGATTGAAATTTTAGGATGTTGTTTGCGTCTGTTAAATTTCTTGAGGTCTTATTGGAAGGGCACTTGATCAATACTCATTCTAATAAGAATTCTTGGTATTTCGTGGGACAAATTTCATCGTAAAGGAGTAATCCGTATGTGTTTATGTGACTAAGTGCTTATGTGGAGTAAAACTAAGTGTTTTTGTGATATGGAAATGTATAGAATTGTTGTGATAGGATGTGTGAGATAAGTTGCGAGAACATATGAGTTTGCATGCTAAATCTTTAATTAGGATGTCAGGAAAAGGTTATGCACGTGGCGGTAGACGTAGGAGGTGTGCTAGGCCTCGCCGAGGTGTGCATAAAGTACCGGTCCATGAGGTTCCAGTGCAAGAAGAAGGGTTCGACCAAGCTAATGCGGTCGAACAAGCAAGCCGAGCTGCTTTGAAGATTTAGAGACATTATTTGTATGGTGAGAAGTTTGATGTTTTCTCCGCATAAAAGTCTAAAATACTTGTTTTCCTAAAAATATTTGAATTTATGACAACGGAGATGGATGGAATTTATGGAAGATTATGACTTTGAGTTACACTATCATCTGGGGAAGGCCAATGTAGTCGTCGATGCCTTGAGTCAGAAATCTGTAACTAGTGTGGCAAGTGTAGCCATTCGGGAATGGGATATGCTAGGTGATATCGGTGAGTTTGATTTGCATCTGGGCGAGTTTAGCGAGGGTGCTACCTTATTCACTTTAATTGCTCAACCTACCTTGATTAGTAAAGTCATAGAGGCATAACAAGGTGACCGTGAGGTGGACACAATCCGTGATAGGATCTCCAATGGAAAGGAAGAGAAGGGTTTAAACATCCACTCAGATTTGAGTGTGAGGTATCTAAACCGTTTATTTGTGCCGAAATCTTGTAGAGAGGAGGTACTCCAAGAATTTCATCACTCTCACATTGCGGTACATCCGTGAGGCACAAAAATGTATCATGATCTTAGTCGCTAGTATTGGTGGAGGGGTATGAAGTGAGACATCGCTTTATTTGTTTTGAAATACCTTACTTGCCAACAAGTGAAGGCTAAGCACCAAAAGCCAACGGGTTTGCTACAACCCTTACCTATATCCGAGTGGAAATGGAAGCATGTTACCATGGACTTTGTAGTTGGGCTTCCTAGAACACAACAAGACAATGATGCCGTTTGGATAATTGTTGATAGGTTGACTAAGTACGCACTTCATTCTGATGTGCACTGGCGATTCAGTTAATTATTTGGCACAGTTGTACATTAAAGAGATAGTTCAACTTCATGAGGCTCCTGTGACTATTGTCTCGAATGGAATCCTCATTTCGTTGCCTGGTTATGACAAAGCCTTCAAGAGGCGTTGGGAACTAAGTTGACCTTTAACACCGCTTATCATCCTCAAACTGATGGGCAGTCATAGTACACCATTAAGATTTTGGAGGTTAGAGCTTGTGTCCTTGATTTTAAGTGGTCTTGGGAGAGGTACCTACCGTTGATTGAGTTCGCCTATAACAATAGTTATCAAGAAAGTATCGAGACGGCACCGTTTGAGGCCTTGTAGATCACCAATTTATTAGGCCGAGGTGGGCAGTGCATTGATGTTGGGCCCAGAGATTGTTAGAGAGACGATCGAAAAAGTTGCTTTCATTCGAAAGAGGTCAGTTACGGCTTAAAGCCGACAGAAGAGTTATGCCAATAAGAGAAGACGACCTCTATTTTTCGAGGTTAGTGACCATGTATTTCTTAAAATCTCACCAAGAGGGGGTTTGATGAGATTTGTAAGAGTGACAAGTTGTCTCCAAGGTTTATTGGACCTTTTGAGATTTTAGATCAGATTAAGGAAGTGGCTTACCATTTGGCCTTACCGCCACAGCTTTATGGGGTTCACAACGTGTTCTATGTATCTATGCTTAGGAAGTACGAACCCAACCCTTCACATGTACTTGATTGGGTTAATTTGGTGGTAGATGAGGATGCCTCATACGAAGAGTAACCGATTCAAATTTCAGATACCCGAGAACAAGTGTTGAGGAGCAAGATCATACTGTTAGTGAAAGTGTTGTGGAGACACCATGGGGTTGAGGAAGCAACTTGGGGACGGGAGACGGAAGTCCGCTCCAAGTATCCGAATTGTTTGAGAACGCTTAATTTATTCTAAATTGTAATTTTTTTCTTGTGTTTGAGAATAAATCGTTGAAATTGTAAACCACTCGTTGTTACAATTGTTGTTGGACTTATGCTTATGATTGTCATATTGTCGTCGTCGGATTGTGGCCTTGGCCCATGGAAATTTCTTGATTTGTTGCTATTATGGATTCATTATTGTCATCAGTGTAGTTATTGCCACTCAGAGCCTTTTGTTGTTGTATTTTCCTTGTTTTTTGAGGTGTTTGGTGAGAGGTGTAACCAAATTTTGGGGGCGAAATGTCCTAAGGGGGGAAGATTGTGATGTCTCGGGGTCTTGGACTTGACTAGTGTAGACACCCCATTTTTGACCGCCCGCAAGACTCTGGCGCTTTGTCCTATGCACTCAATAATGAAAGTAACATTGTGTATGATTCGAATTCTCAATGGAGGAATTTAAGCTCAAGCCCTGAAACAATCCCAAAACCTTCATATTTACACTATTCTTACCTCAGAGGTCCCTTTTTGAACATTGTGCCACCCTACACTAAGCCTGAAACAGAGGAACAAGGGAGCACATTGGGGCCCGGCTGTGCCTCATTGGGAGCCTATCGTGGCCATTTGGGGCTGGCCGTGCCTTTTTAGCAAAAAACACTGTTTTGGGCGGGAATCAACCAGCTGCCTATTTTTGAAGATATTTGTGACCTATTTTGCTCAAATTCTATAAATACGAACTGATCTCATTGTGTTGAGGGTTAGAAAAATTTCAAAAGAAGAAAAACTCTCTTGAGAGCTCTTTTTTCTTGTGCAAGCTAGCTTTGAGATATTTTATCATCCTTGAACTCTATCTATACATTACATGCACCCTTAGAGCTAAACCTTAGAGTCTTGGTCGAGGCTTGAGAATCACAATTCAAACTTAAAAGTGCCTATGGATTGAGTTTGGCTTACAACAAGAGCTTGTTCTCTTCAAGAGGTATAAGCTTACCACATTTTCTCTTGCTTTCATTTCTATCTCTTTCTATCTATTTCTTGTGTTTTTGTGTTGTTTTGAATCCATTTCAAGTTTTGGAACTTGGGGTTGAATAGCTACCAAAGGTAGAGAGGGTTAACACCCTTTCTTGCACCTTATTTCATAGTTCATACCCTTTGTTTGTACACTCTTTTCTTTGAATTTCAAACTGATTTTCAGAGTTTAAAAAGGCTGAAAAACATGGTTTAGAAGTCCCAAAAATGGAGGGGTTAGCCACCTCTCCTTGTTCTTGTTTACTAGCCTTGTGATTCCTTGTTATTACCTATCTTTTTGTGCTCTTTAGCATAATTTTTTAGCCACTGTTTTTTTACATATTAGGGGCTGTTTAGGGTTGTTTTAATTCATTTACTTGGTTTATGCTTTGAATACTTTGCTTGTTGTGTTGTACATCCTCATGGCTTCGATTCTTTAGGAGTTGATAGTTTTCTTTACTTAGTTTTTATCAAAAGTTTCATTTTAATAATCAATCTTGCATAATCATTTTTGCACCCTCCCTCATTTCTTGTTTTCTTTTGTTTGAGAGCCATTTCAAACGATTGATTGTTATTCAAGACATGAGAAAGAGACCTAGGCTCATTGGCTTAATCCCTACGAAGGTTCATTGCCATGGCGTAGTCTCTCTTTCATTCTATAGATCACTTCTCATTTAGTGGACTTAACCATCACTTTGAACAAATTGATTAAGTAATGGAAAGGTAAATCAAAAAAGGTTAATAAAATTGGCTTAAAATCAATGAAATCGACCTAAAGAAAATGTGTAGAATTGGTTGGATTCGGCCGGATGTTATGCCGGGTCCATCACTTCAAGAATTGTCACTTATCAATCCATGATATTGTGACGAAACTTGAGGCGTGTCTATCTCCCTCTTTGAGCACCCATGATAAGAGGGGGAGGGGTCGCCGTCATTGCATTTATTAATTTTTTTTTGTCTCAATTGTGTTCAGAATCATCAAGCCATCAACTTCTGCCAATTGATGGTTTCGGGCTCGAATTCACTATTCTCTTGAGTTTTATGATAGAGGAGAGCTTAAGGACAAACATGGCTTAAAGTTGCTCAGTCTGCACTGTTTTCACCCTAGAGCACAAAAACAATTTTTGGACCTGGCCGGGCTCCAATGTTTGGTAAACAGAGTGTTTGGCAGAAACAGAGAGCAGTGACTGAGGGTGAAATAGAGCAGTGGCACAGAAGGTAGACAGAGCAGTTTCTGCAAACGGTCTTCATTGGTGTACATGTGATCCTTGTGAATTTTTTAATTTTGTAATATTCATGTTCATATTATTGTTGTAATTATATTATTATTATTGTACTCAATGTTGTAATATTATTGTTGTAATTGGTGTTGTAATTGTGATCATAATATCCTTGGTGTAATAACTTAGATAGGTGGGTAGTTTATTAATTCATTCATTCGAATTTGTAATAAGTAGTTTATTTGGACACTCATTCAGACCCTCTTGCATGAGGGTAAAATATGTAATAATTGCGTGTGTCTTCCAACCCCCATTTCTTTCTCCCTTTTATTTATCCGCTTACAATGGTAGCATCATGTTTTACATTTTTCATATCATTACCATGCTTACAATATTTATTTTTGCATGTATTTGGCTCGGTACATCATTCTAACTTTGTGGTTGTTTATTATTCAAAAGAAAAACGTGCTTAACTGCATACTATCAAATTGATTCACATGTCATATTAGTAGCCAAGCCTATTAGTTGCATTTCGTTTGTGTTGCATTAGTCATTTTATATCATTAGGAGCATGCATTTTTTCTAATTATTTTTCTTTATTTGGCTTGCCTCGGAGTACTAAGTGAGCATTTCCCTTTTAGCAGTTTGCATGAATGTTTGTGTTGCCATATTGAGCATGTTTTCTATGAGGCTAAATGCTTAAATGATATTCCTGTTTGAATGCCAGTGGATGAAAGCCTTTTTACTTAAGTTGGAATAATTTGATTAAATGTAAGTGACATGTATTCAAAACACTTTTCAAAATAAACATAAAATCAAAGTGTTCCAAATTTTATGCTTTGGTCTATACTTGTATGCATCACCTAGTAAAGATAGCATAAATAATCGGAACAAGAGCATATAATGTAAATAAAAATTACATCTTGATTAGTAGAGGCCGATCTTTGATCGGGTGGGTGGGGTGCTCAATTCATGACCTTCCCCTCTCATACCTAAGTTCCAGAGCCGAGACACTTTGGTGATGACGGACTAATGGCCTTTTGGCACGAGTCATGGGTTTCCTAAATTTCCTAAAAATATTTAGGTGGCAACTCTGAAATCTGGCAAAGCAGTCCATTTTTGGCATTTTGATTCAAAACTGATTTTCCAAATGGTTTGTCGGATTTGGACTCTTTTGTGTTTATTCGTTTCACATTGCACTTGTGAAACCAGATTCAGAACCACAGGAATCTGAACTGTAGGGCTATCGTATCCGAAAGGAGCATGAAAAACAAGCTACAGTTTCTGTTGACTCTGTTGGGGATTTAAAGAACTTGACTTGAACTTCATGATGTGACATTTTATCTATACTTATATGTTCTTTGCATTGCATTTGCATTTGCATTTGTTACTTTAAGTCACTGTGTTTTCCATCTCCTATTCCTGGACGGCATGCTGGAGGCTTGCCTAAAAAGCTTGCCAAAAGGTTGGTCAGTCATGGGCTCTGCCATGTTGGAAACACAACCCTTGGATCTGGGTTACCGTTGTACCGCTTGATCCTTCTTTCATTTCTTGCTGTTAGGTGTGAGAGGTATATTAGGTAATCTTGCCGAGATACCCTTTTGGACCAATTGGCCTAGTGCATATAGTACACTCTAGTGACTATCTCAAATTAGGACAGGTTGCCACCCGTATATAGGATGCTATGAAACAACTTGCTTGAAGTAGTGTAGCCTAGATCATGTCAAAATCTGGGGCAGGGTAACCTTATCCCATCATAGGGGTGTTTTGGCTCTCTTTTACCTGGTATGTGCTTTTACAGTGAAACTGTACATGGATGTTCATATCAAGGGTACAAACATTGGTATCAGTTTGGGAACAAAGATCAGTAGGGATTACAATCCTTCAATTGTGTGTTTTTGACCATTGTGGATTGGACTGAGGTGCTGTCCGATTTTTGATTGTTTTTCTTTTCTTTTGCTAGGTAGTTTACCATCATAGTTTCAGAAAGACCCAATATTCACCAAGTTATGTGGACTTGTTCTAGCAGACTTTGCAAAACTAGAGACCTTATTGCTGGTCAGCCAGTGTTAGTCTCACTTTCACTAGTTGTTCAACGAAGAAGGAATAGACAGTCAGTAGCAACAACACAGAGTACTCAACAAACACCTGTCCATTCCCCCCTATTCAGCTCACCAGTATCTAGCTCACCCAGACCAACAATGGCACAGAATACAGCACAGAACACCGAAGAATTTGCTGCCATGATGGCAGCATTCTTGAGAACCATGGATACTATAAATCAAAGGATGCCTTCACAGGATGAGATTATCGCTGATCTACGACGCCTGTCTGGGGCATCAGCATCTACAATACACCCAGTCCCAGCTGGCCAACCAATTCCTGATCCACCTCTGCCGATTGAAAACCCTCCGGCCCTAGATCATCAGGAGATGTTCCCACAGGTTCCACCTTTTAGGCCTCTAGTGCAGCCTTACGGGAAACTTCCTCCATTTGACATCAATGATATCGACCCGGCTCTAATCAAGATTGCCAGGTTGGAGAAAGTGCTGAAAAAGTTCCAGGGCTTCAATTCTATTCCGAATATTGAAAATGGGTACATTGAGGCTTCGGTTAGGTTACTGGAGAAGTTTAAGATGCCCCACATTGACAGATTCGATGGGAGTAGGGATCCGATTATCCATGTCCGCCTGTTTTTTGATATGCTAAGACTGATGGGCCTCTCTCGGGCTCAGAAATTGTCGTTGTTTGGAAGAACTCTGTCAAACGTAGCGCCCATCTGGTACACTAAACTAGAGAATTCTATGAAACAGAATTGGGAGGAGTTATTTGAGGGATTTGTCAACCAGTACTCATATAACACTCAGATAGAGGTGATTATCAACGAGCTAGAAACTACTACCCAGAACCCTAAAGAACCATTTATCGACTTCATCGCCAGATGGAGAGCAAAAGCAGCAAGAATGACAAATAGGACATCTCAAAGAGAGCAAGTCTGACTGGGGTCCAGAACCTTGAGCCAGATATGCTACAAAGAATGATAGTTGCACCGTTATCCACATTCGCTTCTCTGCATGAGTTGGGGGTTCAGATCGAGAGTGCATTCAAGAAAGGCATTCTCTAAAAAACTAGTGAACATGCAAGAAGGCCATTCTCTAGGAATACCAATGCTAGTAATAACACTATTCCACAGCCTGGAGACGTCAAGACTGTTTTCACAACGGCCAAAATGGTCAATCCTTTTGCCACAACAACTTCACAACCCTCACAAAACACCGGCCCACCCCGAAACTGAAGAATCTTTACCCCTTTCCATATGAGCCCAGCTCGTGCCCTCAAAATGTTAATGGAAATGGGGCATCTCAAGCCCCTTAATCCGCGACCTCTCCCTAACTTACTGCCACCTAGATATGACCCTACCCAATATTGTCTTTTTCACCAACAGCACGATCACCCCACAGACCTGTGCTACCACCTACGTCATGAGATTTAGGATCCCATTGACAATAAAATCATCGTTCCACCCGCCAAACCAAACGTAACCACCAATCCACTTCCCACTCATAACCAAGTCCCCCCACCCAAAAACATTAACCTAATCCATAGATTACCACTCTCCTTTAACCCTGGCGCATATATCACCTTATCCCATCTACCAGAACCAAAGGTGGTTATTCCGGATAGCACAGATACGTGCATAATGAACATAACACCTCCAATCCAACCAGGGTCTGTGATGGCAGAAACAGAGAAGAAGAATGCATTAGGGACTAGGTCGTCTAACACCCGAGTCATAGAGAAGGAGGCTTCGCTCGTAGAGGAGTATGACCCCAACTTCTACATTGTGCCCGTTGATCAACCAAAGCCTGTAGTCATACTGTCGGACTCCCTTAGTATCAATGCTATTTGGGAGGATGAGCTATGGCAACATTAGAACAATTGGCCTAAACAAGGCCTTAATGACTTGGCTAAGTTAGAAGAGGACTTGGAAAAATTGGAAGAGGATCTGGATAACCTCTACTTCTTTGAAGAAGAGGATATAGGCAGTGTACAGATTGGGTGGTGGGATTCAAGCCAACCCGAAACCAGCAATTGGTGGTTAAGTGAAGAGGAGTTAGATATAGAGGAACATAAAATAAAGATTGGGAAAGAAGATGGAGTTGCTGCTAGCAACAAGACTGAGGTTGCACCTCTGACGGAGAAAGAGAAGGTGTTGGAGTAGGTCCGATAGGAAAGAATAGAAGAAATCCAGAGGAAAATAGCCCTGGAGCAGGAAAAAATGAAAGGAAAGCCAGAGGTCGAACCAACAACGGATGACATCTAGAGCACGGGAAAGACTAAATGGGAGCCTAGTGACAAGAAAAGAATACCGAGAAAGCTCAGGAAGTATTGAATTGCAGAAACCAAAAGTATGGTCGAGGAGGAGTGGTATGATGATGGGGGACGTGATGTGAACATGCTCCAGATAGAACCTGATAATAGCCTGGCTATGACTGCAGGGAAGTAGTGGGAAGACATTGACCTAAGTCATGTATACATTGACGAGGGGTGGAAAACTGATACCCCTGATGATACGTGGTATACTGACGAGATCAATCACATGACCCGCAGTGGTCAATATTTCAAACCCCTGACTTTAGATCAACCAGAATCCTCCAGTAAAGAGGCTGAGAAAGCAAAAGAGAAAGATGTTGAAGAAGACCTGGTCTTGAAGCAGCTCAAGAAGATTCAGGTAGATATATTAATCTGGGGGTTATTGATGGCTTCCTGAGATCATAGGCAGGCACTGCTAGAAGCCATGAATAGAACAAAGTTGCCCATCGACACCACCATTGACCAACTGGTGTCGTTGGTCACCTCAAGGGATGTTATGCCGATGATATCCTTTACGGATAAAGAGTTGCCACCTGAGGGTACCAAGCACAACCAACCATTGTATGTAACCCTGGAGAGCCAAAAAAAGTGGATTCCGATGGTGTTAGTAGATACTGGATCAGCGATTAATGTGTGTCTGGCACGGACTGCCTATGTTATAGGTTTGAGGTCGGCTGACTTCATGCCTATAACCCAAGCCGTCCAAGCTTATGACAACACTAGCTGGGATGTTATGGGAACGTTTAAGAGCCATATACTAATCGGCCCGTCCGAGCATGAGGTGGAATTCCATGTCATGGACGTGTCGGCAATTTTCAATCTACTCCTAGGCAGGCCTTGGCTACACCAGATGAAGACTGTATCATCAACGGTCCATTAGCTGGTAAAATACCCCTTTAATGGTGGGATTGCTACTGTGTACGGCAATTCCACAATTCACCCTCCCTAGGGAACTACCACGCCCTTGTTGGAAATCATACACGGGGAATAGGATGTATTCCTCTCTAGCTTCTCCTTGGCGGAAGCCCGGTTGGTCCAATCAATCATGGCAAAAGACGATGGAAACTACGGAAGTGCCCAATCCATCTACATGATGAACGAAGAAGGGCATATTCCTAGATCAGGTCTGGGCAAGAGTGGCAGACAGGGGGGCATTATTGCCAAAAAGAGGAGTCATAACCCCCATGCTTTTGGGCTGGGATACAAATCTATTATTGAAGACTGGAAACGGAAGGGGGATGAGTTGAGAGGAAGAATTAAAGCAAAGAGGACTAGAAACCAGTATGAATTAGTCCACAAGCTAATATGAGGAGCCTTGAACGAACGCTTTGTTCTTCAAGGGGAAGATTTCCCATGTTGTGGATTTCCAAAGCCTTGGTTTGATCGGGGAACAAAGACAAGGTACCCGGGGTTCGAGATCTTCTTCGGGCACCAATTACCAGAAGAGAAAGATGAGCAGACAAACTCGAGCATTAATGCAGGTCAAGACAGGACTGCAAGCCTGGGCATCAATGAAGAGGAACTATTGGGAAAAACATTGGCTGATCTACTAACGAGTTCTAATGCCAGAGCAGAGTCTGCCAACTTGGGAGATTGTTTTACTATCTTAATGATCGGGGATACACTGGCAGTAGATTTTATAGGCCTCATCGTGGATATATCTGAGGCTCTACGCTTGGTCTGGAAGTTTGAAAAAGGCGTTATTAGCAATTCTGAATCAAATAAAGAGTCCAAATCTGATTCCACTGAGTCTGTGGAGTCGAAGTCAAATTCTAGTTCTTCTAAGTCTGGTACTTCCGGGAGTGGTAACCCAGATACCAAAGTCCTGTCTCAGGTCGTCTTTCAGCTTTTCTTTTGAGTCCATTGTAACCAAAGATCCGGACTTTTTCAATGGGATTGCTGTAGATTGTACTTACTTCTCTGTGCTTGTGGTTTGTTGTATTGATCTTGATTTTCAAAATTTTGACTTAAACGAAGAGGAAGAAATTCCTCGAGCTTTGAAAAATTTGGTTGACCAAGAGGAGAAGAGGCGTGTTAAGCCTTGTACAGATGAAATCATTGCAATTAATGTGGGTACTGAGGAGGATCCCTGCTTGGTCCAGATCGGGTCTATGTTGTCTTCGGAGGAACGCGATCGTTTAATCGCTTTGTGAAAAGATTTTAAAGATGTTTTCGCTTGGTCCTACGAAGACATGCCTGGAATCGACCCTGAGATTGTACAGTATTGGATCCCTCTTGACCCTGAGGTCTGACCAGTTAAGCAGAAGTTGCACAGAGTTCGCCCAGATTGGGTTTGAAGATTAAAGAGGAGATCACCAAACAGATTGAGGCAGGGTTATTGATTGTATCTGAGTACCCGACGTGGTTGGCCAATATTGTTCCGGTTCCAAAGAAGGATGGCAGAATCAGAGTTGTGTCAACTTTAGGGATCTGAATAAGGCTAGTCCGAAGGATGACTTCCCCTTGCCACACATTGATGAGTTGGTAGACTTTACTGCTGGCCATGCTTTGCTTTCATTTATGGATGGGTTTTCTGGGTACAATCAAATTCTAATGGCACCAGAGGACAGAGAGAATACAGCGTTCACTACATCATGGGGTACCTACTACTACCAAGTCATGCCTTTTGGGTTGAAAAATGCTAGGGCTATCTATCATAGGGCTGCAACCACGATTTTGCACAACATGATCCATAAAGAAGTTGAGGTGTACATGGACGACATGATTGTTAAGTCCAAAGAGCGAGAAGGCCACTATACCGCACTAGAAAAATTCTTTCAACGGATCAGGGAGTACAGACTGAGGTTGAACCCACAGAAGTGCACCTTTGAGGTAACAACAGGGAAAATGCTGGGATTTCTGATCACCCAAAGGCGAATTGAAGTGGATCCGTCCAAAATCAAGGCTATCCTAGAAATGCCACCAACAAGGACTGAAAAGGAGTTGCGTGGCTTTCTGGGCAAAGTGTAATTCATAAGATGGTTTATTTCAAAATTGACCTTGACTTGTGAACCACTGTTTGGTCTCTTGAAGAAAAAGAAGAAGTTTCAATGGGACGATCGCTATCAGTGTGCTTTTGAACAGGTCAAACAGTACCTGCAGAGTCCGTCTGTGTTATCACCACTAGAGCCGGGAAAACCACTGATTTGGTACCTGTCAATGACGAATTTGATCATGAGGTGTATGTTAGCTCAGGAGTCAGAAGCCAAGGCAGAAAAGGCCATCTACTACTTGAGCAAGAAGATGCTAGATTACGAGACCTGCTACAATCCCCTCAAGAAAGCTTGCTTAGCCTTGGAGTGGGCTACCAGGAAATTGAGGCACTACTTTTTCGCTCACTCCGTAATCTTGGTTTTGAGATTGGATCTCATTAAATATCTCTTTCAGAAATCGGCGCTTATGGGTAGGCTAGCTCGTTGGTTGCTTTTTTCTCTTCAAATTTGACCTCAAATATGTTACACACAAGTCAGTTAAAGGGAGAGCGGTAGCGGAATTCCTGGCAGACCACCCAGTAGAATGAGATGAGGCAGTGGAGTACTTGTTCCCAGATGAAAACATTCTGCAGATAGAAGAGAACACATGGCCAATGTACTTTGACGGAGCGTCTAATCAATACGGTTATGGGATAGGGGTGTAGCTCATAGCACCCGATGATTTCTACATACCCTTAACTTTCAAACTCCGATTCAGAGTGTCCAACAATGAGGCAGAATATGAGGCGTGTATTGTTGGTTTGGAAGTCGCCTTAGAACTAGGGGCAATAAGGTTGGATGTCATCGGAGATTCAAATTTGGTTGTCTCTCAAGCTAACGGAGATTGGCGGGTTAAAGAAGAGAAAATAAAGGTTTACCATCAGGCCTTGGATATGCTAATTCTAAGGTTTGAAAAGCTAACGTTCACGCACTTGCTAAGAGAGAACAATCGGTTCGCTGACGCGTTGGCAACTCTATCTTCCATAGTAGACATCCCGTTTGGAGTCAAGATGCGTCCAATTATCATCGAACAAAAGTACACATCGACCTATGAGACCATTGCCGCAATAGATGAAATTCAAGACAAAAACCCCTGGTATTACGCATTTTGAATTTTCTAGAAAATGAGGCGTATCCACCAGGGACAAATCCCAAGGACAAATGGGGATTACGGCTTCTGGCCGTCCAATTTATCATCTGCGGAGGCAAGCTTTATAAAAAAGGTCATCTGGGAATGCACAAGCTGTGTGTGGAGGAAAAGGAATCGAAGCGTCTCATGAAGGCTATCCACAGAGGAGAGTCTGGGGCACACATGAATGGTGTGATGCTGGCCCGCAAAATCCTCAGACAAGGTTATTACTAGTAAACCATGGAGGAGGATTGCATTAGTTTTGTACGGCGATGTCACAAATGCCAAATCCATGCTGATCACATGAACATACCGCCGTCTAAGCTTTACAATATGACTTCGCCATGGCCTTTATCAGTTTGGGGAATTGACGTTATCGGTGCAGTCTTACCAAAGGGGTCAAATGGACATGAGTTCATTCTGGTAACAATTAACTATTTCACGAAGTGGGTGGAAGCCCAATCTTATGGTGTGCTGAAAGCATCGCATATAGCCAAGTTTATTAGAAACAACATCATTTGCTGGTACAGAGTTCTAAATGAGATCATATTAGACAATGGCTCACACTTCAAGAAAGAGGTGGTGGATTTGCTCGAAAAATACAATGTGGCTTTTCATAAGTCATCGACATACAGACCACAAACAAATGGAGCTGTCGAGGCTATTAATAAGAATATGAAAAACATTTCGCAGAAGATGGTGGAGACTTATAAGGACTAGTCGAATAAGCTACCTTTTGCTCTCTGAGGCTACAGAACGTCAATTCGGACATCTACAAGGGCAACTCTCTATTCTCTGATATATGGGATGGAAGTTGTTCTGCCAATAGAAATCAAAGTACCATCACTGCAAATTATGGCCGAGTGTTAGATAGCGAAGGTGGACTAGCAATAGAACAGATTTGAGGAATTGATGTTGTTCGACGAATGGAGGTTAAGGGCATTATATCATATCCAGGGCTACCAACGCAGAATTGCTAGGACTTTTAACAAGAAGGTTAAGTCCAGGAATCTCAAAAAAGGGGACATGGTACTAAAAGACAACTGAGCTCTCACCTATGACCCTAGGGGCAAGTTTCGACCCAATTGGACGGGTCACTACATCATCAAATCTATCTGGTCAGAAGGGGTAATCATTCTCATGGACCTAGATGGCCTGGAGTTTTCACAGCTAATCAATATAGACAGGTTGAAAAAATATTATCCTTAAGAGGCTCGCTAGACCGAAAACCCGGAAGGGCGACCTAGGCAAAAGTCAGAGCATGAAAAATTAGAAATAAAGAAAAACTAAGCTCGCAAGGTTGAAAACCCTAAATAGTGACTTTGACAAAAGTTAGAGCATAAAATGAGAGAGTTAATACTCGAGTGAACCTGAACCGAACTACGTAAGGCCTAATTCCCATATTTGGGATACGTAGGCAACTTCATCTTGAAGTTTGGTCGTAACCATCTCTAACTCAACTATCCTATTCGTTTATTTGATCGGGCCATCTTTCTCTATTATCATTTAGCTTGGTTGTGTGATCTTCATTTTGGTAGAAAGGCCGGTATAGTGAATGCAGTTATGGGCAGTTATGATTCGTTGATTTGGGGCTGTACATCTTGAGGGTTGATTCCGTGTGTATCAGGCAGTGATCATTTCCGAAAATGATTTTGAAAGTTTTAATGAATTGATTTTTCTCAAATTTTATCTTTTACAACTTAGACCATTTTGGGACCAAAAAGGAAATTTTTTAGTGCTCACACCTATAATTTTATTGATTTCAACACACTTACATTCTCCAAGTTTTGATGAAACCAAAGTTGTTTTTACATCATAAAAACTTGAAAAGAAAAATCAAAGCAGTAAAATTAGGAGCAAAGTGTACCTCAATCCCATGGGTAACCAAAGCGGTCTACCTCCTCCGCACCATTAGAAGCAATCAGTCAACTGTGTGGAGGAGATCATCAACATATCCTACAGGCACCTGCAAACACAAGAGACTTGAGAATTTGGGCAGAAATAATGAATTACAATGGGACAAAGTAATAAAGTATAGTGGAAAGAAATAAAAAAGTGCAGTGGGCAGGAATACAAAGAAGTGCGTACCTGCTTGACGCCGGGAGTGACCACCAACATGTGATCCCTCTCCTCAATGTGCTCCAGGGAGATCTGCTCGATCACTCAATCTGGTCGAATGTATATGACCTCGGTAGGAATTGCGGGCAGTCCTAGAATGGGAGTGGCAATGGGAGCACCTCCTCCAGTAGCGGCAACTGCCTCAGGAAGTACATGTGCTACAGCCCTGGTAAGCAGGGCCATCACTCGGGTCTGTAAGAATGGAATGAAATCACCGGCTTCGTAGTATCGGTCACTATCCTCTCCATGTATGAAGTGATCGATCAGGGGCTTGTCACATAAATCGTCGGCAATCCTCATACCAAAAGGAGGAGTGTGTGGAACATCAGAATTGGCTCTGCCCTAAATCTGGCGGATGAAGCGCTCTCCCAAATAGTACGTCTTGCCAAAAGGGCCCTAAAACAGAATCCGCATAGTAGAGGCCTCCTATGCAGTAGCATAGACTGTCCTCGACATCTGGGGAATGCCCGCCTAAGGGTGCCAGTCAACTTGTGAATAGAAAACACAAGGCAAGAATCAAATATCCAGTGCGTAAACAGTAATATAGAAACAACAGTATAGAAACAACAGTAAAAGATTCAGGCTGGTGTCAGATTTTTTGTTACGCTATCTGCAGTGACGATGTCGAAGAAGTGGCAGAAGTAAGGGAAGTCTCAGTCTATGCACCGGTGTCGCTCGAATCGGAGTTATAGTACTAGGAGCGGGGTACTGACAACTCAATCGGCCTCACTGGGACCGGAGCCAGATAAGTGAAATACGTATAAACCCACAGCTGCAAGAATAGGAAATGCAAGTGAATAAGTGAAGTAGATGAGCAGGTATAAACAAGGCATGATAAGTATGAGCAGGGAATACAAAGCTAAACAGAATGCAAAGCTGAACAGAAAGATAAGTGTGAGGTGTACCTCCCAAACCCTCCAGTAGCCGGCCAAGCGAATTCACCTTGTAGCGGGATACGAAGCTCATATAGCAGTACAGGGTGGCCAAGGCGGCACCACCCCAGTCATGCCCCACCACCTGTGGTAGATGCACCAATGCTCCTAAGACATATAGTCCCACAGTATTTTCCTTTTTTGCAAACAGGGTAGTGCTGAGGAGATACATGAGGAATCTATGGGTGTGCTGGGCGATCTCGTCTAGAGTAGCTGGCTGAAGGTCAGTGAAGTGATCTAGGATCCAACTGTACCTCACCATCTTGGGAATGGCAACGTTTAGGATTGCCCCAAGGAGATAAAGCTATGCAGCTCTCCACTGCGCCATGTCAGGATCAAAAGGGATCGGGTCGCCAATCCCTACCCGCACCCCGGTGAGCAACGAGAAGTCATATGGGGTCAAGGTTAGCTCCCCGATGGACGACAAGTGGAACGAGTCAGTGGTGTCCCACCACCTCTCCACTAGGGCCCCGTAAAGCAGTGGCTTAACCCTCATTTGTATGAGCCCTGAACAGAAAGGCCCGAAGCCGGCAGAGTCAACTAGTGCGCAGACTTCCGCAGGAAGCCTCTGGGGCCAGAGATAGATCTGTAACCGCCAATCCTTCTGGCTATCACCTGTAGTGCGGGAATGTTGTTAGTATTCGCATTAAAGGACAATAACAGGTTTACTTACAAGATCCAAAGTAAAAGGAAAAGATTGCTTACCGTGGAGGCGTCGGCAGACAAGTGGTCAATGGGCTTCTGTAGTAAGATGTCCTCGTCAATCCCAGGGATGAGTTCCTCGAACCTCAGAATACCACCAGGGTCAGAGAGTGTGTGCGAGGCTGGTAGGTGGCCGCATCAAAAGGCCTATCGGCAAAGGAAGGCAACTCAAGCTCAAGAATAGGAGGGAAAACGTCCTCAGCCCCTATGTCCTCACCAAGGATGCCACTAATACCAATAGTCGGGTCAGGAATGGGGATTTCATCGCTAGCCATAGTGGGGAAGTGAGAAAAGTGAAGAAAAGTGAGTGGGTGGTTAAGTTTGGAGAGAAAATCCCAAAAACCAAACCCTAGAAGAGAGAAAATAAAGAGAAAAAAAAACAAAATAGGGTGTGTAAAACCCTAACAAGTATGTGAGAAATCAAGGAAAACCAAGGAAAATCTCAAAACCCAACCAAATCAATTTTTGTTCGGTTCAAAATGTAGAGGAACGAAAGGGTTTTATGAAAAAAATCCGCAAGGGTTGGTGGGTAATGCGAAAATAAGGAAAATCTAGAGTGAAGAGAGCCCTAAAGAGAAATGATGGTTGTTTTTGAGCATGGGTGTGTACGGAATGGGGGTTGGAGTGTGTTTAAAACAGCCAGCGCTCACTGTTTTACCAAATTGCCCTTGGCCGCTGTCGCGACCCGGCCAGCTCCATTGGAACCTGGCCGGCCCCAAGTGTATTTGTAACAACCACCTCCTTAATTAAGCAAATTAATTAAAGTGAATATGTGCATAAGGTTAATTATGTGATTAGATGTTATTATAAAGTGTTATTGTGATGCCTTGTGATTATTTGAATTGTGTTATTGTGGACAGATAGGTTAAAGTGAATATTAAATCTGTTTGATTCGTTAATTATTAATCAGCTAGAATTAAGAAATTAGGTCGGAATTAGAGCCTAATTTACCTTGGTATAATTTAACTTAGTGTAATTAAGAGTATTAATTGATGAGAGCTAATTTGGGTTGGGTGAATTGAATTTAAATTAGTTTAGATGATTTATTAGTTTATTTAGTATGAACCTTGTGTGTGCGATCAAAAAATTTGAGTATGACTCATCAATTTAACCATGAGTTAAGAGAGATGAGTAGTGGACTTGGTGGACCTAGGTGTACACACGTTAAGAGAGAGAGTGAGAAGTTTTGAGAGTTCAACATAGAGAAGGAAGAGAAGAAAAGATAAGGGAGATGAGGAACCTTGAAGGAGGAGAATTAACTCTTCACAATTTGTCAATTTTAAGGTAAGACTACCATCTAAATTTCTTACAATTGAACTTCCTACATTCATCATCTTCTAAGATTAAGGGTTACTTAGGATGAGTTCTTGGTTAATTAGGAGTTTATGGTAGTAATTGACCAACTTGAACATGTAAGCTAAGTTATGCTAGAATTAAGCTTAAAAAGATGAATTCCATCAATGCATGCATATATCGTAACATTTTGAGTTTGAATTTCACTCAAGTTATGCATGCATGTGCCCATCTTGACTTAGTATTGAAAATTCATCTTGTTTGCTACCAATTTACCTCATTTGGTCATGTTTTGAAAAGCTTGAACTTGTATCTTTACATGCATGACATGTAATGGCATATTCTTCCCAATTTCAAGTTTGGGTTTTGAGCAATTGGTACCTTTGGGTCTTGGTTTGGTAAAATGATCTTCAATTTATGATATTCTATTAATTTCTAGATGTTTTCTGAAGTTTTGGCCCAAGAAGGATGAGTTTCAAGTGTTTAATTCAAGTTTTGAAGTTTAAAGGCAGTTCTGGAAATTCCAGAATTCGCACTGTTCGCTTGAGCAAGGAAAGTGTCGCTCGAGCGTGAAAATCAAGCTCCCAGAAGTTTTACAAAATTTTATAGATCGCTCGAGCGACCAAAGTGGCACTCGAGCGAGGACCCTTTTACGCAGTCTTCCGCTCGACAACCTTTGAACGGGAATTTCACACAATTAGTACTTTCGCCAAGTTTGCAGACTGTTCAAGCAAAAGAATGTGCGCTCGAGCGGCCACTCACATATTACATGTCCGCTTGAGCGAAGGAAATTGCGCTCGAGCGAGACCCTTATTTTCAACAATTTTTGTTGAGTGTTTCTGAGTGTATTTTTAGCATCCTCATTGCATCCTAAGAATTCCTAGGCCAAAATTAAGACTTAGTAATGAGGATAACATGTACAAACGCATCAAGATAAGAAAGAACTAAGTTAATGATCTCGGGTGTGTAATTCAGAACATGTTCATTCTGTAACTGTGTAGGTCACGCACTACAGAACATCTGAATCACCTAACTCCATCTGTTGCGTTGGAACCAATGGTGAGTAACAATGTTGTAAAGATATGTTCAATTGTAATTATTTTCTGATCGATTAAATGTACCGTTTTCTGAAATGATATTGTTTACCGAATAAATGTTTGTCATATTTTATGAACTGTACTTGTAGCATCTATAGCAACTAACTGTTACTATTACTGTTACTGTTACTGCTACTGTTTACTGTTACTGTTACTGTTACAGAGATCTCTGTCAGTTCCAATCTTTGGAACTACTGTTACTGTTACTGTATTGATGGCCATCAACTCATTGTTCGGTCTAGTAAGACCTACTGTACTGTTCTGCTATTGGATGTACCACATACGACTGCTATGATTTCTAAATGACTGATATGACGTGAAATATGAGACGTTGATTGAATAACTAATCTACAGATGCAATTGACTGTTTTAACTACTGAAAGGGCATTCATTCTTAACTCCTTTACACGCTTGTTATTCACTGGGCTTAGCTCACAGTTTATTATATATATGTAGGTGATTGAGCATCGGGACAAAGTTAGTGGCGCCGACCTGAACCCTTGCTTTTGTCAAGCCATCTATTGTGCCTCATAGCGAGGTTCCGAACCTCTATGTGTCAAGGCGTTTTGAGTGGTTCAAACCCACCCTTCTGTTTTCGCTACCGCTTAGTGTAACGAATGTTTAAGACTTTTGCTATACTGTCCTTAAGGATGGGATTAAACCCCTAACTCGTACAATGTTATATATATGTGTTTATTTACAAGTGGTTGTATATGGTTATGTATATGAAAGTTTATTTTCATTTAAGTCCTCACAGCTCATTGGACACTCTCTATTTATTGATTGGCTTCTGCCAACCCCCTTTATATCGTATTATTGTTCTTATTGTTAAATAGGCCTTTGGTAATTGCAGATTACTAGTCGGTTACGACACTAAACCCATAGGGACGGGTTTGGGTTGCGCCAGTATTGCAGTTTGTGTGTTTTGTTTATTCCAGTATGGGGTGGTCTTATTCCTATTTTGCGTGGCCCTCAATTCAAAAAACAAATAGAAAAACAAAGAGCAAGAAAAAGAATAGAGAAAAAAACAGGAAAAAAGGAAATAAGAGAAAATAAAAGGCCAGAATGAAAAAAGGAGGGGTTTTTTTTTTTTTGTTTTTGTTTCATTGCTTAAATTCATGATTTGTTGCTTTAAGTCATTATTTGTTCCGTTATTTCGTAAGCTGTTCCAAATTTCGTGTATTACAAAATCAAAATCCATATTCAGTTTTTCTCTATCATTTTCCTAAGATGTGTTCAAATTAAAGCCCATTTTCAACAAGTTGGCAAATTTGCTTTCACGTTACTAATTCGAGCATCGCTTTGATTGTTTTGATTTTACGTATCTTTGTTTAGTTTGCTTGTGCAATTCACATACTCTTCGTAAATTCACTTTTTGCACCTTGAATTGGGTTATCTCAGTGGGCTTCATTCTCCGTGGCCGTTCAATCTCGCTGTGTCAAGTTTTGAATTCGTTTGCTCAATCGTTGATTCCACCTTTTCTCCTCTCGCGTGAGATATGTTAGGTTTGTTGTTCCCTTCGATTAAAAACACCAGATGCGCCTGATGTTCACACCATCTTTCCTCCTCTCGTGTGAGACGCGTTAGGATTGTTCCACTCTGGTTAAAAACAATAGGTGTGCCTGTGGTTCACACCACCTTTCCTCCTCTCACGTGAGACGCGTTAGGATTGTTGTTTTCCTTAGTTAAAAACACCAGGTGCGCCTAATGTTCACACCACATTTCCTCCTCTCGCATGAGACTTGTTAGGATTGTTTTCCTCCTCGGAGTACTAGATGAACATTTCCTGCTTTAGCATATTGCATAAATGTTTGTGTTTCCATATTGAGCATACTTTCTATGAGGCTAAATGCTTAAATGATATTCATGTTTGAATGCTGGTGGATGAAGGCATTTTTACTTAAGTTGGAATAATTTGATTAAATGTAAGTGACATGTATTCAAAACACTTTTCAAAATAAACATGAAATCAAAGTGTTCCAAATTTTGTGACTTATTCTATACTTGTATGCATCTCCTAGTAAAGATAGCATAAATAATCGAAACAATAACATATAATGTAAATAAAAATCACATCATGATTAGTAGAGGCCGATCTTTGATCAGGTGAGTGGGGTGCTCAATTCACGACCTTCTTCTCACATACCTAAGTTCCCGAGCCCAGACACTTTGGTGATAATGAACAAATGGTCTTTTGGCACAAGTCATGGGTTTCCTAAAATTTTCAAAAATATTTTGGTGGCGACTCTAAAATCTGGCAAAGTAGTCCATTTTTGCCATTTTGATTCAAAACCGATTTTTCAAATGGTTTGCCGTATTTGGACTCTTTTGTGTTTATCGATTTCACATTGCACTTGTGAAACCAGATTCAGAACCACGAGAATCCAAACTGTAGGGCTTTCGTATCTGAAAGGAGCACGAAAAGCAAGTTACGGCTAGTATTAAGAAGTATGATAGTGTGCATTACTTGCAGTGTTTTGTTTATCGTATTGGATCGTTGAGATTTTTTTTCTACTCTTACTTAACCTCTTGTAACTTTTTCGGGTTGAAAATTTTGAGTTTTGGGCATTGGAACTTGTCTGGGGTTGAAAAATCAAATTTTGAGTTTCTGGGCAAAACCACTCGTGTGGATTTGGCAACTGCTCGAGTGGATTTTGAATTTTCTGGGTTCCTCTCTGGAGTAAACCGCCCGAGGAAGCAAACAAATCTGCTCATGTGGAATTCAAACCGCTTGTGCAAAAAAATTTTGTGCACTTTTCCTCAAAACTGATGTCAAAAACGTGTTTTGTACAAATTCTCACTTCTCTCTCTCTCTCTCTCTCTCTCTATATATATATATATATATATACACTTATGTTTTCTCTTCCTTCTTTCTACAAACACACCAAAATCCAAACTTTTCTCTAAGATTTAGCTGAAATCTTCAAGCAATTAAGAGGGTTTTTTATACCAAATCGAAAAGGGCAACGAGGACTACGTTTATACTGATTGGATCGAGTTTTCACCAACTTTGAGTTCTTATATTTTCTTCCTCTTTATCTCCCAAGCTTGAGGTAGGAATAATCTTAGAGCTATATATATGTTTTGCAAGATTATACTTGTTTGAAGTATTTCTTACATGTTTGAGCTATGGTTTTGGGTTGATGAATCCTAGATGATGTTAGAAGATGATTTTCTCTATTTTTCCCAAAATTTTTTAGAATATGAGCTATGTTCTAAAATATGGGTGTTGTTTTGAAAAAATCTTTTCAAAAAAATG
This sequence comes from Camellia granthamiana, assembly GCA_036172215.1. Taxonomy (NCBI): domain Eukaryota; kingdom Viridiplantae; phylum Streptophyta; class Magnoliopsida; order Ericales; family Theaceae; genus Camellia; species Camellia granthamiana. Next base: position 107,039,442 of record CM069915.1, on the reverse strand, counting down.
GAACAAAAACTTAGTTTTGATGGAAGCCCTAGAATTTGGAAATTTGGGAAAAATGTTGAGATATTGTAAAATTTATGCTTGATAAATTGTGATGTGAAGAAATGATGGAGAAATTTCTATGATTGTATTAAAAGAGGAATTTCATGGAGGAAATGAAAATTGTTGACTTTAAAGCTCATTGTTAATTTGTCTTGGAAAACCAAGTTTAGAAAATGATGTTAACATGTAGAGAATACATGTATGTTGATGTTGCTATATTATCTCTTGGATATATATTATGATGTTAAATAGATAAGAGATGTGAAAATTTGATCACAATGGAGGATGATGTGGTGGAATTAAGAATGGAACTTATAAATGCATCATTTCATTGTTGCATTACCACTCCATTTTATCATTGTTGCAATTGATTTTGAATCTTGCATTGGAAAAGTATTGTTTTGAAAAAAGGAAATTGTTTATGAAACAAGATCATTTTGGATTTGTTTTCGGGTAAATACGTTGATAAGTCCAGATAGAGGTGTAGTTGGTATTAGTTAAGTTAGCCTGAGTGTTCATGGTGAAAGACCTAAAACACGCGTGGAGGAGGTATCGCGTCTCTTCCGGTTAGCAACCGGTAAAATGGGGATTGGTAATTATGCCTACTTGTGGACACCAATCTAAGGATTACCAGAGTCATATTTACCACCCCTTTGAAGTACATTGAAATTAATAAATTGTTAAATTCTCAAATTGTATTGTGCACAAAAGTTTCAAAAGATAGAGATATATGTTTTTGAACATGGCATGGCATGGCATATCTTAGGAGATTGTTTAAAATGTATATACTTTGTTAAGATTTTCCTACTGAGCTTTATGCTCACCCTATGAGATTTTGTGTAGGGAAGGATGTAGTGATCCCACCGAGTTAAAGGCGTGGAACATATTTGGAGAGCACAAGGCTCTTTTATTTCGTTCTAATTATTTTGACAAGCCAAGGGCTTTATATGTATGGGTTCGAAAATCACTTTTGTGTAATCGGACTTAAGCCTTGGAAATTGTAACCCTAGAGGGCATTGACTTGTACTTGATAGATTGTGCCACATGTTATAGATTCATATTGTAGGAATGTTGAATGTATAAACCGCATGTGGAATATTTTTCGTATATCTCTTGAGTTTAATGAATACAAATGTTGGAGATTTAATGATGATGCAAATGTTGGGACTTTATTTTCTATACACATTAAGCAATGTAAGTTAATATAATTGGAAGTTAGTGAGTCCTTATTGTGTTATTTCTTCAGGGCGTTACAAGTCTTATAGCTTTGTCAACTGGGTTGGTCTTGGAGTTTTGACATTCACTACTGTCATCCATGGCTACTTGAGTTATGTCAAAGAGGGGCAAAATTTCAACCTTAGAGATGGTTAAAGTTGTTAGAGTTGATTCACCTCAATCTAATGTCTGATGAAAGAGATAAACTCAAAATACGAAAGTTTGACAGGGATGTGCAGTCGCACCACACATCCTATCTGCGGTCATACATCCTATTTTTTTATTGTTTTGTGGTTGCACGTGAAAACTTTCATTGTGCGGCCGCACATCCCAAGTGTACCCACACAACCCTCCCGACATATCCATAATTCATTTTTGCTCAGAACTGTGTTGCAATTTGAATGGGAGGCACTGTGAGTTAGTGATGGAGAACCCTAGGGTGACCTTTCTTGACCCCCAAGGCTTTCCATGCCTATAAATACACCCTTTTGCCTCCCTTTTTGAGAACGTCTAAGTTTTTTAGCAAAATTGAAGTGTTTAAGCTAAGTTAGAAGTTCAACATTGCACCCTAAACCTTAAATCCAAGATATACAAACCCTAACAACACCTTTACCAACCTAAAAGTAGATCTAGAGTTTAAGAAAAGTGAATCAAAGTGAAGCTAAACCTGAGGGACGCTTTCAAGCAAGGTTTTCTCACATTTTCGCGTGTTTCTTCAGTTTATTTTAAACTAGCTGGTGAGTCTTTTGATTTCATTTATTTTAAGTATGATTTAGTTATGTTTTTATTATTAGATAGCAAGCATGTATAATCATATAGGTTGATCGTTTTGCATGTTTTCTGTTTTGTTTTGCATATTCTAGTTAGATGTATACTTGTTGCATGTTTAAGTTAGTTTAATCTCTATATTTATCATGCACATAGCCCAGTTTAATAATTTTATTATATTCAGCATGTTAGATTTGTTGAGAGAGAATAAGAGTTTAAGTGAGAGATTTGTTTGTCTGAAATAAAATATGAGAGGGGGTGGTAGTTATAGGAGTTCGGTGGTGGGTCAAATTGTAATAAAAACTAAATAAAATAAATAAAGAAAATTGACCGTTTGAGATTAAAGGTCATATGACCGTTTGGTTTCAAATTTCAAAATTCTGACCGTTGGGGGTGGGATTTTATAGTTGGGTGGGTTGGGCCGACAGGTGGGAAAAAATCTCTATATTTATCACACATTATATTGACATCATTAAAAATTAAAGAATTTTGTGTCTAATGTTGGGGCATTCATTATATATCATATATGAAGAAAGAAAATTATATATTAATTTTTGTTGTATGATTTTATCATATTTATTTTCAAAATAATAGTATATTTTTAAATATATTGTTATACCAACAGAACTTAAATAATTTTAAGAAATCATATAAAAATAAAAATAAAAATAAATTATATCATCACCACAAATGTAAGTTTTAATAAATTAATAAAGACAAAGTTCACATCTGAACAAAAAATGTATTTTGTAATATAGTATAATTAGTTTAATAGTAGGTCGGACCGGATAATAGTGATATATTATTATACCAACATAACTTATATAATTTTAAGAAGTCATATAAAAAGTCAAAAAAAAAAATTTATGTCGTCAACAACAATAATATATGTTATTATAACAAATGTGAGTTTCAATAAAATTAATAAAGACAAAGTTTAGATCTCAACAAAAAAAGGTATTTTTAATATATTACAATTAATTAATTTAATAGCGAATTGGGCTAAGTTTGGTTAAAAGTATAAATCCCAAACCCAACCCATTAATAAATCACGTTCATAGCCCAATGGACTAACAACCTTCTTAAACCCTAAAAAATAGGGCTGGACTGGGTGGGCCAATGGGTCGATACCCACCCCTAACATATATATATAACTTTAAACCAGTAGTGTTGAATATTTCTCACGCAATGACATCCATTTATATAGGGATAATTGGTCCAAAGCCCGGGTTAAGGAGGAGGGTTGTGTGTTAGGTAGTCGACAGCCAACACGTAAAAAAGCCGCTCGGATCCCTTATGAAAATGAATCCTACTTTGAATTGTTTAAATGCTAGGTCGTTCCCCTCAAGTGATGCGTTGCGCCTGCCTTTGGGTGTTTCGAAAAGTGAGCAAAGGGCGTCGTATCGACGCCTGGGTGCGGTGAAAAATTGGCAAAGGTTTTCGCATTTTTCTAGGCGAGCATGGGTAAAGAAGATAGTCCATGACTATAGATTTAGGGTAGCCACTTGGAACATAGGAACCTTAACTAGTAAGACGATGGAATTGATAGATGTTATGATTAGGAGGAGAGTTAGTATAGCTTGCATACAAGAAACTAAGTAGACGGAAGAGAAAACTAGGGAAATTGAGGATACTGGTTTTAAACTATATTATAGTGGTAAGGATAGACGCAGGAATGGGGTAGGAATCATAATTGCCAAGGGTCTTGTGGAGAGTGTAGTGGCGGTCACTAGGAAAAGGGATAGGATTATGCTAATTAAACAAGTTATTGGAGGGAATATAGTAAATGTTATTAGCGCATACGCCCTTTAAGTAGGATTAGATGATCAGACTAAGAATGATTTTTGGGAGCAAATGGATGAGATCTTACAGGAGATACCTGTAGGAGAGAACCTGGTTATAGGTGGAGATTTTAATGGCCGTGTGGGCATAGATAAACTAGGCTACGAAAGGGTGCATGATGGATACGGTTTTGGTGACAGAAATGAGGCTAGAGAGAGTATCTTAAATTTTGCGTTGGCTTCTGACCTGGTGGTGGCCAATACTATGTATAAGAAGAGGGAGGAGCATTTGATAACCTTTAAGAGTGGATTAGTTAAGAGCCAAATAGATTACTTCTTAGTGAGAAAAGTGGACCGCCTAAAATGCAATGATTGCAAGGTGATTCCTAGAGAGAGCCTGGTCTCTCAACATAGGATTTTGGTACTAGATTTATGTTTTAGAGGGCAATACCAAGCTAGGAAGGATGGTGAGCATCGCAGGACGAGATGGTGGGACCTAAAAGGGGATAAAGTAGAAATATTTAATAATCGAATAGATAAGGAAGGTACTTGGGACTTAGAAGGTGATGCTAACACTATGTGGAACTCGATGGCCAATTGTATGAGGAGAATCTCAAGGGAAGTGCTTGGAGAGTCAAAAGGAACGGGACCCAACTCTAGGGAAACTTGGTGGTTGAGGGAAGAGGTTCAAGCGGTAGTTAAGGCAAAAAAAGAGTGCTTTAAAAAGTGACAGAATGATGGGACTGAGGAAAACATTAAGGCCAAGTTTAGGAACCCATGAAAAATCTAAAAAGCCAAAAAGTTACTCAAAAAGTTAAAAAGTTATCACTATTCACCAAAAGTCAAAAATTACGCTTGCACAGCTCCCAATTCTAATTTTTCCCTACACATTAATTTATACAATTTTTTAATACACATTTTTTCATAAAAAGTCAAAAAGTTAACCCAAACATCCATATTTTTTTCCTCAATTTTTTAGTCCAAAAAGACAAAAAGTGCACTTATTTAGGACACCCCAAACAACCCCTAAGAGCTATAGATTGGCTAATAAGAAAGTCAAGAAAGTAGTGAAAGAGACTAAGTTGAAAGCTTATGATGACCTATGCACTAGATTAGATAGTAAGGAGGGAAAGAAGAGGATATACAAACTTGCTAAGATACGGGAGAGAAAAACAAGAGATTTTAATTAAGTAAAGTGCATCAAGAGTGAGGATTCTAAGGTATTGGTGAAGGATGAAGAGATCAAGGAAAGATGGAAGAATTATTTTGAGAAACTATTAAATGAGGAATATGGAGGTACGCCAATAGGGGAAGAAATAGCTAGTAATACGATAAACCAAGACTATAGGTTCTATCGCAGGATTAGAAATTTGAAGTGGAGATTGTACTTAAGAAGATAAAATCCAATAAGGCTTTAGGACTCGATGATATCCCTATTGAAACTTGAAAGTGTTTGGGTAAAAAGGGAGTTGCTTGGTTGACTAGGTTGTTTAGCAAAATTTTGTTGACTAGGAACATGCCAGATGCGTGAAGGAAGAGTATTTTAGTGCCAATCTATAAGAATAAAGGTGATGTCCAAAATTGCAACAACTATAGAGGAATCAAGCTAATGTGTCATATAATGAAAGTGTGGGAAAGGGTAATGGAACGTCGATTGCGAGAAATAACAAAGGTGTCAGAGAATCAATTTGGGTTTATGCCTGATAGGTCAACAATGGAAGCGATCTATCTTTTGAGGAGAGTAATAGAAAAGTATAAAGAAAAGAAAAGAGACATTCATATGGTATTTATCGACCTTGAGAAAATATATGATAGAGTACCCCAGGATATAATATGGTGAGTGTTAGAGAAGAAAAGGGTGACAAAAGGTTACATTGACGTGATTAGGGACATGTATGAAGGGGTGGTGACCACTATTAGATCGCCAGCTGGAGAGACAAATGAATTTCCTATTATTGTAGGGTTACACCAAGGATCTACCTTAAGTCCTTATCTTTTTGCTTTAGTTATGGACGAGTTGACGAGAAATATTCAGGATGACGTGCCATGGTGTATGCTTTTTGCAGACGATATTGTGCTAGTGGATGAGACTAGAGAAGGAGTTAACACAAAGTTGGAGATTTGGAGAACAGCTCTTGAGTCCAGATAAGCAGAACTAAGACAGAGTATATGGAGTGTAAATTTAGTAACAGTAACAATGAAAGCAGAGGAGAAGTAAAGATTGAGAACCAAGAACTGCCTAAGAGTGAACATTTTCGTTATTTAGGATCGATTGTCACAACAGCGAGAGAGATTGATGCAGATGTGGCCCATAGGATTAAGGTGGGATAGTATAAGTGGAGAAGTGCATTTGGGGTATTGTGTGATAAACGAATACCCACTAGACTAAAAGGTAAGTTCTATAGAACAGCTATTAGACCAGCTATGTTGTATGGGACAGAATGTTGGGCAACCAAGAAATAACATATAGATAAGATAAGTGTGGCTGAGATGAGGATGCTAAGGTGGATGTGTGGTAAGACTAGACAAGATAGAATTAGAAATGAGTGTATTCGGGAATGGGTAGGAGTAGCGCCGATAGAAGATAAGTTAAGAAAAAATCAATTGAAATGGTTTGGTCATATTCAACGGAGACCAACAGAGGCAGTAGTGAAGAGATGCGATGCTGTAACGGCAGATGGAAGTGTTAGGGGACGGGGTAGACCTAGATTAACATTGGCTAGCGTTATAAATAGAGATATGAATCTACTTAATTTGACTAATGAAATGGCCTTTGGTAGGGCTGCGTGGAGAAGAATGATTCATGTAGCCGACCCTATTTGATGGGACTTAAGGCTTTGTTTGGTTTGGTTTGGTTTATATATTATTTGGTCTAATATTTAATCCTTTTTTTTTTGTGATTGTCAGCAAAAGTTGTTGGAGCCAGAAAAGTCAATGGTGGCCAACAATAGTGGCTGATGATGGTGGTTAGTGGTAATGAAGTAGATAGATAGGAAAATAAATAGGTGACACGTGTTCAAATAAGTGACACTTAGGTAAACAGTTAAACAGATAGGTGATACGTGTGTAGATATGTGACATTTAGACACATAAATTACATTCGAATAGATAGACAGATAAGATAAGCTTTTGGACAGATAATGGGGATGCTTGTTACAACTTAAAAGAGGTTATTATAGTTTATTTTAATTTGAGAGTCTGTATTAGACTATTTAGTATAATTTGTGCTTATAGCTTATTAAGAAGAAGTAGCTTAAATAAGTCAAAAAAAAAAAATTGATTATCTGAAAGTTGAGAAAGATGTGCTCTTAACTTTTACTTTCTGATTATTAACTTTTAACTTCTAATAATTAATACCAAACAAGGTCAATATCCTTTTAGCCTAAAATAATTTAAGTTCAAATTTAGGAAAATTCTTATTTATACCATTTTCTTTTTTAATTATAATATTATTTTACTTATGATTTTAGTTATGTCTTATATTATGTTTAGTTACTCTATATATATATATATATATTTAATTATGACTCAAAAAATTAAAATTATATTATTTTTTAAAGTATAAAATACATATAATATATACAAATGTACACCATAATATTTTCCTTTGACTTAATAATTTCATAAGTGGATCTCTCACATGAATGTCGATTTATATAATGGTAGAAGAAGTTCAATCATGTGGCATATTTGATTATTGTGTTTGTAGGACACAACACAATTATATGATGGCTTTATTTAAGAAGTTGGCTATTTTAATTCATTATTTAATTTTTTTAATTATTTTTATTTGATTAAAATAATTATATTTGAGAAGTTGATTGATTTTTTTTATAATAATTTATTTGATAATTGAAAAAAAAAATTATAAATTGATGTAATATTTTATTTATTAATTATTTTAATTGTTATTTTAATGCACCCCTCTCATACACCCAATATAAAAAAATATTCCTCGCAATTTTTGAGTGGGTCATCATTGGTCTACTGATAGCGCAGATTATGGGCATTCTCATGGACCCACCAAAATGGCAAATTTACCCTCTCTCTCGTCCATTTTATATCACATATCATGAATGGTATAAAAGTTAATGCCTTTTCACCCGTTCTTTATTGGAGTGGAGAGATATTGGTAGGCCTTGTGGCCTATTTTTGGAATCTGCTTTAATTATTTAAATATTTATATTTTAAAATTTGTTGAGTGTATTAGTTTTAGAAAAAATTATTTATAAGTTTTATTAGGGAGACTTATGCTACATATGATCTTACTAAAAAACTTATGTTCCTATAAATCCTGTGTGAAGTTTGTTGACACATTTACCCTCAATATTAGTTGTTAATATCATAAATAATGGTAAAACCATATATAGAAAATTGAATGTTACTATAGATTTTAATATCATAAATAATGGTAAAACCATATATAGGAAATTGAATGTTACTATAGATTAAGTTTGCGAAACGTAACGTGACACCTACATAAACGTAACGTAACATGACCATATCAGATGGGACATTACATAAACGTAACGTAACGTGACACCTACATAAATGTAACGTAACGTAACGTGACGTGTCACGTTACGTTTCGTAAACTTTTTAGGTTTTTAATTTTTTAAATTAAATGTAAAAATATTACTTGTTCGTGTATTTTGAAATTCACATTCATATAGCTATGATCCATGGTAACATTCAATTTCCTATATATGGTTTTGCCATTATAGTGTATAATAGTATATTAATACCATTTATTTACAACTCATAGGATCTTGTGGAATACATTCCTATCTAAATAGAACTTGAAACTCTATAAGAAATTACACAAGACTTAACATAGCATAAGTATTCGAAATACGACTTATAAATAAGTCTCCCTTATTTTTATAAAAAATTAAATTAATTGAATAATAAAAATTATGTGGTGGGATCAGTTTTGTATAAAAAAATAGATTATGAGAAAATAAATGATTTATACAAAATTAATCCGAATACGTGATTTTCATTATCTGATTGACTTCATTTTTTACAAAGATTATGTAATCAACGAATTCTAAAATGTGCACAGTTTAAATTATTGAAATATGATCCAAAAGTAAGCCCACTAAATTGGACTAGATGGCCCCGTTCGGTTACGGACCAGAAATAGTCCAATCCCTTTATATAAATATAAGGATAAATTACAACTACACCCCCTAAGGTTTACTTAAAATACAGATTGCTTCTTGTGATTTGAAAAATTACAAATATCCCCTATTAGAATTTTTTATTCAACAGAATTAACTAACAAAATGAAATTCATAATTGCTCTTCTATACAATAATAAAATTACCTAAATTATCAATTGGAATTATTTTTAACATCATTAAAAACTATTAATTGACTTAATGATTTATTAATAAAAGGAGCAATTTGTTATAAAATTAGAAACCTCAAGAATAGAATGTAATTTTCAAAACTAGAAGGGTGATTCATATTTTAATCAAATTTTAGAATGTGTATTTATAATTTACCCTAAATATAACTAGAAGTAACCATGCTATGCATGGAGCCTTTAATTTAAAATGAATTACTTTATTTATTGAATAATATTATATCTACTTAAAATTTTAATAATAATATTACTAAAAATATATATGTTTAAATATCATTAAATATTTAAATATCATTGTTTGTTGACAACCAATCACATTTAATTTCTTATATTTTAATAAGATTATTAGTATTTGTAAAATTATTATTAATTATTTCATAATGTAAATTAGAAAGTATAAGCAAATATGAAAGTGGATGAAACTCCAAATATGAGACTTGAAAAGAATCTCCAACAGCTCTGTCCAAAAGCTTTTATAAATCCAATTATTTTTTATAACCATTGTAGTCAGCAGCGGAGCCACATGGTGATGTCCCTGCATTATTTTTTTATTTATTTTTTACATATGTATATAAATAAAAATTTATATTTAGAATAAAATATTAATGTCATTTTTAAATTTATGAGAATAATAGTGATTGTTTTATTGAAAATGAAGTGACTATAATAAATTATATTTTTATGTATAAAAATTTTGTAAAAAATCTCAATATAAAAATGATATCCATCATTATTGATATACAAATATAATTAATCTCACTATATATATGTAAAAATTATTAGAGTATTAGTTATATTTGCATGTAGAATTCATCCTTCATATGTTGCTTTATTATTAGTTGGTGACATCATATGTTAATGATGATGTGATATCACTATTATATAAAATTTGTACTCAAATTTTGTAAAAATTTAATTTATCTTACCATTATATAATTTATTTTAAGACTTAAATATATTACTTTTTTACATTGTCCATGACACACTAGTTATACGTAATATTGTCCTTTCAATTTTACTTAAAGTTAATTGTAAAATTTTATGTGAAATACTTTTGTAATAATTTATTTAAATTTTTGTACTTAATATTAATTCAAAAATTATTATTATCTTCTTATTGTTGGTTATGAAAAAAAAAATTAAAGTTATAATTAATAAATATCTATTCTAATTTAATTTTCTGACTCCGCTACTAATTATAGTTATATTAGAATCTAGCTAACACAACTTTAACATTGCTTTGATATCATAAGTTATAATCAAAATTCCTTTGAGACATAACTAAATACTGTAAGATGAGCTATTTAGTGAGGCTTTTCCCAAATTAAGCCAAATTAGCAACTTAATTCCCAAACCAGGCCTAGTTTGGATGGAATTCTCAAACTAGGCTAAAACGCTATTACAAACCACGCTTTCACTGTTTCTAAGTCCCTCCCGCAGAAAATTTGTGAAATTGTAAAAGCGTGGTTACAAACCACGCTTTTAAAGAAATTTCATTTATACATAAAACGTGGTTAGAAAGCACGCTTTTAAGCAAAATTTGTTTTCTTCATAAAACGTGGTTTCAAACCACGCTTTTACTGCGCTTATAATTAAATTTTGTTTTCTGAAGAAAACGTGATTCCAAACCACGCTTTCACTGTGCATATTTGTTTTCTTAAGAAAACGTGATTCACAATCACGCTTTCACTGTTGAAAACAGGAAGCGTGGATTGCAACCACGCTTTTAACAATGTAATATCCGTGCTTAAATGAAAGCGTGGTTCGTAACCACGCTTTTACAACTTATATAAAACCTCCCAAGCCCCCTCATTTGCAATCACGTTTTTTACACTTGCGTTTTTTTCGACTCTCTCTTTCAAACTCTCACTCTCGCTCTCCCCTCTGCTCTGCTCTCAGACTCTTGCTCTCGCTCTCCCTCTGCTCTCAGACTCTCTCTCTGTGCTCTCACTCTCTCTCTCTCTGCTCTTTCTCCATCCGTGGGTTGCTCTCTCTCGTTGGTGTGGCATCTGTCTCTCTCCATCTCATTTGAATTTTATGTGTTTATTGTGTTTGTGAAAATGTGAGTGTGTGGTTTTGAATTGGTAAAATGTTGTGGTTTTGAATTGTGAAAATTTTCTAGGGTTTTCAATTGAATGTGAAATCATAAATTAGGGTTAGGGTTTTGAATTGTGAAATCAGAAATTAGGGTTAGGGTTTCAGAAATTAGGGTTTTGAATTTTGAATCGTGTCTATATTTTTTGCATTGTGAATTGTGAATCCTGTCTATATTTTTTGAAATTAGGGTTTGGAATTTTGAATTGTGAATAAACCAACCTATATTTGTTGAATTGAAAATTTTATTTTTTGCTTGTTAATAAAAGGAATTTTTTTTAATTAAGAATAAAATTATGAGAATTGAAATTCATATAATTGAGAATTGAGAATTGAAATTCATATTATGAAATTCATATAACCGCTAATGCTTCTAGTTTATGAGAATTGGTAATTGAAATATATTTTTAATATCATTAAAAATTATTATTTATCTTAATGATTTATTAAAAAAAAATTTATTATAAATGGAATAATCATTTATTATTATAAGGGAATAATGATTCTAGATGGGAGACTAAAAAATGACCATTTTTATGTCATTCTCTCTCATTTCAATGACTAAATAAAACAAAAGGTATAAAATGACTAATTAAGTAATCAATCTTAGAGTTTGATACATTTCTTATACATATTATAATTGCTGTTTTAGATATATTTTATAAATTATATATTTCTATTCGTAAATCAAAATATATCGGATAAATTACACTCACATCTCTTAAGATAATATCTTACAAATTTAACATAATCACACCTCCCGATTTAGACCGGGTTGAGTTCCACACGAACTTTGTCCAAAATGTTCACAGACTTGGGCTGAGCTCTTAGGCAGGCTAGGCACAATGTTATCGTAGGCACTATGAGCTATGCGGAGCTATAGGCCAAGTCAGCATAATTAGGATGACCCCCATTATAAACACAATATCATTCCTCAATTTCGATATTGAACACAGTAATATTAATGGCACAATTTGGAACAATACTCAGTTTCTTCTTTAAATTAACACTTGCTCCCCATGTAAACATAATTTCAGAACATAAAATTGTTTTGCTTTGGATCATCTACCATGTATATCATCAAGAAATCAAGACAAAAAACGTACCCGAATCCATCGATGAACGGTTAAACGGAAGCGTGATTGTCAATAAACCCTTTGTTATTGATTTTGTTATTGCCTTCTAATCCTTTCCCCTTGAGTGCCTTATGTTTCTCCTTGAGAGGATATAGAAGAAAAAAAAAATGGCAGTTCTTCACACTTGGCAGGATTAGGGACCATAACCACTTAAGGTTGAAATTGGTTTTTCAAAAAAGAAACCGTGTGGCAGTTTTTTAGAAGGAAAACCAACTTAATCAATTTTGTTTTAATTTCTATTTCTGCCCCTCATAGAAATAGAAATTACTCAACTAGTATCTACACATTAGGTCCATGACACATATACCCTTAAGCATATTAACTAAATTGAATCACTTAAATTGTAGGTTTCTTATAAATGATAACACCACATTTAAATATGTGGTCCCATTGAGACATTATCTAACAATCTCCCATTGGACCACATATGTAACCTGAAAAATGTGCTTAACTTTAGTGAGCTCAGAAATTTGTTATCATGACCTGAGGGTATCCGAACAATCTTGTCCATTAACTATATTGATATAGGATCAAAGCGGTCTTCGTTACATTAATCGTAACTCGACCCACCAATGGTCACGTATACCAATACAGCTAAATGACATAGATCAATCATGGATGCGTAGCATGGAAATTACATGTAATGTGATCCATACATGCCTATTTCCAACTGGTCCTACTTAACTTTATTGAGATCAATACTTCACAATACGTAACAGAGTGTAATAAACTGAATACTTCATTTCTGCAAAAATTAATCTAATTACATAGATAAAACTCAAGGCTGGCATAAAGCAGTAATATAAATACAAACTCCCACTAAACCAAAATGTTCTCAAATAGAACAACACCCATATGAGCAGTGTGCTCATGAAAGACCTTGGGTGGTAGTCCCTTCGTAAGTGGATCCGCTATCATGGAGTTTGTCCCAATGTGCTCTATGGAAATCTGTCCACTCTGCACTCTTTCTTTTACAACTAGGAACTTGATATCAATATGCTTTGTGTAACACGTCCGCGGGGGGACCTCGCGCTACAGCTCGGACTCCCTTTTGTTGTCACGGTTCTAAATCTGAACCAAAAAGTCCAAATCTGGCAAATCGTTTGAGAAAACAGATTTTTGAAAAGTAGTGCCAAACATGGACTGCTTTGCCAGATTACAGAGTCGCCACCTAAATATTTTAAAATGGGAAATTTAGGAAACCCTGACTCGGTGCCAAAGGCCACATGTCCGTCATCACCAAAGTGGTCTTGGCTCGGGAGCTTGGGTACGATCGGGGAAGGTCAGCTATGAGCACCCCCTTTCGCCCGGTCCGAAGACCGGCCTCTACTAACCGTGATATCCGATTTTGAAAACATTACATGCTCTTATTCCAATTATTAGCCTAGAATTACTATGTTATGCGCGCAGCAAACAAGTATAGACTAGATTGCCTAATTTGGAAATAAACATTGCATATCCGTTGGTTTTGAAAATGCATTGGAATTTGCTACTCGCAAGTAGGCTAAAACACGGATTTCAACGAGTTTTCCCAACTCAGGCAATCCAACCTCCACCCACAGGCATTCAAGCAGTTTATCTCATATAAGCACTTAGCCGCATGGTAAGCATACTGTCATGTTAGCATTCACACGCATGTGGTATGCTAAAGCAAAAATACTTACATCGTACTCCGTGCCAAAACAATAAACTAGTTAGCAAACATGCATGCCCTAGTTCATGTTAAAGTGTCTAATGCATCGCATACAATCATGTAATTAGGATAGGCTCGGCTAACCCTAAAAATGGCATGTGAAATGCACTTTATTCGATGCACGTATTCAATTTGGAATTGAAAATACAATGCAGTTTGTATGATGTGCCGAGCCCGATGCATGTTTAGACAAATGCATGGATGCACGCATGCATAGCATAAGGTATGCTAAAATAGATGTGCCCTAATCTACCATCATAAGCAGGTAAATAAAAGGGTAGAAAGAAATGGGGGTTGGAAGACATACACCCACACACCCACACTTATTACAATTATGCCCTCACTCGGAGGGACCAAAAGAATAATACAAATAATTAACTACGCAAGCTAATTAAATATTACAAATTCACTAAATTAATTAACAAATTAACTAAGTTAATTAAAGCAGTAAATGCCTCGGGAAGAGGGCAAGATGCATCACGCGCCCGGGACCCGCTCGGAATCACACTGCCATGCATGGTTGCCTCTGTTTTCCCTGCTTTCCTCCTCCGAAGACTGCCAAAACTTCAGGAATACTTCCCTGGACACTGGAGATCACCACCGGCTGGGGTAGAACACCACCGGCTAAAGGATGTGGCTACCGGCACTGAATTCATCCATCGGCTGCCAGTAGACTGCCGGTCGGCACTAAACAGTGCCGGTCGGCACAAAATGCCTGCAGAACCTGCAACTCACAGCAGCAGAGGACACAACTTGCATGGCAATGTAATTCAAAGCATGTATGCACCAAACACACTCCTTATCATGTTTTTGACTCAAAGGAAGATGTGCCTCGGTTCTCGGACCACCAATCACGCATTTCCATGCATGACGGCCCAAATAACCAAGAGTGCAACTTCTATTTCAAATGCATGCAAAGCAAACAAACACATAAGGGTGCCAAACCTCCATCATGACTTGGTCAAGAGGCTTAGCATGCATGCCAATATGATGCAATCCTAGACATGTCAACTAGTATGCAAAATGGACAATGCAAGGCACTTATGCAAACATGCAAGTAAGCATACAAGACAAGCATGCAAACCAAGCAATGGGGTGGGCTTAAACATGGATTAGGCAGCCCCAAATAGGCCTAAAACTATTGGCCAAAATGCTAAAGAGGTGAAGTCACAATGCATGCAAACATGCAACCATACATGCTCCAACACTTAGGCACAAACATGGCAACTCTTAAGCACACTCAAAGAGACCAAACATAGACAATGAGCATGCATAGAAAGCTCTGAAAATCATGCAAAACATGGTGCCAAATCATGCAACAAAGCAAGTCAAACATGCAACAAATGGCCCAAGTACTTAAGGTTCACCAATGAGGCTTTGAACTACACATAGTACAACCACACATGGCAATACTTAACCAACTAAAAACAGAGTTTTAACATATAAAACTAAACCCAAAAGACTACTTAGATGGCATCTAAGAGGCTTGAAATCAAAGGCATGCAACATGACCAAAACATGAGGCATACAACACATGCTTTTAAAGCATTAAAGAGGCTACTAAGGCAAGCATACAAGCACACCAAAGGGACTGAAATAGCATGCTAGATGGTTCCAAACCATCAAAATGATGCAAGCAAGGCATGCTACACCCTCATGCTCTTAAGGCCAACAAGCCAAATGCAAAGGAGCTATGTAATGCAAGTCATGGCCGACCAAAATAAGCATGGACAGACCTAAAGCATGGCAAAATAAGCATATACACTTCATGGATCTAGGCCTAAAACATGCTAGAAATAAAGGCATACAACCTAGGCATGTTAAGGGACTATTAAGGCATTACAAAGCAACTATGCAAAGCATGCAAGGAGTGCTAAAACCAACACTCAGCAATGTCATATTAGGGCATAATAAACATAAAATGCAGCCAAGACATGCTCAACAAACAATCAAACACTATGCTCTCTCAATAGGCCAAAACTTGCCCTTTTCAAGGACATCAAGGAGAGGGGGTGGCCCTCTCCTTCTTGGGACCTCAAGGCACCTTCTTCACCACTAAAATCCCTCAAGAATTCAGTGGTAAAGAGGCTCAAGCACCAAGGTCTCGGATCTCTCACAAAATAGCACCAAAAGTGGCCTTTTCAAGGCCTAAGGGTGGTCAAACCCACCCAAACCACCAAGCACTCTTAATAAACAATAAAGAGGCTTAAAAAACAGAACTTTTATGTATTGAACACCTAGCACAAAAACAGTTCAAAGATGGGTAAAAAAGGAGTGCAAGAATGGGGTAAATAAAGTAAGTTTCTCACCCTTGTTGACCCTCTTCACAAATGTTGACTTTGTTGCTTCCTTGAGCTCCAAACCAGTCAAGAACAGCAAGAATAACCTCTTGGGACCTCAGTAGCCAAGGGAAGGTGAAGCACTAGGTGTTGATGTGCAATAGTAAGACACAAACACCTAGTCACACAAACAAGAGAGAAAAAGAGAGATAGAATAGATATAGGATTCAAACCCTAAAACCAGAGCTTCTTCTCACCTTTCTAACCAAAACTTTTCTAACCCTAATGCCAAGAGAGAAGGCCTTCTCTTATAGGCAACCCTCTTGTAAAGCTTGTCAAACAAGCTTACAAGGAGGGCATCCCTCCATACACGTGTATGGAGGGGAAACAAATGCAAGACAGCTGCCTTAAAATATCTCATAAAGCAACTGCACAGTAGTCGGCAGGGCAAATTTGTCATTTTGACAAATTTGACTGCCGACCGGCACAACAAAGTGCCGATGGAAACTACAGCCAGCCGGTGGCCTCTAGCCACAGCCGGTGGTGTATGGGGATGCCTCACAAAGCATTCCCTGCCCCTCTAGGGCAAAACACAGGTGTTTGGTGCAAAACCAGACACAAAACGGTCGAGTTTGGAGGTCCTGAGGCAAGGCGCGCGTAGCCGAGAACTCCGGGAACTCCAAACGAACACAAACATGGATAATCACCGAGTGTTCAAGCGGTGACGTCCAAGTCTCGAGGACGGTCAAAAATGGGGTGTCTACACTTTGATTTTGTCGAGCTCCTGTTGTTATTGGAATATAAAACTGCAGACTTATTGTCACAATATAACTTAAGTGGTCTTTCAATGCCTTCCAAAATACGCAACCCAGTGACAAAATTCCGCAGCCATATCCCTTGGTTTGATGCCTCATAACATGCTACAAACTCTGCGGCCATGGTGGATGAAGCTATGAGCGTCTGCTTTGCAGACCTCCAAGAAATTGCTCCGCCAGCTAACAGATAAATATAGCCTGATGTGGATTTCATACTGTCTTGGCATCCAGCAAAATCGGAGTCGGAATATCCAATGACCTCTAACTTATCCGATCTCCTATATGTGAGCATATATTCCTTTGTTCTCTGTAAATATCGCATAACACGCTTGACTGCTTTCCAATGATCCATGCCAGGATTACTTAAATATCTGTCTAACATGCCAACTATGAACGCAATATCCGGACGCGTACATACTTGAGCATACATTAGACTCCCTACAGCCAAGGCATAAGGAATCTTCTGCATTTCTTGAATTTCAGGACTGTTCTTCGGGCATTGGCTGAGACTAAACTTGTCTCCCTTAGCAATCGAGGTTTCACCTGATTTACAATTTTGCATGCCAAATCTATTGAGTACTTTTTCGATATAGCTCCTTTGTGATAATCCCAGAATACCCCGAGAACGATCTCGGTGTATTTCAATTCCTAATACAAAGGAAGCATCACCAAGATCTTTCATTTCAAAATTCTTAGATTGAAATCTCTTGGTGTCATGCAATAAGTTTATATCGTTTGTGGCAAGCAATATATCATCAACATATAAAACCAAAAATATGTGTTTACTCCCACTGAACTTGTGATACACACATTCATCAACAACATTAGTTTCAAAACCATACGAAGTGAGAACTTGATGAAATTTGAAGTACCACTGACGAGAAGCTTGTTTGAGTCCATAGATGGATTTAGTCAATTTGCAAACCATATTCTTTGGGTCTCCTGACACAAAGTTTTCTGGCTGCACCATATAAATTGTTTCTTTAATGTCACCATTAAGAAAAGCTGTTTTGACATCCATCTGATGCAACTCAAGATCAAAATATGCAACAAGCGCCATAATTGTCCTAAAAGAATCTTTCGAAGAAACTGGAGAGAAAGTTTCTTTAAAGTCAATTCCTTCCTTTTGAGTAAAGCCTTTGGCTACAAGACGTGCCTTATACCTCTCCACATTACCATTTGAATCCCTTTTGGTTTTAAATATCCATTTACAACCTACGGGCTTCGTACCAACTGGTAATGAGACAAGTTCCCAAACTTTATTATCTTGCATAGACTTATATTCTTCATTCATGGCTTCTATCCATTTATGAGAGTTGGAACTTTCCATGGCTTGACGAAAGTTGATTGGATCATCTTTCGACATTCCATTTTCTACCTCATGTTCCTGGAGATATACAATATAATCATCCGAAATTGCAAATCTCCTTTCTCTTGTGGATCGCCTTAATGGCACAGGTTCTTGAGGTTGAGGTTGTAGAGTTTGTTCCTCAGGAACAATTACCTCATCTTGAATGAGGGGTTGAACTATATTATCTTGAACAGCATTGTCTGGTTGAGGATCCGAAGTTACTTCTCAAGCAATGACAGGTATAGGAACCTGTAATTGGTCAAAAGTAGTAGTAGGAAATGGGATTACTCCTGCTTCCTCCTCAAAGACAATGTCTCTAACTGGATTTCTCCCCCCAAACTCAACATCCTCAAAAAAGGTTGCAATTCCCGTCTCAAATATTGACCTATTTGTGGGATCATAAAACTTGTAACCCCGTGATCGTTCGGCATAGCCAATAAAGTAGCTGCTAATAGTTTTAGAGTCCAATTTTCTTTCATGAGGTTTATAAGGCCTCGCCTTAGCAGGACACCCCCACACATGCAAGTGTTTTAGACTAGGCTTTCGCCCAACCCAAAGCTCATAAGGTGTTTTTGCAGCTGCTTTAGTTGGCACCTGATTTAAGATATAAGTTGCTGTCTTTAGAGCCTCACCCCAGAGGGACTCTGGTAAAGTAGAATGACTGATCATACTTCTTACCATATCCTTAAGAGTCCGGTTTCGTCTCTCAGATACACCATTCATGCTAGGTGATCCTGGCATGGTGTATTGTGGGATGATTCCACATTCCTCCAGGTATTTTGCAAACGGTCCTAGACGTTGTTCACCTGATCCATCATATCTGCCATAGTATTCACCACCACGGTCAGACCTGACACTTTTAATCCGTTTGTTGAGTTGTAACTCAACTTCAGCCTTAAATTTTTTGAATACGTCCAAAGACTGTGATTTCTCATGGATAAGAAATAGATACCCATATCTGGAATAGTCGTCTATGAATGTGATAAAATATTGTTGACTATTCCAAGACGCCATAGGGAATGGTCCACAAATGTCCGTATGAATTAATTCTAAGACATCTGTAGTCCTATGGGCACCATATTTCTTCATTTTGGTCTGTTTTCCCTTGATACACTCAACACAGACATCAAAATCTGAAAAATCAAGAGAGTCCAAAATTCCATCAGACACAAGGCGCTCAACTCTAGATTTAGAGATGTAACCTAGGCGTTTGTGCCATAATAAGGCTGAATTTTCGTTAGTTAATTTACGCTTTGTACCTCGTGATTCCACGTGCAAGGTTTCATTATAAGATGCAATAGTTTCTAGCAAATATAGATTATCAAACACATTAAGTAAACCAGTACCAACAACATTTGAATTAATAGACATACTAAACTTCATAGTTCCAAAAGAACAACAATATCCCAATTTGTCCAATACAGAAACAAAAATTAAATTCTGTCTAAAGGACGGTACAACAAAAGTGTCTAATAAATCCAAATAATAACCAGTTTTCAGTAATAATCTAAAGTGCCCTATTGCCTGCACTTCTATTGACTTGCCATCACCCACAAAGATGTATCTTTCAGCATCAGTTGGCTTTCGGTAGTTCAGGCAACCCTGCATAGAAACACATATGTGAGTAGTAGCACCAGAATCTACCCACCAAGTGTTTCTTGGTACTGAAGCTAAATTTATTTCAGAACAGACCAAAACATAAAATGTACCTTTCTTTACACGTCAGGCGACGTATTTGGCACAATCTTTCTTTCTGTGTCCGGGCTTGCCACAAAAGAAACAACCATCCTGCACTTTCTGTTTCTTTGGTTCCGGACCCTTAGGAGCAGCAACTTCCTTTCCCTTATGCTTTCTTTTGCCCGTATGCTTGGAGGTGCTTGCCAGATGAGCACTTTCAGTCCTTTCTTGCTTCAATCTCTCTTCCTCTTGCACACAAAATGAAATGAGCTCATTGAGAGTCCATTTCTCCTTCTGGCAGTTATAACTGACCTTAAATTGGTTAAATTGTGCAGGAAGAGAGATGAGAACTAAATGCACGAGCAAATCATCAGATAGGTCGAGCTTTAGTGCCTTAAGTTTTGAAGCAAGATGAGACATTTCCATGATGTACTCGCGAACATTACCCTTGCCTTTATACTTCATTGAAATCAAGCTTGCTAAAAGCGTGCTTGTTTCAGCCTTATCATTTTTAGCAAAACGCTTTTGAATTTCTGAGAGAAATTCACCGGCAACGGTAACATCCTCTGTTATGGCACCCCGAAAAACTTCTGGAATCCCACGCTTCATGATCATAAGACTTAGCCTGTTAGAACGATCCCACTTTTCAAAGTACACAATTTCCTCAGGAGTACTTTGTTCAGTGAGATCATTCGGTTTTGGCATTCTTAATGCCAAGTCTATGTCCATGCAGTCGAGAACAATCAATATGTTCTCTTTCCAGTCCTTAAAGTTTGTTCCATTTAACATTGGAACATTGTTCATGTTGGCAGAGATTGAAGTAGTCGACATTAAAGCTGAATAGAAAATAAAATAAAAGGAATAAACAATTATGCTCACATTAAGTTACCAAACAGATAATCTCTAAATAAATTAATTTAATGACAACATCTCAAGATACCTAGTACAACATTAATACCAAGCCTTTGGGTAGTGATATTAACTGTAAGTGGTATTCTTGTTGTAATGATCAAACATTGACAATAAGTTATGTCAAATAACAAATCTATCTTTTGATGGATTTATTATTCACATTAGGTTTCCTTGACAATTGACACATGTTTATCACCACAAAATGTGTGTGCAATTCTGCCAAGTATTAATCATGTCTTTGGACCGATAAATACCCGCATGAGATACACATACATGAACATCAAAACATTCCATATAAAACAATCTAGACAAGAGAGATCACTTTTGTGACATCTTGTTTGAATTGACTTACATTTAGAACGTTATAAAATTAAATTTCTGTAGACGTTGTATGAAATTATTGTAAATTTAAAGATTTCTTAATGTGTTACCCCATATATTTTATATAATTCGCAGCAATCCCAATTAGATACATACATATATATATATATATAATTGACAGGTCCAAAAAAAAAAAATAGTTTTTTTTTTTTTTTTAACCATAAATCACATGCATCAAGTGAAAAACTCCAAACCAATTCTTTATATGAAAATTAGAACATAATGGTGCTCGGTTTTCAAACACCCAGTAAATGCCAAAGACCAAGCCACAAATCACATGGATGGATGATTATTAAATTCCAAAAAACCAAGCCACAAAGCACATGCATGAACAAAGACCAAACCACTGCTGTATTGTGAAAATAAGAACACGAAGGTGCTTTGTTTTAAACATTCAGGAAATGCAGACTGTTGTTTCACACATTCAGGAAAAATAACACAGACGGTTTTTTTTTTTATTTTTTTTTATATATAATGTTCAAAAACAAACCGCATGATATACATATATATATATATATGCACTTATCCACCCACTGAATCCATCTCAATTAGTTTACATTCCAGAAAACAGATTACCATTTTCAAAAACAAAAACAGAAAAAACAGAATTTACATCAATAAGAAAATTCAGAATCCGATTCCAGGAAACTAAATAGGATGAATATATAGCATATCAATTCTGATAATACACATGATATGTATGCTCTGATACCAATTGTAAACATAATTTCAGAACATAAAATTGTTTTGCTTTGGATCATCTACCATGTATATCATCAAGAAATCAAGACAAAAAACGTACCCAAATCCATCGATGAACAGTTAAACGGAAGCGTGATTATCAATAAACCCTTTGTTATTGATTTTGTTATTGCCTTCTAATCCTTTCCCCTTGAGTGCCTTATGTTTCTCCTTGAGAGGATATAGAAGAAAAAAAAAAATGGCAGTTCTTCACACTTGGCAGGATTAGGGACCATAACCACTTAAGGTTGAAATTGGTTTTTCAAAAAAGAAACCGTGTGGCAGTTTTTTAGACGGAAAACCAACTTAACCAATTTTGTTTTAATTTCTATTTCTGCCCCTCCTAGAAATAGAAATTACTCAACTAGTATCTACACATTAGGTCCATGACACATATACCCTTAAGCCTATTAACTAAATTGAATCACTTAAATTGTAGGCTTCTTATAAATGATAACACCACATTTAAATATGTGGTCCCATTGAGACATTATCTAACACCCCATTGTAACATTGCTTCAAGATCATCCAGGTATTAGATCATCTCTATTAGATTACTTAAATTTTACTTTAAAATATTATTAAAAAATTTATTCTCTATTTTAGAAATCTCTTTTTCATCTATTTTTCTTAACAAATTCTCTATTCTATTAACAAATTCCTATTTTTTTTTTCTATTCTATTAAAATATTATTTTTAATAATAAATTTAAAAGAAATAAAAATTATAAATGTGTACTATAGTCCCTAAACAAAACAAAGCAAAATAATAATAACAATAATAAAAATAGAAAAATAGCAAATATTAGTTTAGGATATGATATAAGGGAGCTGGTGAGGTGATATAAGGGAACTCCAACTTCATAAAATAGATAAGGAAATAATTTAGGCGGATAGATGGGGATGCTCATACCTAACACAATTCCCACCAATTCAAAAATCCAAACCATACTCTCCATACCAGTGGACAATGTAAAAGTACATGGTTGACAGTTTCAATTTCCTTCCTGCAAAAGAGAGACAAAGTGCTAGCATTATTATCCAACACCCCAATTCTATGTAGAAAATTGATGTTTTCACTCTGCCCCTCCAATCTAACCAACAAAAAAAACTGAATTTTGGGACGTGCCACATTCTTCCACAACCATTTGGAAAATCAAACCAAACAATTTATTTTTGTCAAATTTATTTATATTTTTTCAAAAAAAATCAAAAAATAATTTAAAAATTCAAACCAAACCGCCATATCATGTATTATTTTTAATATACATTCAATAAAATTAATAATTTTTATAAAAAATATTAACTTTGATATTAGAATAATTTGAAGACATTTCATCATAAAATACTAACATTTAATTTTATAATTTTTTAATAAAAATTTAAAAAAATTTAATAAGCTGAATTTGTAATACATATAATAGCATTATAGTAGAAATTAAAATTTCCTCACAAAACTTAAGAAAATTTGAAAAAGTTTTTGAAATGGGTATTGAACGAAGGGACTCATCGCCACTTCCGCTTTGTGACTGTCCACCACCATTGAAAAGGAAAATATTAACATTATGTTTTAATAATTTTATTTTGATTTATATAATTAGAAGTCATTATTAATTGCACCATGCCTTCAGACACGGGCATACACTAGTTATAATATATGCATCAAAAGAGTCTTAAAACATTCTAATTAATAGTCCATAGAAATTTTCTAGGTAAGAAGGAAAAAAAAAATGGCACTTTGATGGGTAAGCCTGTGTTTCATAATACCAAATAATTGCTACGGATGGCCCAATAGATTGACATGGATAACTATCCAAAATTTACTACATAGATTTAACCACCAACATAAGCCCATAAGCCAAGGCACAAACCTCTTTTGAGAACATGAAAAAAAATTAATTTATTGGTTTATTTTGATTATATTATCTCTCTATTTTTTTTATTTTTTGTATGTTTAAGAAAAAAAAAAGAGTAAATAAATTAAATTTTTTTCTTACTTTTCAAAACAAGCCAAAATGAGCCTTTTGTTTGAATTTCATAACAAAGCCTTTATGACCTCTAAAAAGTAGACAAGGGTTACCATTTCACATAGGAAATAACTTTGTCATTAAGGTCCCTAATGACACAAGTTTGAGCAAATCAAATTAACTTATCTTTAATTGTCCATAAATCCGAAGAATTGGATCACCAGTTTTAAAAAATTAAGAACAATGTTTGAAATCTCTATTTTATATTGTCCAAATCAATCGAGTTGTTTCAACGAAAAAAATAATAATTTCATACAAAACTTACACTATGATTTAATAAGTTTGTATGACTTGTCCAATTTTGTCCACCATCACTGAATAAAAAGAATACTTAATAGAATGAAGTGTTTTTTAAATGTGTGATATATCTGTCTACTTTACCGAAATACTAAAAAATAGATCAAGATTTATGAAAAGATAACAAAATAAGTGTTTTTTTAAATTGGTCCCACTTACATGAGTACAATTAAATCATTGCCTAAATTAACGGTTGTGTAGAGTCATTATTATTATTTATTTATTTATTTATTTATTTGGAGTGAATGCCTTTTAAAAATTAATCATATTGAGGGAGGGAGGCCCTTGCCGCAATGGTAACGTTGTTTTATTATGCTGATAATAATATAAAATAAAATAAATCTATTATAATTTAAGTGTTATGGATTCAAATCATAGAAATAATGGGCTTGTTTGGTTTGTTTTTCATAAAAAAATTTGAGAAAATTTCTCTACAAACAAATTTTCAAGAGTAATCAAATCAAACAAATTTTTTTAAAAAAAATCTCAAAATTTTGTTTAGTTACCTACTTTCCAAAATAACTTTCTCTCTCATACACATCAAATCAATCACTCTTTGTAAAACTCTCTCCCCAAAACAATTTTCCACAACCATTTCTGAAAAAAGGCAAACCAAATAAGTTTTCATACTTTTTATCTCAAAAACTACTCTACAAACACAAACCAAACACACCGTCTCTGTATACTGAATAATGCGCATGCATATATCTGATCTTCCTCTAAACTCTGCCATGACTGTAATCTTTGGAATTGTCCCTTTACAGATCTTGTAAATCAAAATGGGTCACTAGCTACAAATCTTGTAGTTTTGTTATAAACAAACAAAATTGA
This sequence comes from Camellia granthamiana, assembly GCA_036172215.1. Taxonomy (NCBI): domain Eukaryota; kingdom Viridiplantae; phylum Streptophyta; class Magnoliopsida; order Ericales; family Theaceae; genus Camellia; species Camellia granthamiana. Next base: position 107,014,035 of record CM069915.1, on the reverse strand, counting down.
TCATAAAATTGAATACAAATATATATACGCATAAAATTTTATAGAGTTTGTTACTATTTTGAAAAATTTTATCCATCTATATACATTTTGTGTACAGTTCTATAACCATTTTTGTATTCTAAGACTTATTCAAAATCTGAAGTTATTGCTACTATGTGATTCAAAATTTCTTTTTGTTTCAAATTCAATAAACATTTTTGTATAGGACATCTATACATGTGTATGAATTCCAAAAAGGATCATATGAACAAAGCATGTCCAACCTCAAAAAGAATGAGAAAAAAAAAAAGACCAATGACAACAAAGAATTAAGACAAGAAGTATAGTTATTTTGATTTTTTTATGAATTAAGATAAGAGAGCAATGACAACAAAGAACCTTCACGCAGAAAAGATAAGAGTCTCCACATAGGAAGTAAAAAAAAAACTCCACGTAGAGATGAAATCTCAATTGTTGTTTTATACGAATAAAAAAAAGTTAGAAAAAATGAGAAAATAAACAGTAATAAACAAATTGAGACACAAATAAAAATGTGACAAAATATAAATTGAAGTAATGTTTCACCTCTACAGTTCCTTCTACCCTGGAAAATATAAACTGACAAAAATGAGAGGGCTGATTTTTATAGGAAAATGTCACTTATGATATAAATGTCACTTATAGGAAAATATAAATTGTCTTTTGACTCCCACAACTTCCTTTCACCAAGTGTTCGCCTAAACAAATTCAAATAATGAACACAAAAATAAAAACAGGTTAATTTACAAAAATCAAATCAACACTGAAATATTATCAAAACAAAGAAGAAGAAATATGGAAAAAGAAAAATTTACATTTACTGTGCACAAGAGCATGATGTTAATCGTAATAAATAATGGAAAAAGCAGAACACAGGAGTTCCATAGACAGTTATGTCCAAACAAACCAAGATTCTTTATGTGTTGTAAGCTTTTTTCTTAAAAAGCTAAAAAATCCAAAACATAAGATTTATTTTAACTCATATTTTAATTAAAAAATGAATAATGATTGTTGGATTACAATTGCTAATTACTTAAATAAAGTTATTGCCTCACAAGTAATTGTAATTGAATGATTTAAAATTCATATAATTATTTTAGAAGTAAAATTCGATATATGTATATTGTTGATATTTTAATATTTATTGTTTCATTGAAGCAAGTATATGGCAACTGTTCCAATTATCTTCTACTGGAAGGGAAATATAATTCGGGATCCCGATGAAGGAGTGTCATATGATGCTGAGCCGAAAGGGATATATGGGGTGCAACTTGGCACCACGCTTAGCAATTTGGAGGAGATCTTTATGTCCAATGTGGCAAGTTACGGGAAAACTGTCCGATTGATCTTCAAATGTAGATATCCTTATCGCCAGTGGCAAGCAATCAGCAAATATAAGATATTACCGATCAATGACAATGAGGCGTTGAACACCGTATTAAGTATCGGTGGAAGTTTCCAACCACCAAATTGTTTAGAAGTATACATTGATAAAGAGGTTGTACACAATGTCCCGAATATGACACAGATGGATTCTCATCCGTTCACTACATTGCTGACACATGGGATTGACACGACAGCGTTTCAGTCTCCTATGTATGAATCAGATGAATGTTATGCAGTGGCTACACACAACAGACATTTGAGGGCCATGATGTAGAATCAAGTTCACGTGGTGGATATGAGACTGAATTTCACAATAACACAGAAGATGTGCCCACCTACTGCCATCATACCACTCCAGTTGAAGTTGCTGGTAATATGGCTAAAACGATGAATTATGTGCAGTTTGCTGACAGTGACATGTACGATCCTGATGTCGCCCTAGAGAATGATGAGAATGAAATATGTGGTGAAGAAAATTTATTGGGCGAATCAGATGATGATGATGAAGAAGATGATGCCAACGCTCCCATTAACCTTAACAATGCCCCCATTCCACCTAGACCTGGAATCCCTTTCTATGAAAACATTCACATGGGTGGTGATTTTGACATTAGTAACCGCGATGTCGTTCCCCGTAACCGAATCTGGAACGCTGAAAATCCAAAGTTGGACAAAGGGATGCTTTTCGTTGATAAGAAACAACTCGTACATGCTGTGAAATTGTACCATGCAACAAATAATCGAGAGTATAAAGTCGTAACCTCCAAACGAGACGTTTGGGTGTGTGCTTGCAAGCACAATTGCAGATGGTGGTTGCGTGCATCTCTTAGTAGGAAACATGGTCTTTTTTAAATAAAGCAGTATGGAGGTCCCCACCATTGTTTATACCCACGAATGAACATGGACCACACTAATATTAGCTCCAGTTACATTGCTTCTCATCTTTTGGGACAAGTTGCGGTGAGTATACAAAATAAATGTTTACATATATATACATATTTGTTTGTTTATAGTGTTCACACCAAAATAATCTGACTCATAGGTATTGTCGTATGCAGAATAAACCTGATATGCCAATTAAGAATGTCATCGAAGATATTAAAAAGACCATGAACTATAGTATATCATATAAGAAGGCGTGGCATGCAAGGGCAAAGGCAATTAGAATGGTATTCGGGGATTGGGATGAATCATATAGGCTGTTGCCTAAATTCATGCATGCATTACAAACATCTAATCCTGGCACCATCGTGCAATGGAAGCATAGATATACCGGAGGTACAACCATTATGCCCGTTTTCCACTTTGTTTTCTGGTCTTTCAAACCCGTCATCGATGGATTCAGATATTGTAGGCATGTTATAACCATAGATGGTACATTCTTATACGGGAAATACACTGGTGTTTTGCTTGTAGCAACGATTGTCACTGCCAATGGCAAAGTATTACTGCTTGCATTCGCTATTGTCGACAAAGAGAGTTTGGAGTCTTGGTCATTCTTCATTTCAAATATCAAGGAACATATTGTCATGGACCGACAGGGAGTGACTTTGATATCTGATCGAGCTGAGAGTATTTTAGCTACTGTAAGGCGGCATTGGCTGAATCCCTCGCCCCAATTTGTTGGATATCATCGGCACTGCCTTCGACATGTTTGTAGTAACTTTAACACTAGGTTCAAAAATAAGGAGCTGAAACAATTTCTATGGAAAGCAGGAAGTGCTCATCAACAATGAAAGTGCAATGGTTACTTAGAACAGATACAGGCTATTAACCAAGATGCCATTGATTGGGTTCATAAGATGAATCCTGTGGAGTGGGCCCTTGCGTATGATGGTGGATATCGGTGGGGGGTATTGACCAGCAATGATGCAGAGTGCTTCAATAGCATCTTGAAATGTGCAAGAAACTTACCTATCTCAGCTATGGTTGAATTTACATTTCGGCGGCTCATAAAATATTTTGACGAGATGGGAGCCCAAGCTGAAATAGATGTACGAAATGAGTTCCAATACCCTAGAGAGATGCAAAAAACTATTGAGGATGGCATCGCAAGGGGAAATACTTTCAAGTTGATATCGTATGACAGGTTAGTTTGTAATGTAAACTAAATTGTTCTTATTATGTTGTGAAGTTAAGTACACCTAAAAACATGAACTTGATTAGTTTGTATCAATATTGTCTGATAGGCTCCGCCGCGTATTTGAGGTGCAAACATCTTTTCGCCATGGACGAGGTCGCAATACACAAATTGTACGGATGAATCAACCCACGTGCAGTTGTGGGAAATATGAGACAAGACACTATCCATATTCCCATATGCTCCTTGTAATGTCTGAATGCAGTGGCAATCCATTCGAGTACGTTGATCTAGTATATAGGCTTCCTGTATACATGAGGGTTTGGGAACTAAATTCAATCCAATACCGCATCAAGATTATTGGGATGATCCGCAATGGACCTTAATGCCTAATGTACTTCGTCTGCGAGAAGTAAAACGGGGTCATACATCTATGTCTCGTATTCCGAATGAGATGGATATATCAGATAGGCGTTTGACCGCTCGTTGCAGTGAGTGCCAGCAGACAGGTCATGGCAGGCGAACATGTCCGGCGCGACTTGGTCAATGAAGACTATATAATACTTACATATTGTAATAGATCATTTTTTAATTCTTTATTTGTAATAGATCATTTAATTCTTTATTTTTTAATTCTTTATTTGTAAATGGGGTCGTACATTTAAATAGATCATTTTTTATTTGTAATAGATCATTTCTAATTTTTAATTCTTTATATATTGTAATTGTTTGATTTCCTTGAAAACATTTACAACTAACATACTAAACAAATAAATTAAACTAAATATGTATGCAAAAACATTTAACTATACCACATAGGCCTAAGTTTTTTATTGTCTACTTGATTGAAAATGTCTATTACAAAATTTTAGTGAAAATCACATTGTTCTTCTACCATTTTAAAATTTATTATTTATGAATCAATTTAATATTTTCGAATGCTGCAAGCATTTTTTACATTTACAATTTATGAATCATATCTACGTAATTTACAAATTTTATACTTTATTGGAACTTTTACCATTACAAAATCAATAATTAAGTTTTGTCAAATATGCCATAAATGTAATTAGCAACCTATTATTGAAAAAAAATTCTCATTCAATTTTTTCGCAAATATTTATGTAGGAAAACTATCCACATGTTACTGATCATTATTAAGCTTATGTAACTGAGACCTTAAAATTATTTTGTAAAAGATTTTTATATTAGTTATAGCATAGATAATGGTATGTTCTGTTGAATTGCTTATCATATTTAATGGCACATAAATTCATAATTTTAGATTTTAGTGAATTGCTTCCATGTTAGTGGCACACAAATTGATAATTTTAAAATAATCGACCACATTTGTTTTTCAAGTCGTCATGTATGGAATAATTAGAGTTTAATTGTTATAGTTAAATTACATGCTCATCAATAGAGTTTTTTGAAATAAAAATTAATTACATTTTAGTGAATTGCTTCCATATATGGTGTCACACAAATATAAATTTGTAAATAGTTGAGCATACTTTTCTTTTGCAAATCGTAATTTATGGAATAATTACAGTTTTCCTGTTATGATTAAATGAGACTTTTATTGTTATGATCTAGTATTTCACTTGTACAGGCTTCATGGCACATCTACCAGATGAGGTCCCACTTTTCAGTCATCCACATCGGGCTGACAGTATATGGGAGGATCCGGTATGCAATAACGTTTGTTGGACTTTACGCTTACAATGAAAATACCCTGCATTTTGTTTTATATTACGTGATAATGCTATAATTTAAACTACTCATTCTGTTATGCAGGACGAGGCACGCACCATGTTGACATGCCGGTGGGGAGATTCCGGCCTGTGGGAGGATCCATTGGACCATAAAGTCTTGCAGTGTATACTACGCGCGGGATTCTATGGTGTCTATCGTATAGGCCATATTAGACTGGACCACCCACTCATCATTGCTCTCGTCGAGAGGTGGCGCACAGAGACTCATACATTTCATTTCCCGATCGGGGAGGCCACCGTCACATTGCAGGGCGTATCTGTCCTATATGGTCTACGGATTGATGGGCGAGCAGTTACTGGAGTTGACCCATCATTGACGAGGGAGCAGTGGATAGCCCTATGTGCTGAGCTATTGGGAGTAGCACCTACATCTGCAGACTTATAGGCAGGTAGACTGAGGGTGAGGTGGCTAGCCGAGCAGTTTGGTCATCTTCCAAATCAGGCTCCAGATGAGTTAGTACAGCAGCATGCCGGAGCATATATTTTATGGCTTATTGGAGGGGGGTACTTCTCCTTGATAAGTCACAGAACCTGCTCAAGCTGATGTACTTGCCACTGTTGAGAGACATTGACGCAATCGACCAATACAGCTGGGGTGGCGCGGCTTTGGCATGCTTGTATAGGATGCTATGTCGAGCAGCTCAAGTGGGTGCGAAGAAGATCGGAGGACCCCTTGTCTTGCTACAGGTTAGTAAGAATTTTATTACATGTCAATTCATATTGTATGGCATATATCAGTATTGTAATTGCGTTCAAATTATTGCAGATTTGGGCGTAAGAGAGATTGATTCGCATTACCCCGTCTAGGCGGCAAGTGGTTGCTCCTGGTGAGCTTCCCATTGGCCAGGGAGACATGCAGTTGCTAGCCGGACCTCGAGGTAGCCGGTGGAGGGTTGACATGGGCCACGAGGTCGTATCGACCCACATAGTCGTCGTGTATAGAGACCAGCTTGACCGGATGATAGAGGGCGAGGTATGAAATTTAAATACCTAAATTTTAGTTGTCTTGTTCATTGTATATGTTCATGAGCGATTTTTAATATACTTGTCATTATTGTAGTTTATCTGGCAGCCTTATGCTGGGGTCCTTAGTACGCTCCCAGACTATTGCCGACTAGGTGAGGAGATATGAATGGCGAGAGTGCCACTCATTTGTTTTGATGTGGTTAAGTGGCATCTCCCTGATCGTGTCCTCCGATAGTTTGGTCGGGTCCAGTCCGTGCCGGATCGGTGCGATACCGAGTGGCGATTGCATGCGACTGATAGACGTGGCCAAGCCGGCTCTGACTGGAGTCTGTTTCATATGCGATATATACAGCTGTGGGATGCCCATAGCGACAGTATTGTACAGGCTGACTGGAGCGATGAGGTGCTCCCCTCTTCCGACCCTTACATGTTGTGGTATCGACGACATACACACCTACTAGTCGGTAATCCAAGCCACCTGTCTCAGTCCGGATATCAGGGAGTTGGGCCTTCTCTCGAGACATTGGTGAGTATCATAGTATGTGTCAGATAATTGTTAAGATCATAATTGATTTACTTTCAGTCAACTATAGCCTAATACGTCTGAATTTTTATTCAGGTGGTTCGAGCTGGGAGGTCATATCACTTGGCTGAGGACGCCCTTTTTCAAACGTGATGGACAGCATGCCTTGCAGGCCGTTGTAGAGATCCAAGAGTTGTTGTACAAGGGGATCCAGCATGCCCATCGAGTAGATCGTCTGCATTTTGGCCACTACGGTGTACACAGTGTAGCAGCTGCTCCAGACACATCAGTCCCGTCCACGTCAATGCCTTCTACTTCAGCGCCAGCCATAGCAGGTCCTTGGACTTCAGTCACCCCACCGCATGGTACTCCATACATTTCTCCAAATTCCTTATACGTACATCCTACCCAGCATGCTGACCCTGATTGGACACCGCCCCGATACATGCATGACGTTGTTACCCCACCCACCCAGTTACCACTTGCTTTTGTGGGGACTAGTTCGACCGCGACCATGAGTACACATGATGCAGTTCTCAATGACATCTCCCACGTTAAGAATGAGGCGCATATTGAGCCCCCCCCCCAGAGCGCGAGGGAGAGGCCGAGGTTATGGTCGTGGCGGACGTCGCGATCGAGATCAAGGTGCAGGCAGAGGCAGAGGTCGAGGTCAAGGTCGAGGTCCAGCTGCAGATCGTGATACAGTTGCACCAGATGAGGGAGTTTCACAGCTCACAACAATATCCGATCTTCGGCCAGAGATAGGATCAGGGGCAACACATGCAGGAAAGGGGGGGTCACACTCACAGGCTCCATAGGCAGTCAGTGGAGGGCCACATGCAGGGGAGGGAGTGCCACTGGATACGCATTTACGATTGGGGGAGCCAGATATTCAGAGAGTCTACCGCATGAGACCGAGGAGGGAGGTCCATGGTCGGAGTTGTGGGACTGGGGGCAGGTTAGGGCATTAACGGGTGTGATATGGAGTGTATAGTTTTTTTTTATTTATAGTTTTTGTTATATTTTTTGTAAATCAAACCTGTACAAATGATGTAAATGTGTCATACTTATTTATTCGAAAATATAATTTCATAATTTTTTATTCTTACTTATTTTGATGATTTCCAAAATCTCTTTCACATCTCTATCTCTCTCTCATTCTCCGTAGTCTCTGCATTTTTTCAATTTCAAAAGCCCTAATATATGCATATATGTATACATACACAAAATATACAGAGAAAAGCTAGACTCGGAGAGAGAGAGAGAGAGAGAGAGAGAGAGAGAGAGAGAGACAGATTAATCTTCATTTGAGAGAGATTAATCTTCATTTGAACAAATGACATTGGAAGCGCTCATGTGCTAAACAAACAACAAGGCAGTGTTTGCTTAGATTTGATGAGCGAAATAAAAATGAAAAGGAAAATAGAAAGAAAAGGATAAGAATTGATAGGATTTTAAGTTATATTTAGGTTTCATTTGTTTGGAAAGAAACCAATGATAGAAAATAAAAATAGTAGGAAGTGAATTGAAAAAAAAAGAAAAAGAAATGAATAGATAAAAAAAATTATACAAAAATTATTTGGGAAAAAAATATAAACATTGCATAATGGATAGTTGTGAGGAGAAACATGAGTAAAAAGGAACCAAAATAAATTTGTGTGAAAAAATAAAATTTCATATATATTTTGTAAAAAATTGTTAGCCTATCTAACAAACTAGTTCTATTATTTTATAGGACTCTATCTATCTAAACAAACACATAATTTTTTTTTTCCCTTTTCTTTCACTTTTTTGTATGATTGCATTCACTTTCTTTTTTCAGGTATTTTCTATTATAACCAAACAAAATGTAGAATTATATTTTTTTTTCTTTTCTTAAATCTTCTAAGCAAATGGCAGAGAATTTCTTTTCTTAAATCTTCTAACCAGAAGCAAGCAACAGAGAATTGACAGTGATTGAGCGAAATAATGTCTTAAACAATGTTGTATGTTGTGTCGTATCTTCGTCACTGGAGTGTAAAACAATGTTGTTGTTCATCTAGCTTACGGATGTATTTCAACTATTTGTTATATGAACCTGAAGTTTATGAAATCACTACATTTATAAGTACACATGTCAAGATTCATTACGAATTTCTCTTCCTATTGATAACTCATGTATAAGCATTGCAAAGCCATTATACTAAATGAAAACGTTTGGTCATACATGCTTATTTAGTTCATTCAGTATCATCATTATATTCCAGATCAATAATGCATGAAATCATGAAAGTTTTAGTTCAAGTAGCGTTCTTCAAAATAACAATAACGGAGAGAAAACAAAGGTATTTGTTATTTGTAGAATTATAAGAACTATTCAAAAAAAATTAAAATATCTCCCTTCATTGATAAATGGTTTGGTCATGGATAAGCATTACAAATCCATTACAAGATAAATGGTTTGGTCATTCATCCAAACAATTTCATTCATTATCATCATCATCTAACATCCCAATATCAGATTCATACAAAACATCCATGCTCCAGGCGAAGTACTAGTGTGCATCATCCATTAACCCATCTTTGGCACGCTTATTTGCGGTCCTCATTAGTGAGGATCTTTGCAAACGTTGGGTCATGCGATTAACTTCGTCGCGGATACGATGCAATGCCCTTTGCAACAACTGTGGAGTGTCAGTTGGCATACGCATGGCTAACCGGCGAGAAAATTTAATATTAACTTCACGACATAGCTCAACGAGCACGTTTGCTTGAGTTATGCGAAATTCCCACTTAGCTCTCATGGTATTGACGGTGGCATATGAGTAACGCAAATTTGGATTTAATAGGTATTGAAATTCATCTCCATCTGCAACCCAATAGCAACCCATTGCTGAATATAGATCAACCACTGTATATCTCATGATGATATCGCTCGAAATAGCTATAAAACTTTTGTTGTGGTATGATGCGATATTTATACCACATATATACACATGGTAGCTGTATGTATGAAATTATTGTAAACAACTATGCGTCAGAGTTGTCACGTCAACTTTTATAACCTGAACAACTATGCATCAACTTTATAGGAGTTGTCACTTCGACTTTTATTTACTACTCAGTGCATATCTGAAGGTTTTAAGCAAAGTTCAAATCCGCTTAGAAATTTAATTTAATTTTTCCGCTTACAAATATAATTCAATTTATTTTGCCTTGACAATATATTTAATTTCACTTTTTACCTTACATATTTCATTTAATTTAATTGAAGAAATTTGAGCAATTTAATTTGAAGTTAATTATGTGTTGATTTAAGTCAGTGTTGTTCTTGTCTGCATACTAGGCTAGATTTTATCTGTAACACTTTCAAGTTCTGTACATCGAAAAACCCATTCATTCTAACTCTACTACAAATTAATCTTCAATACATTCTAACTGTATAATATTTTATCTTCAACGTTTATGAATCTATTTGGGGCTGCATTAGGGTGGCTTTTTAAACACAAAGCGTCTAATTGTTTTGTTATTTTGTTCTGACACCCCCTAATCCCATTATGAATTGCAGAATTCCCATGGGCACAGTAGGTATGGTACAATAATAAATTGTAGCTAGGCGTAGTGATACGTCCAACATCTCTCAGTGATGCAGTGCAGTGACTTGAACTGACGTAATAATTTGTATGCTTTGTTTTTTTCCTCAGATGCTATGTGACTTTGTGCAGCGATGCAGTGATGCATGTGATGCATGTGACTTTGTGCAATGATGCAGTAATGCATGTCACTTTATGCAGTGATGCATGTGACTTTCTAACTTTGTAAATTATATACTTTGTGACTTTTTTCCTCACATTACGTGATGCATGTGACTTTGTGCAACGCAACTTAAATGCTTTGTTTTTTTCTCACATTTCAGAATTCATCTAAGTCACATTAATACGACCACATGGCAATAGTGTTGATAAACAATTATATAAAGGACTGAAAGAGTGAAGTGTAATTTACCGAATATAAAAAGAAGCAGAAAATGCAAAGAGGAGAAAAGGGGATGACTGTGAAGTTTATTAAGTGAAAATAAGATAAAATATAGGTTGCAGTGCCAATCTTGTTTATATATCAGGTGGACCATTTTATTATTTTGGTGAAAAAATCAACGATAGTTTTGTAAGTCGAAGTGAGTTAGACGGTTGTGTATTTATTTGCACTCTGTTTCATAGTTGTTTATGAACAATATTACTTTAAAACAAAGAAAATTAAAGCCGCTGTTTCATTTTATGATTTCATTTATAATTTTTTGAAAACACCAATTTGTACTAAAATCATCAATTCGAAGTGACTACTTACTGTATTAAAAAAGTAAGCATGAAAAAATAGTTTAATGTGGCGATGTGACAACTCACTACATTACTGATTAATTTGACAACTCACTGCTCGAATATGAAGGGATTGCATTGTGAAAAGGACGGCCTGCAATTATGATTTTATCTGACAACCACGTCCGTGACTACATCACAGGTACACAAAGTCATGGGTACTCAGGATTGCATGAAATGAATAAGATAAAATAATATCACGGGTATCACTTCTTCCATGGTGCCCCAACTCAATTATCGTCACTAGATCATCTCTAGTTAACTCCCAGTATGATGTCTATAAATAGCGCTACCCCCAGTATGATGTTTGTTCAATAACAATAGTAATATATCTACAATTACTATTATTATTAATTTTTTTATTTTATGAACAATGTTTTCAAGAGGTGCAGGAAGTTCACGCCAGCAAAGAAATCCGAAAGTGTGGCTGCTACCTCCATTTATTTATGACTACAAGAGCGAAAAGTACTCGAGTCCGAAGGATTATTATGCTGGTATTCGAGCAAAATGGGCGTTCAGGGTAACGGAGCAAGAAGGATTGTTTAATGATCTACGTAACTTTGGGGCACCGGTACCTCATCATCATTCATTGACCATGGCTAGACGAAATGTGAGTGACTATGAAAAAGCAGTTAGCAGAATTAAGAAGGAGAACAACAGAATGTTAATGCGGAGATGTTGACATTTCATGCTTCAGCTAGCCACAAAATGGCAGAAGCAAGCAACAGAGATTTGACAGTGATTGAGCGAAATAATGTCTTAAACAAGGAAAAATATCTCTCTGACTACTACATGTCAGATGAGGAATGAGAAATCAAACACTTTTATCTTTCATATATGTTTGTATGTTGTGTCGTATCTTCATTACTGGAGTGTAAGACAATGTTATTGTGCATCTAACTTACGGATGTATTTCAAGTATTTGTTATATGAACCTGAAGTTTATGAAATAACTACATTTATAAGTACACATTTATTAGTTCATAACTTTCTTTATTGAATTGCAATGAGTTAATGAATGTTCTGGATTAATGTATGTTGAATTATGTGAATACTTAAGGTTTTTTTTTTTTTTTCTTTTTCAAACATGATATACAACTCTATTTTTTGTACCCACTTTATAGACTCAGTGATGTGTGAAGAAGATGATTGGTTGATAATTAGATAATATTTAATTATCAACCAATCCTCTTCTTGACATATCAGTAGACTTATAAAGTTTTTGATGTTGTACTTTATTTAGTTTTTTTAATTTTGTTTATGAAATTTTGAAGTATTTCAAAAAAATATTTACATGTTAGATGTTTATAAAGACATTTGAAAAAACTTAAACTTATTTTAAAAATTTGCGTTAATAATTTTTTTTATGATTTTTATGGGAGTATTACTAGGAGTGTCATGAAAATTTAATATCAAAGAGAGAGAGACAGAGAGAGAAAACAAAATTAAGGTTTGTGCTTTCAAATTTGTAGACACTAGGAGTGTCATGAAAATTTACCCCCACTAATTATCCCACAAAATGAAATTAAAATAAAAATATAATATCATGAATACAAGTAAACACAAAATCACAACAATGCTGCATTGCATAACAACAATATATTGTACAAGTTCACATTAGAAACATACAAAACTTAATGCACCATCTATTCTAATAGAACATGGAAAATGATAGGGAGAGGAAAACAAATGCATTTTGACAGATAAAACAGAATTTGTTAGCTAGAGAAACAATCTCAAAGCCAAGTGGTTGGTCCAATTAGGGGACTAATAAAGTTACGACAGACGAACTGCCGCCTTCAACAGCACAGAAAACAGAACAGGTAGCTAAGTCAAAAGCTTCCCTTAACTGGGGCTCCTCAAATACTAATCTTTTACGTAAAGAATTTCAATCTCCATCAGGTAAGACGAAAGAGTCGCCTTCCAATTCCTGGAAGTCCAATCAAAATGATGACTCTGGTAAGGAATAGGGGGTTGACAGAAAACTAAACTTGGGGGTTGGACAAACAAGCTTAAAGCCAAGTGGTTGGTCCAGTTGGGGGACTAATAAAGTTCAGACAAACAAACTACCGCCTTCAACAACACATAAAATAGAACAGGTAGCTCGGTGAAAAGCTTCCCTTAACTGGGGCTCGTCAAATAGTGATCCTCTACGTAAAGAATTTCAATCTCCATCAGGAAAGAAGAAAGAGTCGCCTTCCAATTCATGAAAGTCCAGTCAAAATGATGACTCTGGTAAGGAATGGGGGGTTGACAGAAAACTAAACTTGGGGGCTGGACAAACAAGCTCAAAGCCAAGTGGTTGGTCCAGTTGGAGGACTAAGTTTAAAACCCAATTGGTTTTACTTGATTTGCTTGTCAAAATAACTATTTACAATTAATTATACCCAAACAGATTGTTTTCTGCACCTCTTTAAAGAAATTGACGATTCTCTTAGTACAGAATAGCAATCAACGCAAGGCCAAAAATGTAAGAAACTAGACTTGTAACCAGTTCTAATGACGTTGATTTGATATTTTTCGGATTTATACCCAAAGAGAACAACACTTCTGAAATTACTGTTTAACATCAGTTTTCTAGACAGATTTGAATGCACCAGTTAATACAGATTTTGACTCCCAAAAATTATGAGAAAATTCTCATATGCAATTCAATGTGTAATTAATCAACTGTAAAAATTTCAGTTCAAAATTCATCCGTTTGATAAGTTTCTTCATTTTTAAAGATTGTGGTTATGTATAGAATTTCATACTCATAGATTGTACCCTCAACTTTATGTACCCATCTGATATTCCTCAAACTACATAAAATACACATGATATTCACAAACATTGGTGGCCAAGTACTCCTACCTAACCCACGTTTCACTCACAAGATCCACCATTACAAGCAAAAACACTCATGGAATATAACCCATGCCATATACTTGTTCTTCATACATCCACTATACCCATTACACTATTTGACACCAACTATTAACCTGATATATATTGAAGCCACCTAATCAGTTAAGCTTTCATTCCATCCTCTTCCAATGAATGCACAAAAACATAAATACAAAATAACTATATTCACAGAATATTGGTTTCAACCTTGGAGATGAAGTTATTAAAGCACCAAACTAGTTGTTCAATTTTCACCAAAAGTTACCCCTATCTCCTCTTCATGGCTGCTAGTTGAATAATATGAGAGTTTAGGGTTACCCACACACTTTAAAAAATCTGACTCCCTTATCCTTTTACTTTTATTTATTTATTTATTTTGTTATTATTAAAATCTTATCTCTAAATTAGAGATTTCCACCATAAATTTATTTTAGGTTTAAAAATTAATTAAAAGACCTTCCAAATATTTAATTTGCACTTTAGGATTGACCACAAAAATATTTGAGATTGTAATATTATTATTATTTAATTATTTACTTAATTTTTATATTCGGGTTCTCACAGAACAGGTAGCCCAGTCAAAATTTTCCCTCAACAAGGGCTCCTCAAATAATGACATATACGTAAAGAATTTCAATCTCCATCAGGAAAGAAGAAAGAGTCACCTTTCAATTCCTGGAAGTCCAGTGAAAATGATGACTCTAGTAACGAATGGGGGTTAACAGAAAACTAAACTTGGGGGCAAGACAAACAAGCTCAAAGCCAAGTGGTTGGTCCAGTTGGGGGATTAAATAATTTCCAAAAAAACTGTTCTTGGAAATTCGAAAACCAAGTAAGTTTTGGATTTAAAATTTATAACAATTATTTTAATATATACATTTTCATTCCAACAATATGTTCATACACTAGTCTTCCAATACTATTGGGTTAAGTGGTTGTCCGTGAGATTTGCAAATTTATTACGAGTGATTTCCAGAAAAAATCAAAATAATAATTAATCTTCCATACCTATGGGGTTAAGTGGGCATGTGTGGGATTTACAAATTTGTTACGATTGATCTGCGGATGGATACGTTACGACCAATGTTCAGTTGATGTTGTAAATGTTTCCCAAAATATTACAAATTGAATATTCAAAAGTTGATTTTAAAATAATTCCAAATGATAACAAAAATTCAAATAGTCATACTTTTCAATGAAATACAAATAGTTGGTCGTAACAACGAATGATGCATAGCTAAGTGAAACACAACATTGCCTACATAAGCTTCCTTTTTTCACACATTGGTGCACAGGCTTTGGTTTTCTCGATTTTTTGATTACAGTGACAACTCATCTCTTATTGATATATGTGGCATTCTCAATTCAGAAAGTCACATGGCAACAGTGAATTCACTGATTTACTTTACAGTGAGCATACCCTTATTTTGTCGGTATATGCAGATGGATTGTCAAGTTTTGTGACTTGGTGCACAGGCATTGTTTTTCTCTATTTTCTGATTACAGTGACAACTCATCTCTTATTGATAAATGTGGGATTGTCAATTCAGAAAGTCACATGGCAACAGTGAATTCACTGATTTACCTTACAGTGAGCATGTCATTATTTTGTCAGTATATGCAGATGGATTGTCAAGTCACGTGACTTGGTACATAGTATTTGCTTTTCTCTGTTTTTTCATTCTAGTGACAACTCATACCTTGTTCGTATATGTGGGATTGTCATGCAGAGGCATTTATTTTCTATGGTTTTTCCTTCAATGTCTTTCTAAAGCCGTTTATAACCAACTATATAAACGACTAAAGGTGAAGACACAACCTTACAACTCATTTCGCCCTACGAAATTATCATTCATTTGTTTAAAAAAATTAGCATGGCTACACGATTCATGGGAGAGAGTGGGAATCGCAGAGGTGGTAGGAACTTGCAAAAGGGTAACAGTTCATGACGAGGAGGGGGAAGGAGACGTGGCGATGCTGAAGACGAAACAACAATACCTATTTTAGATTATGCTTGTGGTTATCGTGATAGGTTTGGGAAGCGACATTTTTTGATGCCCAAGTATTATCGAGTTCAAGGAGATTCATGTATGGAGCCATCTGACAATCAAACAGGATATGGTTTATCTGACGCTGCTCGTCTCAAGTGGCCCGCACTATTTATAGAGTGCGTATAGCTGGAAACCTTAAGTCGGGAAAATCAACTTAAGGTGCCAAAAGCACGTTCTATTGAGATCCAAAAGGAAGATCCTGATAATGTTGATCGACTATGTGAAAGACTACAGCGTGAGATTTCTCAAATGCGCCGTAGATTAGCCCGTGATATGCAACTATACATAGTTAAGAAGGATGCCCAGAAGAACAGAACAGAACCAAATGTTGCGGCTATCAAGGGTATCATGGAGATCCTGAACTTGTCTCTGACGCTGAGTTTTCGGATTATTCAGACTCTGAGATTGCTGATTTAAGCGCGAATTAGGTGTTTATGTCTATACTTCGGCAATATTAGGTCATGCATTAATATGTAATGTCTGTGTTAGACTAAGTGTTTCCGTAATGAGTTTGTCAGATTGTCTGCCTAATATTTTTCTGTCTAACTGTTATGTTTATTTATTGTGTGTTCAGTTCAGGGTGTCTAGGATGTATGTATTGTGTGTTCAGTTCATGGTCTCCAGAATGTATTTTTGTGGGAGACTTATGTCTGTACTACCTATGTAACTGAAAACTGTTATATTTGCAACTTCAATTATGTTGTTTTCATGCCTGTATGAGTATTTAGTAAATTAGTGACTTCGTATATTATGTATTAAGTTTTATTACAAAAATGTTGACAAAATTTATTTTAGGGGAAATACACATTCTCTTAACTTGTTCATCTTCTCAATCGTGACAACCCAAAAATGTAACCATTATTCATTGAATATAACAAATAACGTTCTCATTCTTACAAAAAATACGCTACTAATTGAATAAAACAAATAACCTTTCCATTCATTTATTCATTGCACAACATCAGTCTTATGAAATAAGCGAAACCAATTGAATCACAATAACATCAACTCCAACCCAATATTTACATTACATAAGTTCCTGTTCGTAATCAGAATTCAAATTACATACAAGTTACATTACATAGCAAAAAACGGAAAAAGTACCATTCGTATGTAAAAAATACATCACCAAAATTTGAGGTCTTTCTCTTCTTCCTTCTTGCTGCAGCTCTCGCGGTGGCCTTCGTCTTCTTGGCCTACTCCGCGGTGCTCTTCGCGTCTCACCCTTCGTCGTTGTTCGTTGAACTGCACAGTGTGTGGGTGTGCTTCGGACTGTAGAGCATGTATATCACCTTCTAACCCAAAACAAAAACGAAAGAAAAAAAAAATTAATGAAAACGGTTAGAAAACGGTTTTACTAAACCAGTTTTCTGAATTATATTATCACCTTCTAAATCAAAACAAAGACAAAAGAAAAAATATATATATTTAAATGAAAACGACTTTAGTAAAGCCAAAATAAATTTATGAATAACACTTTCTAACCCAAAACAAAGACAAAAGAAAAAAAAGAAAATTTTACATGAAAACGGCTTTAGTAAAGCCAAAAGAAATTTCTGAATTACATTATCACCTTCTAACCCAAAACAAAAACAAAAGAAAAAATAAAAA
Source organism: Camellia granthamiana (assembly GCA_036172215.1). Lineage (NCBI taxonomy): Eukaryota > Viridiplantae > Streptophyta > Magnoliopsida > Ericales > Theaceae > Camellia > Camellia granthamiana. The sequence goes on along the minus strand of CM069915.1, from coordinate 106,996,387 downwards.
AAATTTACATGAAAACGGCTTTAGTAAAGCCAAAAAAAATTTCTGAATTACACCTTCTAACCCAAAACAAAGACAAAAGAAAAAAAATATTAACATGAGAACGGCTTTAGTAAAGTCAAAAAAAAATTTATGAATTATATTATCACAAAAACAATGACAACAGAAAAAAAATATATAAAAAAATAAAATAAAATTTAAATGAACAGTAAAAGCGTGGTTGCAATCCACGCTTCCTGTTTTCAACAGTGAAAACGTGATTGTGAATCACGTTTTCTTAAAAAAACAAATATGCACAATGAAAGCATGGTTTGGAACCACGTTTTCTTCAGAAAACAAAATTTAATTATAAGCACAGTAAAAGCGTGGTTTGAAATTACATTTTATGAAGAAAACAAATTTTGCTTAAAAGCGTGCTTTCTAACTACGTTTTATGTATAAATGAAATTTCCTTAAAAGCGTGATTTGTAACTACGATTTCTTAATTAAAAGTATGGTTTGTAATCACGCTTTCACTATTTCACAAATTTTCCGTGGGAGGGGCCTAGAAACAGTGAAAGCGTGGTTTGTAATAGCGCTTTAGCCTAGTTTGGGAATTCCGTCCAACCTAGGCCTAGTTTGGGAATTAAGTTGCTAATTTGGCTTAATTTAGAAAAAGCCTCCTATTTAGTCCATGACTATTATGGTATATAATCAAACACTATAAAATTCCATAATTAATACCAATTTATTATATGTGAAATAATTTTTTCATCGAATTTGTAGTTTGAATCATCTAAATTTGTGCCAATCGGACGAACGCCCAGACGACCGACTTCACTCTCGTTTACCACAGTCGTCATCCTGTCATCTAAACGATCAATTGGTCAACTTACCAGATGACTGATATAAGCAAATTCGATCAATTCAAACGATATCAAATTCGATAAATATAACATTGCTGTTATTATATATAATATGCACAAATGAATATGATTATTATTGGGGGTACTTACGTGTAGGTCCTATTCACTAGACTTATTTACCTACAGGTCCTCACTAATAAATTTAACACTATAAAAATAAGAGATTGATAAATTTATCACTATAAATTTATTCATAAAAATAAAGAGACTGATAAATTTATCACTATAAATTTTTTCATAAAAAAAAAAGACTGATAAATTTATCTTTATCACTTAATAAATTTATCAAATAGGACTTAATGGGTAATAAGTCTCCAAAGTAAGACCTATTGGGTAATAAGTCTCCAAAGTAGGACCTATTGATAGTTTACCCTTATTATTGCTTGAGAATGGTGTGGTTCCGTCACTGTCTGCCATTTGTTTAATACATAACATAACATGTACAAGTTTAATAATGAATAGTTAGGCTTATTTTGAAAATTTGACTAAAAGTTATTTATTGACTTTTAATCTATTTTGGGTTATATCACCTTTCCATTATTTTATACATTTTTATAAAAGAAATAAAAAAAATTAAAAAATTAATTTTTAACCTATTTTTCAAAACAAGGGTTAGAAAGCTTAGAGCTACAAAGAATCTTTGTCTAGAACAACAAAGAGGATCAACTTCCGCGAGACTCCAAGTTGTACCGATTCTCTGTCGTGTGTATATATATAAATTAGATGAAGGATTTGTTGTTGTCCATAATCTGAATTGCAGGGCATTATTTAAGCGTGTAAGGCCCATTATGAGTTACATTTTGATAATTTAAATGGTTTATCTCGTCAGATATTTTATGTATTTTATTCATAAAAAAAATTTAATTGATTCTATAATCGTAACCTAATTTAATTTATTGAGTTTGTTGCTAAAAAAAATGACAATTATGTTTTTAAAAATAAGTTATTCATTTTTTTTTATGACAAACGTGATAAATTAAATAGGTTACGATTATTAGATCGATATAAATTTTTACATAAATCAAATACATGAACTATTTGACAAAAATAATTTAAATCATTAAAACGATACTCATAATATGTCTCATGAACAAAAGCAATGCCTTCTAAGAGCATCTCCAATGCACTAGGCATATAATGCTTGTTAGCTAAAATGCCTAGTGTGATTCACTTTTTTTAATTCCAATGCACTAGCTATATGATTAGGCATTTTGGCTCAACTCATATTCACTAGCTACATGTAGTTAGCCTTCAACGCTAGGCAAAATGTATTCAATCATTAGGATCATTTTCCTCCATCTTTGTTGTTGACGTGGCATTTTATAAAATTAATAGTATTTGGATAAATAGCTAAAATAAAGAGTATGGTTGGAGTAAAAACATAAAACAGTTGATAGGTAAAATAAAATATATACTTTATAGTAATATTTAGATATGTAAAATGCCTACTACCATTAGAGATGCTTTAATTCAGGTTATAAACGGGAGAGGCAATCTACCTCTATGGAAAAGGATTTGAACTTCCCAAAAATGCTTTAGAGCTCTAATATAAGAGCTCTAATAGCTCTAATAGGAAGGTGGGACTCACACTGATATGATGTTTGTGCCTTACTTTGTGTTTTTTTTTTTTTTTTTTTTTGCTCTAGATTTAGAGCTCTCTAACATTTCCCTTGAACTTCCCCCCAATGAGAGAGCTATGTTGGTATTAGAGGCGTTTAGAGTATTTTTGTGAGAACTTGTATTTTATAATTATATTAAATTATTAGATATCTTTATTTTAAATTGTGATAAATACAAATGTGTTTATTTTATAATTTTTATCTGAAAATTTTATTTTTGTAACAATGTAATCTTATTTTATTATTATAACATATCATATTATTTTGATTATAATCATATTTACTTAATTGATATATTTATTTGCTTTATTATTAGTTTCGAAATCTAATTTTTGTAATCAATTTTGATTAACTGATTTTTGTATCAGATTTCCATAATAATTTTACTACATTAATCATTCATTTTAAAACTTTATTTTAATTTTATAACTACAATACATGTATTAATTGATAATTTTATATTAAATTTATATATATATATATATACTATATATATTACATATATATATAAAATCAAATGTAGTGATCTCTTAAAAAACTCCAAATTGTCAATATTTACCTCTCATTAAATTCTTTCTTAGGTGGCAAATCTACTCTTCTCTCATTCTATTTTCTTTTTTTTTTTCTCTTTTCTTATATATTTTATTTCACTTTTTAATTACTTAGGGCATGGATATATATATAATATCATATGGATAGGATTTTTTCAAAATACTTACAGACAAAAGATGAGTTTGACTCTAACTCAAATTTCGTTATCAAATTTATATCCTACTCAAAGATATTTAAAAAAGAAAAAAAAGAAAAATTAAACTATAAATCTCAAAGCCTTTCTTCCATCACAATATGAAATTGGGCAAAAATATTTGAGAACATAAGAATCCTGCAAAGAAATTAAACAGGTGATTTAACCAATTATGCAAGATTTTTCTTATACGAAAAGAAATGCATATTTGAAATCGCATATTATATTTTTTGCTCTATTTTTTCTTTTGTAGATTTTTTTTGTTTGTTTTAATTTTAGTTTGGGAAAATTATTTATAAGTCCTATTAGGGAGACTTATGCTACATATGGTCCTATTAAAAAATTTATGTTCCCATAAGTCCTGTGAGAAGTTTGTTGACACATTTACCCTCAATATTAGTTGTTAATATCATAAATAATAGTAAAACCATATATAGGAAATTGAATTTTACCATAGATCATATCTATATAAACGTAACGTAACATGACACCTATGATCTATGGCAATATTCAATTTCTTATATAGGAAATTGAATGTTATCATAGATCATATCTACATAAATGTAACGTAACGTGATACATACATAAACGTAACGTGACACTTATGATCTATGGCAACATTCATGTTGCCATAGATCATATTTATATGAAATGTAACGTGACACCAACATAAACTAACAACATTTTCACATTCAATTTGAAAAAATAAAAACTCATTAAGTTTGCGAAACGTAACGTGACACGTTACGTTACGTTTATGTAGTTGTCACGTTACGTTTATGTAGGTGTCACGTTACGTTACGTTTATATAGGTGTCACGTTCTGTTACGTTTATGTAAGTGTCACGTTACGTTACATTTATATAAGTGTCACATCACATTACGTTTATGTAGGATCTTATGGAATACATTCCTATCTAAATAGGACTTGAAATTCTATAGGAAATTACACAGGACTTAACCTACCATAAGTGTCTAAAAAAGGACTTATAAATAAGTCTCCTTTTTAGTTTATTTGGTGTTTTTAATTTTTTTTTTCTTCATAATCTAAGTCAGTGTGCTTGGTTTCAGTTTTATGAATTCAATTTTCTAGAAATTGAGTCTTTTGTTTTTCGTGTTTTTTTATTTTTAGCGAATATTTTTAAAATTTTAAACATTTTTTTTACTTTTTTAGATGCACCTTACTTAGATATATCTAAATAGTAAAATATTTGTAAAAAAATATTTTAAAAAATTAATAAATATACAAAAATACAAACAAAAAAAATGTACTGAATTTTTCAATTTTTTTTTATACTTTTAGTATTTAATGAATTTTTTAAAGATTTTTTTCATAACTATTATTCTTTTAAAGTGTATTTATGTTATGTTAAGTGTGTCTAAAAATTAAAAAAAAAATTGCTTAAAATATTAAAAAAATTCAGTAAAAATAAAAAAATACGAAAAATAAAAAGTAGAATTTTCAAAAAATTGAATTCTAAAATCTAAAACCAAACAGAGTGATAATATAGTAAATGCGCTTGTGCCTCCAAAATTTATTATTCATTTATTAAAAATTTTACAACTACAACGTACAGGAAAAAAGTAGCAATGACAACAAAGGGGTAAAAGACGAATACAAAGAGTGATGTTTTGCAATGTAGTTGGAGTTCACCCATTTTTTTAAGAAAAATTATACCAATCGAGAAAAGTATTTGGAACACATTCATGAGTTTGAAAGAAATTTTTATTCAATCTCATTTATTTTTTTATTATATTTTGTTCTTCAATTATATTAATTTATGTGTTCGATTTTGTTGTAATATATAAAGAGGGCACTCAATTTAATTCAGACGAAACTAAACTTATTTATGTAGTAGCTCTAAAATATTTTTGCTTATATTTTTATTTTTTTGTTTGAGATCTTCATGAGTTTAAATTTGTTTCTTTGCATATATACAGTGAGTAGAATTAAGTTTTTAAATGATAAGTTTCTCTTTTGCTGTAAAAAGTCTTCTGCACAAAGGAACATTTGAAGCACAAGATTGGATATCAAAATCCTTAATAAATATACAAATAAACTACTTTATTTTCAACTCATAATACTCTTTATATATATATATATATATAACGAAAACCAACTGTAGACAAGATCATTTGGATCCATTCGAAGGACAAAAACTCAATATACATGTTTTTTACTTAATTATTATTTAATAGTTTATTTCAATTACGTTATTGAATGTCATGTAATTTTTAAACAAATGGATTCAATATGTGAATACTTCAATAAAAGTTTGGTTAATTTTTTATAAACAAAATTATTATTCAACTATGTTTGTGTTGAAATTATAAACACATTACATATTAATAATCGAAATTTTAAAATGTAATTTAAATAAATTTGTTTTATGTATTTAGACAAAAATCATAGGTAAGAAATATTTTTCTATGATTGTTGAATTTTATATTAACGTGTCACTGCAAGAGAAATATTCATATCATGCGCGTTCTGTGGTTAAGACTTTATTATTTAAAATGAATGATTATGTTATCATATAACATAAAGTAACAATAAAACTAACTAAGATGTTAAAATAAAAATAAAAAACAAAGTGATGCCATTTTTTTTTTTTTTTTTTTATCATTTAGTAGCTTCAAAATACAAAAGTTGTTGAAATTTATAAGTTATAGACACAAAACAAATTTAAAAAAATAAAAGGTGATCCTTGATTTTTTTTTTTTTTTTAAATAGTTTTAGAATACAAAAATTGTTAAAAATTATAATTAGTAGACACAAAATAGAATTAAAATTTGCATAATAAGATAACATAAATGCTTATTTTTTAACTACACAAAATTTAAATTTAAAAAAATTATAGACGGCATTTAACTCGTATAAAATTTTTAACTTACTACAATTTTTATTTTTGAGTTTTTTTTTATACAAATTTTAAAAAATTATAGGTGGCATTTTACTCTTATCTAATTTTTAAACTACTATTCTCTCCGGTTCTTCGATTGTTAGAGTTATATTAGATTTTGTTTTTCTTATCAAGTTTATCTCATCTTATTTTTAAATTTCAACTCGATTTTTTTTTTTTTTCCGATCTTCATTTGATATTTACTAAATTTCTCTCTAGCTCATTTTTTTAGGATTTATCTAAGCTTCTCTTTCCTATATTCTTATATTTTATCTTCAAATTTAGACTTGGTTTTTCTTTTCTTTTTTTAATCTTTATCTTATACTTACAGGATCTACTCTTACTCTTGATTTTCAATTAAATTTATTCTTTTTCTAAGATTTATCTGATTTTCACTTTCTATATTTTTATAGTTTATCTTCAAATTCAAACTTAATTTATTTTTATTTTTATCTTATATTTATAAAATTTCACTATTGCTTTTCCTTTTTAGTTGAGATCAATCAAATCTATTATTTAAGTACCTATCTAAATTAATATCATAGTATTTAATTATTAATTTTTAACATATTTAGTATTGTTTACCACCTTTTGTTATTTGCGCATGCATAACATGATTACCACTAATATATATATAATTTTTAAAAGTGTATACGAATTTGTATAAAATTTCTTCAAACCTGGGTTTTGGGACAGATTTTGTCCTCTTTGAAAAATCACTAAATATTCTATCTAATCCAGTTTTTTCTGAGTGAAAAATGAAGTTTGAAAAGTCTAATTTCATCTCCAATTTTTGGATTATGATTTTGGCTTGTGAATTTCAGTGTGAAATTATTTTGAGAAAGTGTGTCAAATCTGTATTCTGTTTCTTCTTGTAATTTTGTAGAATTTATTTTTTTTAAATTATTTTTATAAAATCACCATAACAGATTTATTTAATACTGGTACAAATCCCTTGAGCTTTAGAGTTGTTCAAGTATTTTATTTATAATTTTTATAGAATCGTGAATATGAAATTTATTGAAAATAAGAGAATAAGACCCAAAAGTGCAAATTTTTCTTACCCATAAAAATTATTATTTATGTGAGTTGATTAGCTAGCATTGCCATTTAAATATTGTATCATGTTGGTATTCAAATATATGATGCTATTGTTTAAAATTGTATATTATGTGTTACTTGAATTTAAATTATCAATGTGTTAACGACTAAGATATCGAGTGTCTTTTTAATGATAGTTGTAGAGCATGTTGATGTAGGATATCATGTGCATATCATGTGATAGCCAGTGAAGGAAAATTGTATCCTATTATCTAGAAGATGACTAACCACTTTATAACTAACTTTTAAATATTGAATATTAATTGATTAAGATATTTCTCTCTCTAAATTCTCTCTCATTCTTGATTGGGCTCATCATCATTTTGGTATCAAAGCCTCAAGACTTAGATCCTATTCTTCGAATTATCACAGTTCATCACCTAAACACTAACTTGAGCATCAAGATCTTGCTCGTGAGTCGACATCTGAATTCCTCAATGGAGATCGACTTGGTAGTGCATTTGAAACCCTAGTCTGTCAATTTCAGAAATAATTTCAAAGCCCTAGGAGACAATCTGGGTTGTAATGCCTTTCGAATCAAGCCAAACCTCAAAGATTGAAGACCCATTGCGAAGACGAAGTCAAAGTTAAAGTTGCGAAGCCATTAATTTAGTCCTTGGGTCAAGTCGACGTTTGGTTTTGATCTGTGAACAACTTGCACAATTGATTGGTCTGCTTCTGAGTTGTAGCCATCATTTTGTGACTAGAACTCCTTCGCGATTGATCTGGAATCCTTTGAGTACAGTCGCAACCTTCCTTTGTGACTTCTTCGAGTATAGTCGTGACACTGGGTTTCATTCTTGATAGTTCTTGAGTCAACTTCGATCCACAAATCTAGGTTTCATTCAAATTTTGAATTTGAACCTGGGCTTCTCACTCTGGCTTCATTCTTGATGTTTCTTAAGTCAACTTCAATCCATGAATCTGGGGTTTCATTCAGAGTTTGAATTCGAACCTGGGCTTCTCAATCTAGCTTCACTGTTGCTGTTTAACTCACATCTCCTTGGGTCTGGTATGTTTGACTCAATTACTTCTTAATTGGAACTATTTTTGAATCAATTGTCCTACTTGTTCTTGAATCTTGTTTCAATTATTTGTACTGTGAGTTGTAGTATATTGAGTTAGGTTGTTTTGTGATATTGTGAAATTGGGTTTAGTACTATGTGCAATTCTGGGTTGTTTAGATCATATTGGGTTGTTGTTATGGCTAATTGGGGTCGAGGTCGTAGGGGTGGTTGTGGTAAGGGTTATGCCCCGGATTTAGGTGATGATACCGAGGGTAATGGGGTCCTATATCCGAGAGATGAAATGGCTTAGATGACACAACAAATTGTCATTCTAACCGAGATGGTGCAACGTCTCTTTCCTCCTCATACCGAGTGTCACGACCCAAACTCGCCCCTATGGGTTTAGCACCGTAACCGGCCAGTAATCCGAGATTACTGAAGGCCTGCTTAACAGTAAAACAGTAATACAGAGTACAGGGGCAAGCGGAAGCCAAAACAGTAATTAAAAGATGTCCAATGAGCTGTGACAGTCTGTATGCAAAAAGACTTTTCATACATATTCACATTCAGAACATAGAAACAATATATACAAACATCCAGGACAGGGACCTAATCCCTATTAGGCCGATACAGTACGGGTACAGTCAGCCTATACAAAACAGAAACAACAAGGGGGAATCTAAAACACCCCAAAGCAGCCTTAGTTTGCAGGACTTGGGACCTCTCAGTGAGGCACAGTGGTTGGCTTGACAAAAAGGGAGTTAAACCCAACGCTCCTAGCTCCGATCCGGTGCCTGGACACCTACATATATATATAAACAGTAAGCTAAAGCCCAGTGAATAACATATGCGTAAAGAGGTTAAGAATGAATGTCCTTTCAGTATTGAAAACAGTCATTTATCAGTATATCAATCATTCAGTTTGTGGCTCATATTTCATGCCATAACAGTCATTCGAAAACTATAATAGTCATATGTGGTACATCCAATAGCAAAACAGTGCAGTAGGTCTTAATAGACTGAACAGTCAGTTGATGGCCATCATATCAGTAAACAGTAGTGGTTCCAAACATAGGAACCAACAGAGATCTCTGTGACAGTAGCAGTACAGTACAATAACAATAAATTGCTATGGATGCCACGAATACAATTCACAAATAGGACAAACATTCATTCAGTAAGAAATATCATTTTAGGAAGCGGTGCAGTTTCTCATTCAGAAAATATTCATGATTGAACATATCTTTACAACATTGTTACTCACAGAGCACTGGGCTACAGTTAGCCTAGAGCGTCCTCGGATGCCAACCCTACAGTTACAGAATGAACACACACTAAGCTACACAGTTGGGAAATAATAACTTAATCCCTAATTTGCCTCGGTATGGTTCTACATCAATATCCTCCTTAAGATGCTTTAAACATACCCTACGAATGCCTAGGATGGAAAGAGGATGCAAAGATGCACTTTAAAACACTTTTCAAAATTTGCTGAAACAAGGGTCCACGCTCGAGCGTGGCTTTCTACGCTCGAGCGGACATGCAGAACAAAGGAGCTCCACTCGAGCGTGGTTTCGCCTGCTCAAGCGGACTGTAAAATCATGCAAAAGTACTGGATGCATGCAATTCACGCTCGACGAATGCTCGATCCCCGCTCGAGCGTGAGACACAAGTCCTCGCTTGAGCGTGCATTCCCTCGCTCGAGCGGACTGTAAACATGGGCAAAGTACTGGATACACGCATTTCCCGCTCGAGCTTCTCTTTTCCCGCTCGAGCAGACTGCATGAACTCAGTGTGTAAGCTCGAGCATGGAGTTTCCCGCTCGAGCGTGAGTCCAAAATTTGGAATTTCCAGATTTGAACCTCAAGCTCAAAACTCAACTTTAAAGCATCAAAATCGATCCTTTTGGGCTAATTTTCTGGAAAACACTTGTAAACTCATAATATGACATGTTTCAAAGATCAATTTGAGAAATCAAAGCCCAAAGGGAGTTCAATTAAACACAATTTCAAAGAAGTTTTCATGAACATAAAGAACAACACAAATTCAACACATGCATGGGTTCCTAGGAACTCCAATGCTACAAAACAAGATCAAATGCAATGTTTAACTTCAAAACATGGTGAGTTCATGGATCAAGACCAAAAATATGAACATGTATGAAGAAATGAACATGCATGAAGAAATCCTCATGAAACAACTTCAAAACTCACAATATGAACATGCATGCATGATTCAGGCTTCAATTCAACAATTTAAGCCATATCTTGGCTCTAGACTTCAAAATTAACATGGACCATGCAAGTCACAACTTAAATTCATAAACCAAAGGATGAATATCCTACCTTAGGTCTCCAATTTCAAATGTAGAAGCTCAAATATGCAATCCTCTCCTCAAAACTTCCAATTTCAAGCAAGAATTCTAGATGAATTCAATGTCTCCAACACTCTAGCTCTCTCTCACATTTTGGTCTTAGAGGAAATGAAGAATGATACAAGACTAAGCTTCAAACAACATTTGGTGAAGTGGCCCACTAGATGGCAAAAAGGGTAAATAAGCCAACTTATGTAATTTAACATTATTAAATCCAATTTAATCATACCAAATCAAATTTCAATTAAATATACCATAAAATCACATAAATTCTAACTAGCATAAAACATTACTCGGTTTCAGATTCGGCCGCCGATAAGGCCTTCAATTTACAGTTTAAAGCGCAAAATATGAACAGATCATTCAACAGTCAACAGATAGAAATGCACTTAAGCTATACACTCAATCAATCAGTTTAGAATTTCAGTCAATCAGCCAGTTAACATGTTTAATCAAAGATTAGCACTAATCAGTGGTGAGGGTTGTCACACCGAGGGTAGTGATGGTTCCGATGATACCGAAGGTGGTACTCATAATTCTTTTGATAATATCTTTTGGGCTCCACAACGGCGTCAAACGAATGTGGGTAGGATGGAACACAAACAGAAGAACAATATCAAGATTGAGTTTCCCGACTTTCATGGAAGCCTTAATTCCGATGAATTCATTGATTGGCTAAACACTATTGAGCGGATCTTTGATTATGGTGAGATTTCCAATGATAAGAAGGTCAAGTTTGTTGTCATTCGATTAAAAAGAAGAGCTTTCGCTTGGCGGGAACAACTTCAACTTAATTATCGGTGATGTGGTAAAGAAAAAATTCATGGTTGAGAAAAGATGAAGAAGAAGTTGAAGGGTCATTTCTTCTCAATCTTGTTTAAATTCAATTAAAAAGAAGAGCCTCCGCTTGGTGAGAACAACTTCAACTTAATGGTCAGCAATGTGATAAGGACAAAATTCATGATTGAGAGAAAATGAAGAAGAAGTTCAAAGGTCATTTCTTTCCATTCAACTACTTTCAAAGTGTATACCAAGCATTTCATCTTCTCAAGCAAGTTGGAAGTGTGGGTGAGTACACGGAGTCTTTCTATCAACTCATTGCTCATGTTGATTTAAATGAGAGTGAAGAGCAACAGGTGGCTCGTTATGTGAGTGGCTTGAAGCCTTTGATCCAAGATGTTCTTGCCTTGCATACATTGTGTAATGTTTACGAAGTCTATAATCGAGCCTTTGCTGTGGAAAAGCAACAAAGTCATCGTGTCTCTTAAATGGGACAATACTTCCAAGGAGGGTTTCAAGGTGGTTCTAGGCCAAGTCTTTCTCCTCCTATCTTTGCCAAAGCTAGTCCTCCTTCCAAGTTTATGGATAATGGTGCTTCTTTCTCTCAAGCTCATCGTTCTAGTGGTGCTTCCAGAAACCGAAATCCACCTCAAGGTGGAACTTTCAAGTACTTCAAGTGTGGAGAACCGGGCCATAGATCTTTTGATTTTCACAAGAATATGGGTACTAATCGGAACAAGGCACTTCTTATTGAAGAAGTTAGGGAACATGGTGACTATGAGAGTGCCCCAATTTATGACACTTCAGGCAATATTGAAATTGGTGGAGATAGTGATGAAGAAGAGAGTCTTACTCTTATGGTGAAGAAGACGTTTCTATCACCAGAGCTAGAAAGCCAAGAAAATTGGTTGTGTACTAATATCTTTTTTACCACTTGTAATATTGGTGGACGTGTTTGTAACATGATCATTGATAGTAGAAGTTGTGAGAACGTGGTTTCTCAAGAGGTGGTGGCTAAACTCAACCTTCTAGTGGAAGACTATCCACGTCCTTATTCCTTATCTTGGTTCAAGAAAGGCAATGAGATCAAGATGACCAAACGGTGTTTGATTGCTTTCTCTATTTGGAAGTACTTTGATGAGGCATGGTGTGATGTAGTGCCTATGGATGCTTGTCACGTTCTACTTGGGCGTCTTTGGCAATACGACCGATAATCTTTGCATGATGGCAAACGGAACACTTACACCGTTCTCAAAGATGAAAATTATTTTACCTTGCTTCCAATGAAGAAGAAGGTTGTTTCTAAGACATCTTTTAGTTCTACTACTTTGCTTGCTTCCAAGGAATATTTGGAAGAAACTCGGGATTTTGGGGTTGTATTGGCCTTAGTTCTGGTTATGCATATGAATGCTCCTAAGGAAAAGGTTGATGTGACTACTCATTTGGAAAAGTATGCCGATGTCTTTTCCCAAGAGCTTCCTCCCGATTTGCCTCCCATGCGTGACATCCATTATCGTATTGATTTGGTACCCAAGTTGACGCTTCCAAATAAACCGGCCTATCGTATGTCTACAAAGGAGAAAGAGGGGCTGCAACAATAAGTAGACGAGTTTTTGGCTAAAGGGTATATACGACCTAGCCTTAGTCCATATGGTGTTCCGGCTCTTTTGACACCTAAGAAGGATGGATCATGGCTCATGTGTGTGGATAGCCGAGCAATCAACAAAATTACCATCAAATATTGCTTTTTAATTCCAAGATTGGATGATATGTTGCATTGCCTTGTCAGGTCAAAGGTGTTCTTTAAGATTGATCTTAGAAGCAGTTATCATCAAATCCGCATTAAGCCAGGTGATGAGTGGAAAACGGCTTTCGAAACACCTTATGGCCTATTTGAGTGGCTTGTGATGCCATTTGGGCTTATCAATGCTCCAAGCACTTTTATGATGGTGATGACACAAATGTTGCAACCACTTTTGGGTGTTTGTGTAGTAGTTTACTTTGATGACATCTTGATCTATTGTTGAAGCTTAGAAGAGCATTTGTGCCATCTTCGGCAAGTCTTTAAGCTTTTGAAGCGGGAAAAGTTCTATGGCAACACCAAGAAGTGTACATTTGTCATTAATCAAGTCATCTTCTTGGATTATGTTGTGTCTTCTCGTAGAGTGCTTATGGACATAGAGAAGGTCAAGGCAATTGTGGATTGGCTTACTCCTTCTAGTATCCAAGAAATGTGGAGTTTTCATGGGTTGGCTACCTTCTATAGGCAGTTTATCAAGAACTTTAGTAGTCTCGCGACTTCTTTAGCTAGTCTTCTCAAGCCTAAGACTTTTGAATGGAACAAGGAAGCCGTCGATAGCTTCTAATTTTTGAAGGAGGTACTTACCGAAGCTTCAATTTTGGCACTACTAGACTTTAAAAAAACCTTTGAACTTGATTGTAATGCATCGAGATTGGGCATGGTGGCATCCTTTGCCAAGAAGGGCGGCTAATTGCCTTATTTAGTGAAAAGTTGAACATGACTAAGCTCAAGTATTCTACTTATGACTTAGAATTTTACGCCATCATCCAAGCCATCAAGTATTGGAACTACTACCTTGCTTATAAGGAGTTTGTGCTCAACACCGACCATGAGGCTCTCAAGTGCATCAATAACCAATCACTTCTCAACAAAAGACATACCAAATGGGTGGCCTACTTACAACAATTTACATTCTTTTTGCGACATAAATTGGGGGTTCTCAATAAAGTGGCCGATGGTTTAAGTAGGCGAACGACTCTTTTGATTGAGATGAAGAATAAAATTATGGGTTTTGATGAGTTTCAAACATTCTATGCAAGTGATCCTTATTTTTCTAAGATTTTTGATTCTTTACAAAGGGAGGATAAGACTAATTATCCAAGCTACATGATTAGGGATAGTTTTCTCTTCCATGGCCTTAAGTTGTGTGTGCCTAGTTATTCCTTGAGGACACATTTGTTGATTGAGCATCACAAATTGGGACATTTTGGCAAGGACAAAACCCTTAGGTTACATTAAGATGCTTACAATTGGCCGAGCATGACCAAGGATATAGGCAACCATGTGAAATAATGTCAAATTTGTCAAAGAAGCAAAAGGACTGTAACTAATGCAGGATTATATATGCCTTTGCCGATGCCGAAGGGTCCTTGGCAATGCATTAGCATGGATTTTATGTTGGGTTTACCTCCTACACAAAGGATGAGTGATTCTATCATGGTGATGGTGGACTGTTTCTCTAAGATGGCACATTTCATACCTTGCAAGAAGAACATGGGTGTCACAAGTATTGCTAACCTCTTCTTCAAAGACGTTTATAAGTTGTATGAGATGCCTACCTCTATTGTGTCCGATAGAGATACTAAGTTCCTTGCTCATTTTTGGAGAATTTTGTGGAAGAAAATTGGCACCGACTTGAACTTTAGCACCGCATTTCATCCTCAAACAGATGGCCAAACGAAGGTAGTAAATCGAAGTCTTGGCAACTTGTTGAGGTGTCTTGCGAGAGACCATCTCAAGAGTTGGGATGGTATTATTCCTTTGGCTGAGTTCACTTACAATTCATTGATCAACCGTACCATAAATACTTCTCCCTTTGAAGTAGTTTATGGAATGAAACATTCAAGTGTTATGGACTTGGTTTCTTTACCTATCTCAAGGAAGGAAAATGTTAAAGCAAAGGATATGGCTACATTCATGAATAATGTTCATACTCAAGTTCGGGACCAAATTGAAAAGTCTAATGCCAAATACAAATAGGTCGTTAATGTGCATAAATGGAAAGTGTTGTTTGAAGTGGTAGATCTTGTGTGAGTTGTGTTAAGCAAAGAAAGGTATTCTCATGGTGCTTACACCAAGTTAAGTGGTAGGAAGGTGGGTCCTTGTGAAGTGTTGCACAAAGTCAATGACAATGCTTATCAAATCAAATTGTCACCTCATTTAGGCATTTCCAATACCTTTAATGTGCCACACCTTGTGCCTTATTTGCCAAATGATTATTGCGTCAACACCGCTTCTCTCATTGTAGATTCGTTCTTCTTTGTGGAATTTGTTTGTATTGTAAATTTTTTAGTTTTGGTTTCACTTTTAGTGCATTAGTTGTGTTTTGTTTTTTGGTTGTGTTTTGTTTGTCTTCACTTGAGGACAAGTTCTTTTGAGTGGGAGAGTATGATGTAAGATATCATGTGCATATCATGTGATAGTTAGTGGAGGGAAATTGTATCCTATATCTAGAAGAGGACTAACCACTTTGTAACTAACTTTTAGATATTGAATATTGTTTGATTGAGATATTTCTCTCTCTAAATTCTCTCTCATTCTTGATTGAACTCATCATCACATGTATGTTAATACTTTTATAATGAATCATAATAAAAGGGTATAGTGCAAGGTGATGACTTAAGTATGCAATCATTTATGATTATTATATAAATTAATGATCTTGATTAAAAAATAAATGAATGGTACGAAATTAACAGTTGACAGTTAATACCAGTTGTTTAGGATGAGTTTTGATTTTGAAAAATTTTACGCAATTCATATAGTGAAACCTAAGATAGCATGGGATGTATTTGAACCCTTATCGATATTCGGTTTTAGAATAAGAATAGATGTGTAGGTGGCACAACAATGACGATACGTACCATTGGCAGACCTTTCTCTTAGGTCAGACCACGGATGCCACCACTTAGGTATGTAACCTTGGACGTGGTCATCCCTGATAGTTATAGTTTGTAACACTTGAATATTTGATTAAGGAGGGATTTCAAATCAACTGTGGTCATAGCTAGTTGGGAGGATGAATCTCTATGGCGAGATTCTAGGTATCACTTAGTGTAACAAATTAGTAATTTTAATGAATTTACACATCTTTAAGCTTGTATTTATATTGTTATGTTATGATTACCATATTTATAAACTTGTAACTTTCCTTAAGAAGAAATGTAGGTTTATTGTGTTTTCTTTTCGAGTTTTGCAGCTCATGGCGTTTAATGCAAAATTTTTATGAGGAGAAGCCAAAAGTCAAAAAACACAGTGGATGATATTGTGGAACCTTAGTTGACTTGAAATTCTTGATAGGACTTGCGTTGCTTCCACCTCTTTAGCATCCTAGTTACTTAGTATTTTATGTTTATCAATTCATTTTGTAGTCTGTACTCGAATAATTATAAGTTTTTATTTATTATTATTTTTAGATCCACGACTATGTTTCTAGACTTGTAATGTTTAACTAAGGTGATAAATAAATTTTCTTTCATTGTATTTGTAACAACCCCGACTCGTGATTAATATTAATCCAAGATTAATTATGCCTAACAGTAATTAAGGAGGAATTTTGAATTAATTTTCATGTGTGTGTCGCATTATCTGTGTTTATATCTGTTTTGCGTAGGAAGATCTGTTCGTGTCTTAGTTTTGATTTGCGAATTGAAGGCCTTATCGGCATTCGATACAAAAATTGATCTAAATTATGTGTTAATTAGAATTTATAGGATTTTATGGTAGGTTTAATTGAAATTTGTTTCGAAACGATTAAACAAGATTAATTTAATCCCACTTAATTCCCTATGACTTAAACTAATTAGGCACCATTTCTTTTACGAGTCCACTCACCTCTTCTCATCCACTTACATACACCTTTGAGCCTATTCTACAAAAAAAACGTGAGAGGGAGAGAGAGGGAAGGAGAATTGAAATCAAAAGCAAGAGGAAAGGAGAATTGCTAGGGAATTCAAGGAGATTGAATAGGAACCTTAGAGAATTCACCAATTAGAGCTTCATTGAGAGGTTGAGATATGAATTCAACACCTAAATTATGTAATTGTGATGTTAAAACATGGATTCATGAGGATTAAGTTGAGTAATTTAGGATGAACAAAAAAAAGAATGAGAGAACATATATCATATCATGCATGCATGCATGTTTCATAGCATTTTGAAGTTGATTTTCAAGAATTCCCTCATGCATGTCTTGTATTCACTTTAATTTTGGGGAAACAATGAGTTTTATGTTGTTTGGTAACACTTGATCATGTTTTGAGAAGCTTTGGTTCAAAGAATTGCATGCATGTCATGTTTTTGGGTTATTCTTGAGATTTAGGTTGAATTTTGTACAATTGACATGTCATTGGGCCATGATTTCTTGAAATGATCCTTTAAACATGTTGTTTTATGAGTTTCTAAGTGTTTTCTCAAGTTTTGGCCCAGAAAAATGAAGTTTGATGCTTTAATAGTTGAGTTTGAGCTTGAAGATCAAATTTGGAAATTCCAGAAATTTGATCCACGCTCGAGCAAGGGACTCCACGCTCGAGCGAGCACTCTGAGTACGTACACTTTCACTCGAGCGACGTGAGTTACGCTCGAGCGTGAAATGCATGTACCCAGAAGTTCATATGTTTTGCAGTCCGCTCGAGCGAACCTTCACTTCTTGCATGTCCACTCGAGCGAGGAAAGCCACGCTTGAGCGTAGACCCTGTTTTCAGCAAGATTTGAAAAATGTTTTTAAGAGCATTTTTGCATCCTTATTCCATCCTAGGCATTCCTAGGCCATGATTAAGACTCCATAATGAGGTTAAAGGCTAGAAACACACTAAGAACAGATAAAGTAAGTTATGTACGTTTTGGACGTGTGTTTCAGGTGTGCGTTTGTTATATGTTTTTGTAGGTCACGTGCCATAAACCGTTGATTAGTTTGCTTTGTTTGTCTACACCTGAAGCCAACTGTGAGTAATAACTTAGTAAAGCTATGTTCAATTTTATTTATTTTCCATACGATGAAATAAGATCTGTTTTCTGAAATGTTCTGTTCTGTACAACGAATGATTGTCCGCTTTCTGACATATATTCGTGGCATCCTTAGCATCATGTGATATGTGTTAGCTGTTACCCGGTATCGGAGGTCTCATTATGGGACTTATTATGTCTGTCATCTGTTACCCGTACCGGCGGCTCCATCATGGAGCTCAGCATGTTTATTCTCTGTTACTCGGATTCGGAGGTTCCTTTATGGAACTGGTTATTCATAACCACCACATGTTCTGTATCTGCTCTGTTAGCGCTAATGGATGTACCACGTATGATTAAGCACGACTTACGATTTCTGTATATGATCTGAACATGATTATGAACTTGAATCTGATTTATGATTTCTGAATCTGTATGGACTTCATTCATTAAAACCCTTTACTCCGTTATTATTCACTGGGCTTCTGCTCACTGTTTATATTATGTATGTAGGTGAGCCAGTACGTGATCAGGGCCAGAGTTGACGGCTCACGTTTCTATTTTGTCAGTCAACCCTTGCGCCTCCCGAGGAGGTTCCTGATGAAGTTCGGTTTTGTGGCTGTTTTTGTAATCTGTATTAGACTATGTTTGTTTGTTAAGATGTGGGCGAGATTTTTGTCATGAACACCTAAGTGTGTTATGTATATATTATGTGTGTTGACTTCGCTCGCATTTTATAAAAGTTTCAAGCTTTACTGTCCCATGTATGTTATCACAGCTCATTAGACCTTGTCTATTTTGTATATATGCTTCTGCAGCCCCTATCTATATGTTAATCTGTCATGAGGCCTTTGGCAATCCAAGGATTACTGGCCGGTTGCGATACTAAACCTATAGGGGCGGGTTTGGATCGTGATAGTATTTATACATTTTACTCTTGATGTTCCAAAATTTTTGAGCTTCATAATTTTAAATGTTTTATCTAACATTATCATAAAATTGAGTTCTAACAAGCTAAGTAACATAGTAGATATTTTATCTCATTTTATCTTGGATAATTATATTTAGAGAAATATGGTGGCTAGACAAATTAATTTTAGAAGTAAAGAGTTCTGTTGGACTACACTAATTTTTTTTTTTTAATAACCGGGTGTTCAGCCCAGCTTATGTGCACCTCGACTAATCCCCGAGACGTTAAAATTAACGACTGGGCAAACCTTCAATGGCACCCAAAGTTTGGAATATTTGACTTTCATGATATTCGATCCTACAACCTCTTATTCCTTTAGTTGCCTCTCCTCCTACTAAGTGAAACTCGTTGGGGTTGGAGTATGCTAAGTTAAGTGATTGGTCAAAATACAAAATGTAATTTTTTATGACAAATTGTTTAATAGTGTTGGAATTGCTCTTAGTGGGTTTATAAAAATCCACTTCGATAATCTAGATCGTTTGTTTTATAGGATTTAGGTAGTATTTTGAAAACTGAAAATTGAAAATTAAGTATTGAAAACTGAACTTTTTTAAACTAAAAGGTTGTTTGTTAAAAATTTAAGTACTGAACTAAAAATAAGTTATTTGATATTTATAAGATCAAATTTAAAATTTATTATTTTCAAATTGTATATTTTAATTTTTATATTGTGATGGTGGTGATAGTGGTAGTGGTGGCAGCGATGGTGGTGATGTGGTGGTCATGATAGCAATAGTAGTGATAGTAAAATGATGGTGGTGCTTATGGTAATAATGACAATGGAGATGAAGGTAATGATGGCGGCCGTGGCAATAGTAGCAGCGATAGTGATGGTGATGGTGGTGGTGGTAGTGGTGGTAGCGGTAATGGTGGTGATGGTGGTGGTAGTTGTGGTGGTGTTGGTAGTGATGGTAGCAATAATAATGGTGGTGGTAGTGATTGTGGTGGTGGTAGTTGTGGTAGTGGTAATTGTGGTAGTAGTGAGTTTAGAATAGCATATTTTTTATTTTTTTTTTTTGAGAAAAATTTCATTAATCAACATGAAATTAAAGGTACAGGAAGATGAAATGCACTGAGAGAGATTCGGAAGTATAAAATACCCCTACTACTATTACTCGCAACCATACAACCAACCCCTTGACCTCACGATATATTTTTTTTTTTTTTTTTAAACAAAAAAAAATGTTAAGAAGGACTTAACAGAAAATAAAATACAAGATTCCCACAAAATCAACCCACCAAAACACCCAAACTGCTAAAAACCTATTCTAACACCCAAGGTGGTAACCCTATAATTTTAAAAACCTACTGCACTCCCAATGCTGCTGCACTCCACGCCTTTGCTGTCCACGCCGATGCTGCACACAGCCACGCCTATGGTACTGCATTACCAAAGCCAGCCACCCACCTCCAATTTTTGAAACTAAAACTTATCACCTATGCTGCTCCACCTTCCAACGCCCCACCTGCTACAACGCCCACCTGCTACACACTCATCTGCTCCTGCACGCTTCTGTGCACGCTCCTCTGCTCCTGCCGAGGACATCTCCATGGCTGGAAAGACTCCCTTGACTGGAAAAACTCCATAGCCTCCATACCCACACAAAGCCCCAACCCCAGCAGAAGCAGACTGACAATCTCCATTGACTGAAACTATGGCCAGAAACACCTCCAACCATTGGATTTCCAAACCCACATCTGCCACTCTATCTGCAATATCAACACTTACGCTGTGTTTAGTTGAGAGATTTGGGAAAGGATCTAGAAAGGAAAAAGGAAAAACTGTGTGAAATTATGTAAAATATAGACATATTTAATTTATATTTTACATACCTTTTTCCTTTATCTTTCCAATTCCCTTCCCAAATCCTTCAACCAAACACAGCGTTAGGTGGTGTTTGATAAAACTGAAAATGGAAAGTTAAAAATTAAGTATTGAAAAATTAATACTGAATTTTTTAAGCTAAAAAATTATTTGATAAAATTTAAGTGTTGAACTAAAAATAAATTGTTTGATGTGTATAAGATCAAATTTGAAATTTATTATTTTCAAATTGTATATTTCAATTTTTATATTATAATGGCAATGGTAGTGCTATAATGTTGATAGTGGTGGTAGTGGTAGTGGTAGTGGTAGTGATGGCGGTGGTGTGGTGGTGGTAATGATGGCAGTGGCATGATAGGGGTGTGTTGGCTACATATTTTGTATAAGCCAATTACAATTCGACACGTGGCAGAATAAGGGTAATACAGGAAGACCATTCAAATCTTCGATCCTGATCGTACACGTGGCAGTTAGTATTGGTTATTACGAGATCTGAGTAGCATTGGATCAGCAAAAAGATGCAAAGTGATGTGGCTTCAACGGTTACTTACATTCAAATTCAAAATTATGAGGGAAGCCTAACTGCAAGTGATGGCATAGTGGAGCTAATTATAGGGCAACATGGTCAGCGATCATGGAGGAGCAATTCGACGGTTGGAAATGCAGTTCAATGGTCATCCTTGAGAAGTATAAATAGCAGAGAAGACCCTAGAAAAGCCCCCCAGACTCAGATCCAAAAAACCAGTCTTATTCTACTTTATTTCGTTTCCAGTTTTACATTTCCTGTTCTTTACATTTCTGTACTTTAAAATTCCTGCACTGCACTTCGTTCATAGGAGTAGTTTCAAGTAGATTGTTGCTATAAACCTCTACGGGGCTGAGTTTGGATCATTGTAATTTTTTTCATTTTAATGAAATGCTTCAATTGTTCTTCATTTAATTGTTATTTGCTTAATTCTCCTAAGTCAAGCCACCAGTAAAGTCCTCTTCATTGAGGCTGAAAGAACTAAAACAAAATCGTATGATAATTGGTTGGCAATTAATTTTCTGTAAGGACTGATTGATCCTTGCTGGCATGCTCATAATTACAAAAGTAACTTTCGAAAGCCAAAAAGCCAACATATATTTTTGGCACGCCCGGTGGGACTAATTGAAATGGCTAGACGTAGGAGACAAGGAGAAAATGAACGCTTGAAAAAAGGCGTGGAAGGAGAGGTAGAAATACCTAATCCAGAGGATAATGTGACAACGCATCCCGTGGAGACACCTATTTTATCAGAACCTAAGGTCGAACAGACCAGCACTTCGGAACAAGTACCACATGTTCAGAATATTGGACGAGGCCAAGGAATTGGACCATCCACTGTTCCATCTACTCAGCCAATGAATCCATGGGGTGGCCTAGTAGATGCCATGGGACAGCAGTTAATGAATACAATGGAAAGGTAGGCAACATCCTTTTTGGATCGAATGAATACCCACCAACCAACAAACACAAGACACACGGAAGATATTCCAAATATCCCTCAGCAAAGATTGGCTAGAGACAAATAGCCTATGCAAATTAATAGACATTCTAATGGTCAAACTAGCAATCAAAACTATGAAAGACCATCACCTCAGTCTTGGTATGAACCTATTTCGAGGCCTATAGCAGGTCAAAATGCATCAGTACTTAACAGCGAAGCCATGCAAGTTGGCGGATCTGGCCCAATACAAGAGAATGGCATAAGAATGGTCCCAAATCCTATGTTCGAAGCCATACCTGGCACGAGGGGGTTCACTAATCCCTTGTTCGAATTCATACCCGGGAGGTTGGAAGGTTTTCCTACAAATGGAAGAGACACAACACCAGTTCCAGCACCTTTCGCAGGTCCTTTCGCAGGACAGGCTCAAAGGGGTTACCCACACCCCCAACAGCAACCGGCACCACAAGGACAACCAGTCCCAAATATACCACCTTATGGACCAAGAGGACCCCAGGCACAAGGTTGTCCATCAAACCCTGTGTTTGTCCCTCCAGTAGTGGTTCAGCAGGCACAAAATATGGTCCCTAGGGACCAAATTGCTAATATTGTTAGAGAGATGTGTGGACCGATGGCTCGGGGGGTCCAGACTCCTATGTGCAGGAAACCATACCCAGAATGGGTAGATAGGGTACATGAATACCCAAGAGGTTTCAGGATACCAGATTTTGCCCTTTTTTTGAGAATGGAAACCAGTCAACAGTGGAGCATATTGCTAGGTTTGCTGCTCAATGCGGTGAATTTACTAATAATGACTATATGAAGTTAAGATTATTCCCAAATTCTCAATGTGGAGCCAGAGGTTTCCATGGCAGATTTGGCAAGATTGAGTCAAAGGTCTGATGAGAAGGCTACTTAGTTTATTGCCAGATTTAAAAGAGCATGAAACAAATGTAGGGTCGTCCTACTAGAGCCAGAATTCGTGAGATTGGCTCAAAATGACTTAGAGTTTAGGCTTCGAAAGAAGTTTGACTCAACTGAGTTCAGAGACTTGGTGGAAGTAACTTATAAGGTGTCTAGGTATGAAGCATTACTAGAGGAAGAACAAGATCGAAATAATGCATCGTACAAAACATATTATAGAGATCCTAATTATGAGATTGATATAGCAGAGATTGTGGGGAAAGAACCTGTGGTCTGTGAGGCATTAATTCATAAGGACACAACAATTGACCAGCAGTTTAAAAAGAAAGACCTTCATAGGAAATACTCTTTCGATTTAACTAAGGCAGATGACATTTTTGATCATTTACTTGCGGCCAACTTCCTTAAGTTACCAAAAGGGGTCAAAATTCCATCTCTATATGAACTTAAAGGAAAAGTGTACTGTAAATGGCATAATTCTTGGTCTCATTCGACTAAAAAATGTATTGTTTTTCGAGACAGGATCCAAGAACAAATTCGGAAAGGAAGTTTAAAATTCCCAGCTAAAGCAAATAAAGCCATAGGGATCGACAGTAATCCATTTCCAGAAATTGGAGAGGTGGCAGCCAATGTCATTATGCCAGACTTCCAGAACTTGTCCTTAAAATAATTGGAAGAAGTCAATGTGCAGGTGCATATTGCCAACCAGACAACTATCAAGAAAGACACTGGAAATCTACCAGCTATTGGACAAGGTTTCTCACACCAGAGGGAAGACTCTAATGAAAAAGCACTGGATGACGATTCTTTAGAGGCAGCTGTGATGCAAAGGATGTGTCCCAGGTGCAGACTGAGCTACAAGTGGTTGAAAGGGCTTCCAATTGATGGGAAGCAGTATTACAAGGATGTGCAAAGGCGTCCTAAACCAACCAATACTTATAACAAAAGGTCATACCCAACTAGTGCTAGGCAGCAGCCATTAATGGTTGAGCCAACAGCCGATAGAATGCATTCTAAAGTCAAGAGGCCTTTATATGAGTCCAAGCCACCTAATTATTACAGAATGGAGAGCAGTCATCCTGAAAGGAGACCGGAGAAGGGTTCAGTTTATGGGATCAAAGCGAGAGATTAGCCCCCTAGACCAGCCTCAGGCAGGCAGAAAGTGGTTACCTTCATCAAAGGCCTAAGTTAGGCCCAAAACGTGAAGTCAGAGCCAAGTAGTGGCCTTCACAGCCAGCTTCGAAGATGGCTTCGAAGGAGAAAAGAAACAGTTCAACAGCTGAGCCAGTAAGTTCGTGGGTACCTAGAGTTCCAGATTGGTTTGTGATGCAGAACAAACCTAGGGAAGTGTCTACCCAAAGAGATGTTGTTGGAAACCAAAGTAGGATAGTCAAACCTCCTTTGGTGGCTCCAAACAATTGGGTATTGCTTAAACACCCAAAAACAAAGGAACCAGATATGGTCCCCGTAATTTCTAGATCACAGAAGAGGAAGATTCAGCGTAGGTACACTCAGTACCAGAAAGACCTGAAAGAAAGTGGAGAAAGCTCTTAATTGGTCCACACAGAAAGAAAGAAGAATCCAAAGTCAGACCATACTCCAAAACCAACTCTACAAGACAAAATGGGTTGTAGCAGAAAACAATTGGCCAAAGTTCACTCTGAACTAAAAGCCAGAGAGAAGTCCAGTCTAGCGGGATTGGAGAAGGCTTTGATGGAGAGTGATAGCCAGACAGAAGAAGAAGTTGGCCTAGGCCAAAAGAAAGAAATGGTTGAGGAAGAAATGTTCAAAGCCTTCATGGCTTCGAACAGACATTTTTGGTTGAAAAGCCAGTCAAAAAAGACCATTCGAAGGAGCTTGTTAGTAATGAAGTGCCAGAATGCAGCATGGAAGATGCTTCTGAAATAACTGAACAAGGTGGCCAAGAGGAGAAACAGGCACAGCCAGCCATCCAATTTGGCTCGTTTCCTCCAGTATCAGTGAATATGGTACACATACTATAGCATGAATTCCAAGCTGGGGACGAGAACCAAGAGGGTCAAGAAGTTGACCCAATCCCAGTCTCTAGTGAAGACTTACAAATGAGTATGGTGCAAGATGAATCCGGAATGGCTACCCCAATGGAAACTGAATACGAAAGTGAAGAAGAGGTGAGTATTAACCTCTCATATCCTTTTGAGTGTCCCTCGAACTCTATGACACAACATGTCAAGCCTTTGTATATCAAGGCCTTCTTCGATGGGATACAATTGAACCGAGTCTTGGTGGATAATGGGGCAGCAGTGAACTTACTACCGAAATCTTCCTTGAAGAAACTAGGGAAAAGGAACCCCAGGTTAATCCCAACCAGCACAACCATTGCTGGCTTCGCTGGAGACAAACAGATGGCTCAGGGAATTCTGCCCATCAACCTAAGTATGAGAACCAGGGACTGCATGACGGCATTCTTCGTTATCGACAGTAATGCTGAGTACAATGCTTTACTTGGTAGAGATTGGATTCACACTAACAAGTGTGTGCCTTCCTCTTTGCATCAGAAAATAATGATGGCCTTGGGCAATGGAGAGACAGAGGAAATTGATGCAGATCCTCAACCCTTCATAGCCTGTACAGACTTCGCAGAGGCTAAATTGTATATTAAGGGAGTGACACTATTCAGTATACTGAGAAAACCTGATGACTCAGCCGAAATGACAGCTGATGAGGAAGTGACACACCTAAAGCACTTAGTCCAGGAGAGTGCTGATGAAGAGGTTGTCGTTAAGGATGACAATGATGCCTAGTTGTAGGCAAAGAAATGAAACCCAAGAAGCCAAGTCTTTGGCTCTAATTAAGTTCTCAATATTGGATGTAAAATCAATAGTCTAGAAAGTGCAAGAGCAAGAGAAAAAAGCCATGATAATTTGCTATAAGCAGGAGCAGCAACAAGCCAGAGTTTTGGCCCTTGATAAATACTGTGCCTTGGACATTGAAACAAAAGTCCAGGAGATACAGGAAGAAAAAGCCTTATGGACAGACTTTGTCTATGAGGAGGAGGGTAAAAATGTTGAATCAAAGAACCTGGGAGCAGAACAAAGCAAAGAGATTGCTTCGAAGGCAGAAGGAATCAAAGAAGGAGCTTCAGTAAGTTCTCAGATACAAGACCCCTTAGAAGAAGTAAATTTAGGGAAAGGTTCTATACAACAGCCCATCTATATAAGTGCTTGGTTGAATGCTCTTGACAAAAACCAGTTGTTGGTTGTTCTGAAGAAATATAAAGATTGTTTTGCATGGTCTTATAATGAATGACCAGGATTGGATAGGTCATTAGTAGAACATAGGCTCTCTATGAGGCCTAATTTCAAGCCATACAAGTAAAAATCAAGAAGAATGAGTCCAGAAGTGATTCAGAAAGTTAAAGAAGAAATTCTTAGACTACTCAAGGCAAGTTTTATTAGGACAGCCAGGTATGTTGAATAGCTATCCAATATTGTGCCTGTAGTTAAGAAGAATAGTAAAATGAGCGTATGTATTGATTTCAGAAACTTAAATCTAACAACTCCAAAAGATAAGTATCTTATGCCTATAGTAGATTTGTTGGTAGACAGTTCAGCAGGGCATCAAATTTTATCAATGATGGATGAGCACTCTAGTTATAACCAAATCTGCATTGCAGAGGAGGATGTTCACAAGACAGCATTCAGATGTCCTGGGAATATTGGCACCTTCGAATGAGTTAAAATGCTATTTGGCCTGAAGAATGCTGGGGCTACATATCAGAGGGCTATGAACACTATCTTTCATGACCTCATTGGAGGGTATTTAGAGTGTTATATTGATGACATTGTAGTGAAATCCCAATCCATGGAGGAACATCTGTTTCACTTAGAAGCAGCTTTTGAAAGAATGAGAAACTTTAAGTTGAAACTCAATCCTCTTAAGTGTGCTTTTGGCGTATCATCTGGAAACTTCTTGGGCTATGTAGTACACAAGAAAGGAATACAGATTGACCAGAATAAAGCCAAAGCCATCATTGAAGCCAGACCTCCATCAAGTAAAAAAGAATTACAAAAGTTCCTTGGACAGGTTAATTTTCTTCAAAGATGCATTTCTAATACTACAGGGAAAACTAAAGTATTTTCTTCCTTGTTAAGGCTAAAAGATGAAGAGGAATTTGTGTGGACAACAGAGCATCAAATTGCTTTCGAAGGAATCAAAGCCTACTTGGCCAACCCTCCAGTGCTGATGCCATCAAAGGGTGATAAGCCCTTGAAGTTGTACATAACTACAGCAGAAGATTCATTGGGAGCTTTCTTAGCCCAAGACAATGAAGAAGGTAAGGAGCAAGCTGTTTATTACCTTAGTAGGTTTCTAAATTCTTGTGAATGTAAATACTCAGCTGTTGAAAAACTGTGCCTTGCATTGTACTTTGCTGCAATGAAATTAAGATACTATCTTTTGCCTACAACTGTCTTGGTAATTGCAACCACAGATTTGGTTAAGTATATGTTATCTAGACCTATGTTGAGGGGAAGAATTGGCAAATGGATACTAGCCTTATCAGAATTTCATTTAGAATATGTTCCCCAAAAAGCAGTAAAATGATAAGTTTTAGCTAATTTTTTGGCAGACCATCCACCTCAAACAGAAAGCCAAGAGATAATGGAACTTGATATAGCTAGTGTTGAACCACGGCAAATGTGGTTCGATGGATCAAAAGCCAATGGTCTAATTGGAATTGGTGTGGTAATTAAGTCACCACAAGGAATAGAAACCACGCATGGTTTCAGAGTGGATGAAATTACTTGCTCCAATAATCGAGCTGAATATGAAGCCTTAATAATGGGACTGGAAATTCTTATTGGATTACAAGTTCATGCAGTTGACATATTTGGAGATTCTCAATTGGTGGTTAACCAAGTAAAAGGGATTTTCAAATGTCAAAGTATAAGCATGTTGCCATACTATATTGTTGCATTACATCTGCTTTCTCAATTTCAAATAGCAAATGTAACTCATGTCCCAAGATTCTTGAATAATAGAGCTAATGATGTGGCTCAGAAAGTTTCGAATTTCAAGAGAATGGATAATGCCCAAAAAGACATAAGCCAAACAACATATCAGAAGTTAATATCACCCTTAAATAAAAGGAATGTGGTCCTAGAAGTCAATCATAATAACTTACAAGAACAAGATTGGAGGCATCCAATAATGCAGTATGTGGCTGGCCCATCTTCAAAGGCCAGCAGAAAAATTAAATTGCAATCTATGCAATACATGATGTATGGTAATACTTTCTACAAAAGAGGAGGAGATGGTTTATTACTAGAATGTTTAGGCCCAAAAGAAGCATTGACAGCTATAGCTAAGATTCATGAAAGCATCTGTGGTGCTCATCAACCTGGTGTGAAGATGAGATGGTTGCTTCGAAGGCATTCCTACTATTGGCCAACTATCCTTAAAGACTGCATAGAATATGCAAGAGGTTGCCAGGCATGTCAAAAGCATGGCACAATAAGGCATGTGCCCATAACTAACCTGCATGCAGTAGTGAAGCCTTGGCCATTTAGAGGATGGGCCATGGATAAAATAGGAAAAATACACCCACCCTCTTCAAAGTATCATTGTTTCATTTTAGTGGCCACTGATTACTTCACTGAGTGGGTCGAAGCTAAGCCACACAAGGCTGTAGACCAGACTGAGGTCATTGGATTCATTATGGATTTAATCCATAGATTTGGTATCTCGCAGACTATAACTGTTGATAATAGGACTGTATTTGATAGGAAAATAGTAAAGTCATTTGTGGCAGAGTTTGGAATTAGCCTTGTTAATTCCACCCCCTATTATGCACAAGCCAATGGTCAAACTGAATCATCCAATAAGTCCTTGAAAAAAGGAATACAAAAGGTTGTGGAAGACAATCCTAGGGATTGGCATAACTTATTGCTGGATGTATTGTGGGCTTATAGAACTTCCCCAAGGTCAAGCACAGGAGTCACTCCTTATGCCTTAGTATATGGGTATGATGCAGTGTTACCTGTGGAAATTAATATTAAGTCCTTGAGGGTAAGATGTCAAGACCAGTTAGATCTTGAGCAATACCATCAGAGTATGTGCTTGGAGTTAGAAAGCATAGATGAAGCTAAGATTCTGGCATTAAATAGCATTTTTTTCCAAAAGAAGAAAGCAGCCAAAAACTATAATAAAAAAGTCAAACACATTGGCTTTGATGAAGGTGATTTGGTATGGAAGACAATACTCCCAATAGGGATCAAAAGCCATAAGTTTGGCAAATGGTCACCTAATTGGGAAAGACCATATCAAGTTCATAGAGTCCTGCCTTTTGGAGCATACCATTTGAGAAATTTGAATGGATATGTACATTCCAAAAAAATTAATGGCAGATATTTGAACCCTTATTTTCCAACTATATGGGAAACACAAGGAATAGAATAAATGTTAAGTAAAAGAACATGAGAATATTCAAATAATAAATAAGAATTTGCTTTTCATAAAAAGTTGAATACATTCTGCCATAAATTGGCCCAAAAGTCATTACAATGTCTCAATTGTTCTTTTACAATAGATGTTCTATTCTTAAATGACGAGAATAACTGGATGGTTGTGGTCATTTCCTACTTTCGATCGGCCAGTACTTGATTGGTAATCTGCAACTTGGTGTCAGTTCGGATTAAGGCCTGGTTAACTGTGGATAACTCCTCTTCAGGTTGAGCTTTCTTCTCCAGTAGTTGAGTTCGAAAGTGGGAGACAGAGGAATGTTGTTCCTTTAGCTCTGATACTTCAGTATGTACTGTGGAAACAAAGCTTTGGTCTCTAACCAATTTCTCCTCTGCAGCCTTGGCAGCATGGCAAATGTTGATGTAAAAGTCAATAGTGGCTGCTGCCTGAGATAAATGACTTGAGACATTCATACCGGATTGCTCAACGATTTTGCAGCACTAAAAGAAGCCATCTCTTATTATAGGCCTCTGTAAGGCCTCAAAAGGGATTCTCGAAAAGGATGTCAATAGCTCCAGGCAGCTGTCCAAGTCCATCAGAGGCAAAAAAAGCTTACTACTGGTGGAAGAGCTCTCAAAAATTTCTAGCAAGGAATCAACCAGAACTAGTGGCTCAGTCTCATCATTAGCTATTGGAGAGGTAGAAGGTATGTCGAAGAGACTAGCTAGTCTCGCTTCGAAGATGTTTACCTCATCCATGGACATGAAGGGTGCAGAAAGAGCTTTAGTGGAAGGCACAAAAGACGGCATAGGGATAGAAAAAATGGGTGGAGCATCTTCAGCAGTTTCCATAGTTCTAGCCACCAATATGTCGAGGGAAGAGGGGCTGGAACTAGGCAGAGATAATAAACTATGAGTTGGAGAGCTGCCAACACCCTCTATAGGGGAATCAGCTACCATCAAAAAAGGAGTAGTAGCTGGAATTCCCTCAGGAGAAGGAGGAAAAGCAAGGCTAGAAAGAGAATTAAATTGAGATAAATCAAAAGTCAAATGAAGGAGATATGGAGTTAAGCCAGAAGAGAAGGAGCAGGAATACTGGGCCTCAAGGAGGGTACAGAGAATGTAGGCCTAGGAAGTGGGAGTGTTATCTAAATAGACTTCACATTTTGCAATTGATCAACTTCAACTGAAACTGAGGGAGTCCTTATTGAAAGAATAGGCTCAGTAGTTGTTGCTGCAAAAGAAGAAGTACAAAATAATGTCAAGTCTTAATACCAAGAATTTGACAAAAGAATAAAAGAGCAGAGGCATGAAAGGAATTACTTATTTCAGAAGTGATAACAACAATGGGAGAGCTACAAAGGGAATAGTGCTCAGCAATGTGTTGCCTTCTTGCAGTTTCCCTTTGGATTGCATCAGCAACAACAGCTTCATCTCTTAATAATTGCTACTACTGTCTCTTCTCAGCTCTTTGAAAAACAATTATTTCTCTGGAATGTTCCTCCTCTACTGCTTTGTCAGCCACCTCATGAGAAGGGTCTTCGACCAAATCAGAAGGAGAGACAGTCATCTTCTTTCTTTTTCTTCTCAGTGATGGTATTTCCTACTCTTTCTCAGTCTCTCTCTCTCTTCAATCTGGGATTCAGACTTTTCATGAGTAAGCTCATTTTCTACTGCTTTGGCGGTTGTCTCATGGGAAGGGTCTTCGACCAAATTAAAAGGAGAGACAATCATCTTTGTTCTTTTTGTTCTCTATAATGGTATTTCTTGCTCTTCCTCCATATCTTTCTCTTTAGTCTGAGATTCAAATTCTTCATGAGGGAGTAATAGCTTCCTTTTCTTTTTATGTTGTTGTTTGTCTTTGAGAGTAGCTAAAGTTTCAGCTCTTTTAGGAGATTCCTCTTGTGGAGATCCTAAACCAAGAGATATGAATGTAAAGGAAACAAACAAAAGAGTCTAAAAGAAAAGAAACCTGAAAATACTTACCCTTTTTTGAAGCAACTCTAGTAACTCTAGCAGGAGGGGGTGAGGCTGCATGAGCAATTTTGGCAACTGTGGAAAGAGATGGAATGTTCTCAACTGTTGTTGATTTAGCCTTTGAAGGCACTCCTAACCCTATCAGTAAATCATGAGGGTGTACGGATTGGCGCACTTCCATATTGGCTGTCCACCAGTTTTGAAATCTTTTTAAAGCCAAGCCAAAAGGAAGAAAGGGGACGAATTTGAACTCACTCAATTCTTTTAACAGTTTAAATGTTGCCTCTTCTAGTTTTGATTTGGGTATTCTCAGGTCTCTGGCTGTAAGATGGACATTCGAGAGGCTACAAAGTGGAATGGGAATCCCCTGAGTAAACCCAAATTGCCTAGCAAATTGAAAAGGGCAATATACCTCAACTATACACTTATAAGCTCAAGGGTTTAAAATGCCAATGAACAGCTCCCTCGGTAGCAAAATAGAAGCCCACATATCTTTGTGTGGTGGGGTGGAGCACTCCTTATCAACCAAGAATGTTTGCAGCCAAGCAGGTCTTTTGTTGGCATCAAAGGGGCAGAAGAAGGTAGCAGACGAAGAAATAGGAAATTGGTGAAAAAAGGTGAGGTAATAGGCAAAGGAAGTAGGATAAAGAACAATTCTAGCATATTTCTCCCCATAAGTGCTAGGATCCTGAACAAGGAATTTTAAGCATTTATGATGCAAATCAACAAAGTAAACGAATAGCCAGAGTTGGAGCACCCAAAGGGGGCCTCCTTGGTTGATGTCAAGAGGTTTCTCACAAAATTGGGAGCAAGCCCTATAAACATGGCCTAAGAGATATGGGGCTAAGGCTATATGTTTCTTCAAAACAAGGGCCTTCACAAGTGGGGTGAATTCAGGCATAATCCGTTGAGATGATGTACAAAAGAGAAATTTATACAACCAGTATAAAATAAAGGAAAAGAGTTCTCTATCTCTCACGGGGCCTACCCTTTTGTTTTCAGCCTTTACAAAGTCACTGTAGGAGGAATTTGAGGGTGAAAGAGGAAACTTCACAGGAAGGTCTGGGTAGTTGGGTGTAAAAGGAGTACCAAGGGGTGAAAGCCCTAGAAGATGGCAGATATCAAGAACGGTGGGAGCCATCATGCCACACCGAAATTGGAAAAAATTAAAAGCCATATTCCAAAAACAAAGAGCAGTAGGAATCAAAAAAGGGTCTTCAGGAATGATAAACCTGGAAAGACGAAGGGCGTAGAGAATACAGAGCTCTTGCAGGTCCTCTTCTCTTGCAGACACAACTCTATCATACCATTCCTCCCATTCAGCTCTCAATATCGGCCAACAACGGTGAGGTCGGGTCATTCTCCAATTTCCCCAGTCGAGCCCTCCTTCGTAGAAAAGAAAGTGATCCTCCAAGCGAGGGTATAAAGCTGGAAGTTGAGCAGGAGCTTCTCGAAAGATAGGACCGAGGACATATTCTTGTTTGTTGCTGTGGCGAGGAACAAAAAGACGTCCGTCTATGGCACTTGACCCATCAGTTGTTAACTTGGAGATTTCTTCATCTATACATCTTTTCAAAGCCATGGTTGGGCTTATACAATCGCCAGCAAGTACTTTCAAAGAAGAAGAATCCATTGGTAGCAAAGCAGCGAAGAAGAGAGGGTTAATAGAGGAGAAGGGTTTATGTGTTAAGCGAGCGAGTGATTTCAGAACACGAAATAAAAGGGTTTTAAAGAACCTTTGTGTCTGAAAAATATATCGTGTAATTCGTAAAGTACTAAAGATACAGATACGAAGAGTTTCCTTCAATATTGATACTTTTGGAGGGAAAAAACACATCCCAAATGTTGATATCAACTTCAAAATAAAATATTTGGCTTCAAAACTAGATTTTGGCGCCAAAAGTCAAATAACAACGGCTTCGAAACTGAGAAGCCGGCTTCGAAACTGAGAAGCCGGCTTCGAAGCACATTCCATACCTAAGGATGTATGAATGCACAAGTATTTGTTTACTTTAAAGGGATTAAAGACCTGTTTTAGGTTTCTTAATGAGAGTAATGTCCTTCGAAGCAAACCTTGATACCCCTTAAGGATGGGAATTGGTGTTCGAAACATCAAAACCACTAGTTGGTTTATGTATACAAAAAGGATTGTCTTTCCGGATTGAAACAGTGCAGCCCTCAAAAAAGGCTTCCATATTTTTGAAAGTATGGACTGTCGTTCGAAGCAAAAATGGTCAATTTAAAACTGATTGATCGTACTAACCATGGCCATATTTTGGTTATGATTAAAACAAGCTTTAAGAGGCAAGATTGTTAAATTCGAAGCACTGATTTTAAATGAAAATCAGCAAAAAATTGTCAACTGTAATCCATGAATTGGAAAAGTTCATATTGGTTTTTTAGTGTTTCATTTAAAACGATTGAATTCGGATTCAAAAGATAAGATTGTTCAGTTCGAAGCCCTAAATTTGCTTTTAAGGACAAACGGAGACAAATCAAACAATGCTAAACAAAGAGAAAAGTCGTAGTTGTATTAAAGTAAAAGCAATTACATTGAATGGCCCTCTTTGGGTACAAATTCGAGCCCATAAAAGTAAGGAATAGAATAAATAACAAGATCGTGGAATTTGGTCCAGCTATGGTCAATGAATTTCTGTTCTTTCTTTATTCTATCCTCTATTTCTTCCAGAATTAGCTGCTGAAGTTGATGTGCTCTCACTTGATAAAAGAGCTCTTCAGCCTTTATTTCGAACGATGTTTCTTTCAATCTCTGTTCCAGTTCATCCATATCCAAGTCATCCCAGTACGCAGAGTCTTTATTCTTGAAGTCATCGAATTCTTCAATGAGGTTCTCTGCTTCGTATTGGGCATGAACTCGAAGGAATGAGAGTTGATCCAAAGATTGAGTAGTGACCACAGAAGTCTGATGCCAGTGAAGAAGCAATAGGAGTTGGTCCAAAAACATGTGAAGCTCTACTTGGGCGAGGGGGTTGAGGACGTGACCCCGAGTCAAAATATCACAAGCCCATCGAAGGTTCTTGAGAGGAACATCGTCCTCAAGAACATTGAAAGGCAAGTGAGAGAAGGCCGCAAGCAGAAGTTGGGCTTGCTTCCGCTCAGCTGGAGTAGGGGAAGGTGGAGGCTTGTAAGGAGGAAAGACCTTATCCGTAGAGAGGGCAAGCCTCAGTCTCTCTGTCCAGCAAGGGTTTAGCGGAGGAGGGGGTATGGAAGCTTCCATTTCGAGAGAAGGAGCAAGGGCAGAAGGAACAAGGGCATTAATATAATCGAGCCAGTCAGAAGAACAAAACTTCTCCTTCTAGGCTAAGAACGATGGATTGTACCCTTGTGCCTCTTCTGGGCATCGGGTAGTGTGCACTATCTTTGTAGGCATGGAGGATGTGTACCATGCTACAAGCAGATTGTCCTCTAAACTGCGTCGGCAGTTGATAGGCACGTAAGGATAAACCACCGAGCTTCATGCATAGGAAGGAAACTCTAAAGGGTCAGTGAACTCGACAAAGTGATGGTTAATTCGCTCCCTTAAATCACAAGCCTCAGGTTCCGACCAGCTTGCCCAGTCAGAAGCCCTAGAGGAAGAAGAAGCCACAGCCTTATCCCATGCAGAGGATTATAAAGAAGAACTTTCCATGTCCATATTTGCAACTTTCTGAATCAAAGGATTGAGGGCAGTTTGTTCGTAGTCCAAGGATGAATCAGAAGAAGAGCTTCCCATGTCCATGTTTGTAACTTTCTAAATCAAAGGATTAAGGGCAATGTATTCGTAGTCCAAGGGTTGATAATTTGCAAAGGCTTCCATGACTTGAATATAGAAATGTGGGTAAAGGTGGCTAATTAATGCATGGAGGTTCTTTCGAGGAGGAACAGCATCATCAGATGACTCTTCATGTGCTCGATCAATAGAGGAAAAAATTGATTTGGCCATAAAAATGTATCAATCTGTTCGAATACTAAGGTAATGGGGGTGTTCAAAAGATTGAAAAAGAGTTTAATGGAAATGATGAATGACGGTTGCATTTCTGGAAGAATGCAAAGCCCATGCACGTTCTAAGACGTGGATAAAAGACCTTGATCCACTAATATCACCAAGTATTGGGTATATTAGTGCGGGGGGTAATGTTGGCTACATATTTTGTATAAGCCAATTACAATTCGACACGTGGCAGAATAAGGGTACTACAGGAAGACTATTCAAATCTTCGATCTTGATCGTACACGTGGCAGTTAGTATTGGTTATTACGAGATCTGAGTAGCATTGGATCAGCAAAGAAATGCAAAGTGATGTGGCTTCAACGGTTACTGACATTCAAATTCAAAATTAAGAGGAAAGCCTAACTGCAAATGATGGCATAGTGGAGCTAATTATAAGGCAACATGGTCAGCGATCATAGAGGAGCAGTTCGACGGTTGGAAATGCAGTTCGATGGTCATCCTTGAGAAATACAAATAGCAAAGAAGGCCCCAGAAAAGGCCCCCAGACTCAGATCCAAAAAATCAGTCTTATTCTACTTTATTTCCTTTCTAGTTTTACATTTCCTGTTCTTTACATTCCTGTACTTGAAAATTTCTGCACTGCACTTCGTTCATAGGAGTAGTTTCAAGTAGATTGTTGCTGTAAACCTTTACGAGGCTGAGTTTGGATCATTGTAAGTTTTTTCATTTTAATGAAATGCTTCAATTGTTCTTCATTTAATTGTTATTTGCTTAATTCTCCTAAATCAAGCCACCAGTAAAAGTCCTCTTCATTGAGGTTAAAAGAACTAAAACACAATCGTCTGATAATTTGTTGGCAATTAATTTTCTATAAGAATTGATTGATCTTTGCTGGCATGCTCATAATTACAAAAGTAACTTTCGAAA
This sequence comes from Camellia granthamiana, assembly GCA_036172215.1. Classification (NCBI taxonomy): domain Eukaryota; kingdom Viridiplantae; phylum Streptophyta; class Magnoliopsida; order Ericales; family Theaceae; genus Camellia; species Camellia granthamiana. The sequence goes on along the minus strand of CM069915.1, from coordinate 106,959,731 downwards.
GCCAAAAAGCCAATAGGGTGGTTGTGGTAGAGGTGGTTCTAGCGATGTCGGTGGCGGTGGCGGTGGCGGTGGCGGTGGCGGTGGCGGTGGTAGTGGTAATGAGTTTATAATAGTATATATTGATACTTATATTTAGTATTTATAAATTCAGTAAAAAATAAATATTTTTCATATGACTAAAAAAAAATTTAAGTTTTAACCTACATTTTAAAAGGTACTTAAATTTTTAGGTAATATCAATTGTGTTATCAAACGGGCTTAATAAAATATTACTTAATACATTTAGTTTTAAATGCTGAATGAAGTTATCAAACACCCCCTTAGTATTTACAAATTCAGTCAGAATTAAATAAATTTCATATGACTTAATTTTATTTTATTTTTTAATTTTAACCTACATTTTAAGCAGCACTTAATTTTTTAAGTGATATCAATTGTGATTATCAAGTGGGCTTAATTGATTATTACTTAATACATTTAATTTTAAGTGCTGAATTAAGTTATTAAGCAGACTCTTACTAAATAGATTATCTACGCAAAAAATCAAGTTGATCAAATAATGATAGTCATATGATTAGATCATATTTATCTTAAGAAAATAAGTAATTTATTCTCATAACCAATTTTTTTAAGAAGAGCTCCATATGATTCAATTATTGAATATTAATAGTTAATCAACCTAATCAAAAAAAAAAAAAAAGATCTATATAATAAAGTAAGATGGTTTTGGAATCTTCAATATATTTTTGTATTACTAGGACCTTTAGATGGCTTGTTCAAATTATAAAATAATGGTTGAGATATATTTTTCAAAAAATGTACTATATATACATTTTTTACTTTTCTGCTTTTCTCTCTTGCTTTTTTTTTTTCTTACTCATCCTTCTATGATTCCATGATCTCACCTTCTTCTCTTTTTTTTCTTTTTTTTTTTATTTTCTCTCATTTTTATTTTTCTCTCTATTTTTTTGTTTTTTTTTATTTTCTATTTTTTGTTTATTTATTTTTATTCACACCGTACATTCAGGTAGGTACAAGCATACACTACTCATCTTCTATGCGAATTCAAGTTGTATCTATTACTTGATGAAAATTCAACAATTACGAAATTTCTATTAAAAAGTTATTTATAAAAATAATGTGCACCCAAAAAAAAAAAAACAACTATAAAAAAAGTTGAATTTCAATCATTTTATTATTATCTTTTCGGATCAAATTTCAATCATATTATTTGCTGTGCATATTTGTACTGTGGAAAATTCACATCGGATTCTTCTACAGATTACATTAAAATGTATTTTTACTTTAACCAATGAGCCCACGCAGATATTGAATGAACCCCACTGTCAGAAGCTATCATCAGCAATGTTTTAGAACATTAGTTTTAGTGCTTTAATAAAGTATTGATGACATAATATGAAAAAAATATATATAAATAATAAATAAATTAAAGTCAAAATATCAACTTATTAGAACTGACTTTTAGAGTCCAAGAATTAAATTTAAAACTCTAGAATATTTTTTAAATATTATTTTATTTATCAAGTGAAATGAATTATTAATTGTTATTATTATTATGGATAAAATAAAAATACACATTTGAAATTTACTTAAAATATAAATTACTTATTATGATTTTAAAAATTACAAATATTTTATCGTCAAAAATTTCTATTTAACATAATAAATAAAAAAAATTCAAACTACTCTCTTATTGAATAATAAAATTACATGAATAGTTAATTAAAATATATTTATGAATTGATAATTAACTTGATAATTTATTAATAAAATGTGCTTTTGTTATGCGATTATAAATTTAAAGAGATAAGATGTAATTTTTAAAATTATAAAAATAATTTATATTTAAAACAAATCTTATTGGGTATATTTCTAATTTACTCTATTATTATTTAAAAGAATTACTATTTTACTGGTGCCCTGGATTGCGGGACCCTTGGTGGGAATAATTGCTCCAAATGTTTAACAATAATTGTAGCCACCATGAGAGTTAACTAGAATTTCACTGAAAAAGTGAACTGTGATTAGTGTGTTATGAGTCATATATTTAGAATTAATCTTGTTTTTAAATTTTAATTTTGAATAAAATTCTACGCAATTGAATGTTTAAAACAAATTAAGAAAAATGTCAAATAAGACTTACTTTTTTCAATGAAATTCACATTAAATTCTATTAACGTTATTGAGAAAGTTGATTGATTCATGTGTTATTACTTAATATAAATTTCAGAAGAAATTTTGAAAAACATCTTAAAATTTGATTTTTATAACAAAATAAATCTTAAATTTTTAATTTTGTCAATTTAAATCTTAATCTTTTTATTTGTTTTCAATTTAAACTATTTACTTATTTCTGTTAAGTAAAATCGACAAAAAAATAGTATTTTACATATTAAACTCAATGGAATAAGATATTTTAGATATTTTATGTACATTTATATTGAGTTTAATGACTAAAATATATTTTTTTCGTCTGTTTTACATAACGAAAATAGGGTGATAGTTTACATTAAAAATAAATCAAAAGATTAGAGTTTAAATTGATAAAATTAACAACTCGAAATTTATTTTCTAATAAAGGTCAAACTTTGAGTTTTTTTTTCAATTATAATTTTCTTAAATTTTAATTCAATAGTAGAATTTATTTGATATTTTTCCAACAAATAAATCAACTTCTCTTCCACTTAGGAGCCATAATTGATTCTCTTCAGTAAATTCAGTTTGGATTTTCGGATCCACTACAAGCTTTATATTGATAATTTGTCGTATCATTTTAGGATTTTACGGTCAGGTTTGATTTTTTCAAATTTTATTTTAAATTTTTTTTAAAAAAATTAAAAATTAGTTTTGTGATTAAAAATGAAAATTTTAAAAGAATTTATTATTTTTATATAATTTTATCTTTTTAGAGGACAAACATCTTTTTTCCATATTTATTTTTCTCAAACTGAAAATTCCTATTTTTTTCTTTTTCTTTTTTTTCAAAGAATGAAACCAAGCATGGCATATGTATTTTGTAAAAATAAATAAATAAATATAATTGATCTAATAATTAAAATCATATGATTTATTATTTATTTATTTTTTTGTGTCAACATATAAGAGAGTAATTACATTAAGATAAATATTTATATCATCAAACAAACCGCTAATCCATAATAGTTAGTAAATCAACAACCAATCCACATAAATTACCAAGCCAAGCACTTCAAAATGAAGGAGAATAAATCAACCACCATAAAAGTTGTCAAATTCCTCTCAATGGGAGTTGAACCCGATACCTCAACAAAGGGTGTTATACGATCACTAGGTCAAATACTTTGGTTTAATCATATGATTTTGTCATGTGGGTTTTGCAAAAAATATCACTCAATCCATTAAAACGCACCGATTCACACCGTTATGCTCCATTCCATCTGCTAATTGCGGATTAAAATTTAAAATTTATAATCTACTCCGCTGTAATTAACACATATATATTTTTTAATCTCTAATAAAATATCAAAATAAAAATAAATGTGAAAAAATTATAATATAAAATTTGTTACACCTTAAAACCATTTTAAATTTGATGGAAAAACTCACTTTTTGCTGCTCCAACCCATCATCAAATCACTGTTCATAGCCGTTGGATTTTTATCACCGAATATGCCCTAGATGACCACCTCAAGGCAAAAATTACTGAAAAAAATTACCCTGGCCGGTTGACCGGCCAGACATCCGCATTGGTCATCCACTAGGTCGACCAATGTTCTGATAAAGTTTCCATTGAAGCACTTGATATCAAATAGAGCATTTATTCAAATTTTTACTCAAATTTAATAGAAAAAAAAAAAAAAAAAAAAAAATGAACAGTTGAAGATGCCCTTAATAATTGATGCAAAAATAATAAAGTCAAAGTATACTCATGACAACCGATCTACATAGGGACACTATACTACAAGTTTGGCAAACTCCTACTTATGTGTGCACCTACATCAATTAGTAGTTATATATATGAAAAATATTATATAAAATTAATTTATATTATATATATATATAATATTATATAAATTAGTATTATATATTATACAAATATTTAATAATTGATTAAGAATATTTTTCAATTTGTCAAAATCCGCCAATCTACGATTTAATTTATAATTTTACTCTTAAAATATCTGAACTGTACCACACACACCTAATTTTGAAGTATATTTTCAAAATCAATTTTATTATCCAATTCTTTAGAAAATATATATATGTGTGTGTATATTTATAGATAATCTACACAAAGTCTAAAATATGACGGTACATATTATTAAAGTGGAGCTTATGATAGGTTCACAAGCCCAAATTAAACTTGTTGGTTTTTATGGACTCTGATAAGTACTGTTCACTGAATTCTACTATAATGGGAGATTTAGGGAGTCCCATCCCAAAGGAAGAGGGGGTCTAGGGGTTAATCCTAGTCCAATTTTTTGGATATTGGTAATTTCTTAGGATAAATTACACTGACACCCCTTGAGGTTTACATTTATTATAGTTCCCCTCCTCACTTTTTAGAAATTACATGTCCCTCCCTGAGGTTTAAAGTTTCATTACAGATTCCCCCCTTCAGCAATTTAATTTTTTTAAATACCAATTTTTTCCTCATTGGGTAAATTACATAGACACCCCTCACATTTTAGAAATTACAATTCCCTCCCCAAGGTTTAAAGTAGTATTACTAATTGCCCCCTCGGTTAGTATTAGTTGAAAAAAAAAATCATTGAAAAAAAAAAATTTATTTGAAAAAAAAAATTAATTGAAAATTTTTTTTGTTAGTAAAATTTTTAAATTTTTGTTTAAAAACCAACGTAAACTCATTTTTTGAATTTACGTTTTTTCCTCAAATTTACAAACTAAGACAACCATTTATAAACCAAAAAAATTATCAAACAAGTTTTTATGACAGTGTTTTAAATTTTTGTAAATATAAATTAAAAATTGAAAACTGAAAACGAAATTGTTACCAAACGGGCCTTAAATGGTAAAAATGTCGTAAAATTAACAAATAATTAAATAAGTTACCAACGTAAAAAATGGTTTATCAAAAGATTCTTAGGTTATGTATGGTTTGATTTTTAGAATTTTTTTTTTAAAAAATTAAAAATTAATTTGGTTATGAAATAAAAAAATAAAAAATAATTATCATTTAAGGGTAAAAAATAATTATCATTTTAACTTTTGGATAGGTTATATACATACGTATAGCTGTTTCAATTTAATTTGTAAAAAATTATTTCTAACCACTCGAAAGATAAAAATTATATAAAAATGATAATTATTTTTTATTTTTTATTTCTTAACCAAATTAATTTTTAATTTAAAAAAATATATTTCTACAAATCAAACCATACATAGCCTAAGAATCTTTTGATAAGTCATTTTTTACGCTGGTAACTTACTTAATTATCAATCCCGCTGGATAGCTCGAAAAATTGAAGGCTTGAATGCCCCGAAATCCCAAAACGACGTCATTTTGGATTTTTTTTTTTTTTTTTCTTTCTTTCTTTTCTTCTTCCTTGACTCGCAGAAGTAGAAGAAAGAAGAAAGAGGCAGAGAGGATAGGAAAGAGATAGAGGAGAAGCCAAATTTGGAAAATCAAAGCCAAATCTAGAATGAAAATCAAAGCGAAATTCACGAAACAAAACAAATCAAATCCAAATCCATGAAACAAATTAAACCCACAATCCATGAAATAAATCAACCCAAAACCATGAAACAAATCAAACCCACAAATCTATGAAATACACACACACATATATACAGATCTGGAAAATCAACATGAAACACACACACACACACACACACATATATATATATAGAAAAAGAGAAGAGGAGATCACAGCAGTGACGGAAGAGGAGGTGGCGGCGGCGAGAAAATCGGCTCCCTCTCCCTCTTCTCTCTTCCTTCTCTCTTCCTTTCTCTCTTTCTCTCTTCCGCTCTTCCTCTGTTTGACAGATAAAAGAAAAAATAAATAAATAAATAAAATTTCAAAACAACGTCATTTTGAATTCGGGGCATTCGAGCCCCAAGAATTTCAAGCTCCGAAGCATTTTTCTTTAATTATTTGTTAATTTTATGACATTTTTACCATCTGAAGCATGTTTGGTAACCATTTCGTTTTCAATTTTCAATTTTCAATTTATATTTACAAAAATTTTAAAAACTGTCATAAAAACTTGTTTGATAATTTTTTTGGTTTATAAATAGTTGTCTCAATTTATAAATTTGAAGAAAAAACGTAAATTCAAAAAATGAACTTACGTTAGTTTTTAAACAGAAATTTAAAAATTTTACTAACAAAATTTTTTTTCAAATTAAATTTTTTTTTTCAAATAATTTTTTTTTTTCAAATAATTTTTTTTTTCAATTAATTTTTTTTCCAACTAATACTAACCAAGAGGGCAATTGGTAATGCTACTTTAAACCTTAAGGAGGGGATTGCAATTTCTAAAATGTGAGGGGTGTCAATGTAATTTACCTAGTGAGGGCAAAATTGGTATTTAAAAAAATTAAATTGCTGAGGGAGGGAATCTGTAATGAAACTTTAAACCTCAGAAGGGAAAATGTAATTTCCAAAAGGTGAGGGGGGAACTGTAATAAATATAAATCTCAGGGGGTGTCAGTGTAATTTACCCTTCTTATTACTTTGGTGTTACTCTAATTCTATATTTATGAATTGAAGAAGGGGACGCCTATTGCATTGTAAGAGCATTTCCAATGGTATTTGTTGTAATACCTGTGACAACCACTTGCCGGTCACCTCTCTAATCCCTTAGGGCGAGGGTCGGGTTGTGATAGTACTATTGCCATTGTTATAATTTGGTAATGAATAATATTTTACCAAATTAGATGGGAATAAGAGCCAAGTTAGACGGGAATAATAGTTTACCAAATTATAGCAATGGTACATATGCTATTTTGGCAAATCTCAATCAACTTTCCCTTCAAATTTGTAGGTGTTGTTTGGATATAGGCTTTTTAGTGATTTTTTTTTTTTTTTTTTTTTTTGTCTTTTGTGACTTTTTGTTAACTGTTTGTAAAAAAAAAAATTATATATTTATATTATACCTGACTAGACAAATATAAAAAATGAAAAAGAAATTGAAAAATTGAAAAAAAAATTAAATATAATGCACCTTACCAAAAAACAAACCACTACAAAAAATAAATAAATAAATAAAATAAAATTTACATGGGAACTTAAAAAATACTCAAAATTAAATGGACCACCACATTACATTGCAAAATAAAAATGACATTGCAAATAACAACAAAAATTACATTGAAAACTAAATGGCATTGCAAAATTAAAAAATACATTCTCCCATAATTATTCATCAAGAGGCAGAGGAAAATAGTAATTTGGGTTGCTGACATTTGCGGACCACTTGGCGAGAATCTCATTTTTTCACATTATATAATACGCTTTTGTCTGAGGGTTCAAATAAAAAATATCCATAATCATTATCGAATGTTCTTCCTGTTTGATCTCATATTCTTGTCTTTTGATCTCAAGTTCTTTTATCTCCTATAGTGCTTGAATATTTTTTTCTTCTCTTTTAGCTTTTTTCATTTTCTTCTCAGTAAGGTGTTGGTTAAATATCTCCAACATATTGTTAAATTTGTGGACTTCAGCTTCAACGACTTGATTTCTCCGAAATAGAGCCGTTGGGCTCATGTTACATATTCCAAGACACTACTCTCTCCGTTGGATCTTGATATAATCCAATGGCTGAGATTAACTTCTAGAACCATTTTTCTCTTTCTGTCTCTCTTTCTTTCTCACTTTTTCTGTCTCTCTCTTTCCAACACTCTTTCTGTCTCTCTCTTTCTCACTTTCACCGATCGTCTTCCCTGATCCTCTTCCTCTCTCTCTCTCTCTCCCTATCTCTGTTTCTCATCGATCGTCTCTCTCTCTCTCTCTCTCTCTCTCTCTCTCTCCCTTTTCTTACCGATCGTCTTTCTCTCTCTCACCCATCGTCGATCATGAAGTTCGATGGAACACCAGTGTTTGGAACACCACTATTTGAGTTTGATGGAACACCACCAATTGCGAAGTTCAACAGAACAAGCCCTAGAGGTCAAAAAACTATCAATTCCCTTGGCGATCTCATCCCTCTCACCAACAAAGTAGGACATAGATCTCCTCTTCTAGGTTTCTCCTATTTCATATTCTGTGAGATTTACTTCAAAGTGCTTGAGATTTGTAAAAATTGCTTCAAATTTATTTGAAATTGCATTGTTGTTGAATTCTCTGAATTTGAGATTTGTTGAAATTATTTCAAATTTATTCGTATTTATTAATTGTTGTTGACTGATTCCGAAAAAAAAAAAAAAAAAAAAAAAAAAAAAAAAAAACTTTGCTGAATTTGGATAAATTCAAAAAATTGAGTTGGCTGATTTTGCAAAAATCTATCTGTTTTGTTGGGAGGAAAAGAGGGAAGGAAACAGTTAGGTTTGGCTGAGTTGGCACAAATGGCAGATGCCAAAGCTTGTGTCAAATTTGACGCAAAAACTTTGGCATTTGTCAACTTTGGCAGCTGTTATATTCAACCATTAGAGCATCATTTTTCAAAACAGCAACTATATTATAGCAATGGCAGCTCCAATGGCAAACCATTGGAGATGCTCTAACGAGTTGTATTGTTTTCCTCTTGTATTTTGGAAAATCACAACAACCATGGATGTAGTCTTAATTCTAGAATAGACCATTTAAATTCTTGTGTTCGTGTGTGTGTGATTTTTTCGATTCGTTTTGTATTTCTTATTTATTATTTCGTGTTTCACCGATTTTGATCAAGAAGAGTTAATTCCTAACAAAACTATCCAATCAAATATCCGAATTAGAGACAAGTCAATTTTTAAAACAAAACTACAAGAACAAAATATAGTATAAGAAAAAATATTTAAATATTAATTTTTTGATATATTAGAAGTAAATTAAAAATACGTACATCTCCTGGAGAAGAAATCCCAAATAAATAAAATAGAACTCAATCTCTAATCTGCATAAGAATTGAACTTGTAATGTGCATATATAGGCTAATGGCGAAAAAGTTAACTCGTTGATAAAGATTAGCATAAAGTTAACTCTTTGAACATATGCAATAAGTCCTAATCCGTCAATTGATCAGTAAAGAATAGAATAAATCCAATTGAGGTACAGGCAAAAGATTAGCATAAAGTTCCATTGATGGAGTGGTCACATTTGTCGTGGCATATATTTTAAATAAATGAATAGCGGTGCAAAAAGCATAGCCATAAAGTTAGAAATAGGGAAGGATATATATATATATATTTGATGTTTTAGGCAATAAGTCTGGTGAACTTTCAATAAGATCATAAAAATTCTTCCTTTTGAAAAGTATTCTCAAATTACTCTTATAACCCTTAAAATTTATCTCATTGTAAATTAATGAAGTGGATTACGCCGAGCTGAAATTAATATAATTGGTGTAAGTTTGGAATTGGGTCAGGCCTAATTGTACTAACCAAGGCCTCTTACTTGGGGAAGTAGCACAAGCATATGCTTGACACAAAGCACATATCGCTTGGATTTTTTTATTTTATTTTTTAAATTTTTTAATTTTTTTATGGAGGAGGTGACTTGGTATGCAAGTAAGATCGGGTAAATATCACGCTCAAAGTCAAGTTATGTGTGGATAAGTTCTAATATGTACAAGTAAGGATTGTTAAATTAAGACTTACTTGACAATTATAGGTCTTCTCACTTCCGATCTTACTTATGATTGAGAAGTAAGAAGAAGTCAAAAGCTAATGATTTCAAGTATAAGTAAGAGAGGAAATGAGACACTTCACGTAGGCAAAGATTGCTTCACCAATATGCTGAATTACAAAAATCTCTCCTCATGTGGATAATCATGACTAAAAGCTTGGGAGGATAAGTGAGGTAGTTTTCTGGTGTGAACACTTTGCCTCAAAGAACAAGCCAAGAGAAGCAACTATAAAGACAGAGTTGCACCTTTGGGGAATGAACTCTATCTTCTCCACTTGTTAAGTATACCAAATCTTAATTTAATTTAATATTTTTTTTATTTATTTTTTCTGCCTCCCTCTCACTACCCTAACTGGGTAGACTCATTGTTCTTTGTTTGGCGAGTTCTTTGTGTCGCAAGTTGTCCGAATTCACCAAAGCACTTTGAGCAAGTACTAAACCAATGTTCTATCTTTGTGTGAAAACCTACCTAGTACAATTAAAATATCCACTTTTAACCTTTATCATATTTGGTAACATGTAAAACAAACAAGAAGCACCCGATTATGTAATTTTATGTATTATTAGTATTCATCCATTTTATCTTAATGTTTGTATAGGTTATGAATTTTTTTGATAACAAAAGGGAGTGAAAAAACTTATGGTAATTAAATAAAAATGAATAATTTTCTGATATTCATGAATTTAAATTGGATATTAACATTCCAAAGTCATAATCGATGGTTTTTTTTTTATTATTTTATTAAAAAATTAAAGTAGTTTTTGAATTGAAATAAAATTAAGAATTAATAAAGGGGTACTGTTATGGTGTGCAACTTACGCCTTACACTTACGTCTTCCTGTTTGCAGTCCTGCTTACACTTTCACCTTCCACTTACACTTTTTGTGTAAGTGGCACATGGTGTGCAACCCTTTGAGGGTTGCACACTTAAGAAAAGTCCTTAATAAAGATGTGTGATGTATTGAGACTTTGTTTGTTAATAGGTTATTTTAGTTAAAAAATCACTATAAATTCTCATATTACTCTCTATTTTTTATATATATAATAAATAAATAAATCACTAAAATAATTAATTTGCAAACAAGTTTTGAATTTATTCATTCAATCATTTTAACTGGAGTAAATGTCACCCCAGTGGTTCGAGGCCTTTAAGCCATGCTAATGAACCTAGGCTTTAATATCAACAATCATCCCTACCCCTTTATTATGTTTGCTGATGTTCTTATCCCTAGATTAGCTATTTTACTTGATGCTCTTGCTCGTATGAAGAAAAAAAAAAAAAAACTTTTTAACGGGTTGTAATGCATTTAGAAAAATCTTAAAGTTAAGTTTTCATGTGCTAATTGATTTTTTAGCTATTTTAACTTGAAACTAATAAAAAGTTTGTTTGACTTTTTTAGTTTTTTTATTTTTTATTTTTTATTTTTGTAAGTGGAAAAGTATGTAACATTTTATCTGATTAGATTATTTAGGCTAGGTTTGGCATAACACAAAAAAGTTAAAAAGTTAAAAAGTCATTATCTTATTTAAGTCACAGTATCTTATTTAAATCATATCACCTCTTTACCACATCACTTCAAACCCAACTCATATTTTATAAAAAAATTAAAAAATGCACTTATTTAGATCATCCAAAACAACCCTTTCTATTTTGCCTTTTGTGTATTTTTAGTCAAAAAGTCAATAACAAACGAAGCCTGAGTAAACAGTTAAATATTTTTATTTATGAGAAAGTAAAATATCAAGTGTGTGCACTTAATTTGGGGTAATTTGAGAAGTAGGTGAATTTTTTGATTTTTTTGAAAAAAATATGTAAAAAAATAAAGAGCTGATATAATTTTAAAAAGTTAAAAAATTAAAAAACTAACTTTTAACCAATTTATCAAAATAAGTTATATTTAAAGCACATTCATTTTTTATTTTAATAATAGTGATGCTAGACACCTCTAATTTAGAGGCTCTAAGGGGGTGTTTGTTTCAGCTTTTCAGAGCCAACTTATGGCTTTTAGCTTTGAAAAAGTTATTTTGGACTGTTTGGTTAAACTTATTTCAAACAGCTTCTGATTCTAACAGTTTATTTTAACTCAAAAAAACTGATTCTGTGAAGCTGCTCACCCCTTGCTTCTGATTATCAGCTTCTGCTGTGGACATGTTAATTTATTGTTATACTCTTAAATTTTTTTATTTTTTATTTTTTAAAAAATAGAAAAAGACTCAAATGGACTATAGATTATTATTATTATTTTTTATGAGAAATGTAGACAAACAAAAAATAAAAATTAATTGAAAAAGCTATTTCACAGCTTATTTAACAAACACTACTCAGCAACTTAAATCTATAATCCAACAGCTACACCAAACAGATTAACAACTTCTGATTAAAGTCATAATCTATAATCTGTTAAGTTATAATCTATAAGCTGTTTTAACAGCTACACCAAACGGGGCCTAAATACACCTCTAATGAGGTGGAAAAGGAAAAAAAAAAAAAAAACAGACACAGCACTGACAGTTGCAATGGGTAGGACCCACTGTCACATCACTAATAGCACCTCTAATTAAAGGTCCCAAGCATTTTTATTTTAATAATGGAGTTGTATGATTCATTATAAAATCTTATAAATAAAAATTGAATAGATGCAATCACATAAAATTAGGCATTATGATTAAGGTGGAACATTGAGAGGTATATCCAAATACATGATGCATATATCATTTGTACGAGCCTATGGCCTATTTCGACAACTAAAAAAGAGATTGACTTATTAATTTTTATTTTAGTTAAATTGTCTCTTTATTTTTTTATAATTTTTTTCAAAAGAGGTCAAAAATCATTATAACATTAAATTTTTTTTCCCTACTTTCCATAATATATAGTGTTTCTATGTCAAAGTTTTGGTGAGTAATTAGTAATAAATGAATAATTATATTATAGGGGTGGGAATTTAGAGTTGGTTTGGGATGTTCTAAAAAAGTACACTTTTTGACTTATTGGCTTATATGGGTTGGGTTTGGATTGGGTTTGATGTGATGTGCTAGAGAGGTGATATGATTTAAATAAGATGATGTGACTTAAATAGAATAGTGACTTTTTGACTTTTTTGTATTATTTAAGTTATGCCAAACTTACCCTTAAGTTGGAGAGGGGTAAATGGGTAACAGCAGGTGGTGGGGGCGATTTTGAATGTGGAGGGTAAAATGGGAAAGAAGGGGGTTAATGTGGTTGTGGGTCCCTGAGGTTGGTTGGGTGTGCATTTCCCCACGAGTAATACAAGAGACTTATACATTAATATTTATAAATTTATTTATAATAATATAATATAAGAATTAAATCTATTAATATTAAGTACATAATAAATTAAAAATTAAATAATACTATATGTACTAATTAGTATACTAATTAATAATGTGATATAATTTTAAAAAGTTTTTGAGATCGGTGGTGTTATATGCATTAATTAGTGTACCAACACTAGTTATAGCATTATTATTCACCACACTAATTAATTACATTATAAATACTAAAAATCTCTTAAATTATGTCACATCATTAATTGGTACATTAGTTAGTACACTAATTGGTGCATATAACATTATTCTTTTGAGATTTGTGAAGTGATTGATGAGTAGGTTCAATAATAATATTATAACTAGTGTTGGTATATTAGTTAATACATTAATTGGTGTACGCAATATCACTGTTAAAAATTAATATATATTATATTATATAATAATAATTTAGAGTATTAATTTTAATATTTTAATAAAATACTAATGATATAATAAGAAGAAAAAAAATTAAGACTAAAATACCATGTCACAATACCAGCTCTAATGAGCTGATTTTAAAAATTTTTTTATTGGTCCTGTTTGGTAGAACTGTGGAAAAGTGTTTATACCTTATGCCTAAACAGTTTATAGCTTATAACTATGAACATAAGCTGATTTCTGACTTATAAATTAAGCATCTCATGCCCCACTCAAAGAATAAGCTGATTTCTGACTTTCAAAAAGTTATAAGTTATAAGATAAAAACTAAACAAAACATATCAAAATAATTTAAATTAAATTAAAAACTAAAATAAATAACTTTTAAACTGCACCAAACAGGCATATTATACACTCTCCCCTTTTGATTCGGATTCCATTATTATTATTATTATTATCTTTCACCCCTCGTGTCCTGTTAGTAATACAAAACAGAAATTAGACTCATTAGAAGAGAGAGGGAGAGAGACTTTTTTTTAGAGAGGGAATTTAGAGAGACAGTGAGAGACGTCGGCAGTTTTTTTATTGGATTTTCTGCCAAGTAGCGGAGAGAGAGAGAGAGAGGTTCCCACCCACCCACCCACCACCCCACTGCCAGAGAAAGGACTTGGAGTGTTTTTTGAGGCGAGGGGGGTGCGCAGGATAAGCGTCAGAGAGAGAGAGTAGTCTGTCCTGTGACTCTTGTTTGTGTGTGTTGTGGGCATGGTAACGGTGGATTTGAACGAGTTCTGAGTTTCTTTCTAAGTTCTAACCTACACATCTGAGAGTGTAGTGTAGTTTAGTGTAGTGTAGTGTAGTGTAGCTGCTTTTTATTTTTGTCTTTTGGTTTTTCAATTTGGGTTTCTTCGGTTTCGTGGTGGTGTACCATGGATGCTGCGCATTTTAGCAGTGGGCCGTCTAGAAGAAGGGTGGGACTAACAGCGGGTTTCTTCTTCTTCTTCTTTTGTGGTCTGATCTCGCTATCTTGTGCCGGTAGGTTGCCTGTTTCCAGGCAGAAGCTTGAGGTCCAGAAGCACTTAAACCGCTTGAACAAACCTCCCCTTAAAAGCATTAAGGTCTCTCTCTCTCTCTCTCTCTCTCTCTCTCTCTCTCTCTCATTTCGGTTTTTTTTTTTTTTTCTCTCTCCATCTGTTGAATGCAAATGGGTGCTTTTTCCATTTTGTTCTTTTTCCCCTTTTTCTCTACTAAAGTTCTGTTTGGCTGCTGAGAAAATGTACCAAAATGAGGAGAAAAAAAGGATTCTCAGCTAATGTTTTCTGCCCTCCCCTTTTTTTAATTCTTCATCTTTTTCTACTGGTTAAATCAGTTCAAATCAGTAATTTTGTAAGGGCAATTCCTCTTTCTTGATTTGTCTTGTTTCCCCACATCTTCTAGCCTTCCAAACAAGCAAATTTGCAAATGGGTGTTTATTATTACCTTCTGTGGGACTTTAGGCTATTGGAGAGTAGCAATGATTTTTAGGATGATGTTTCTTGGGTCTCTCTGTCCATAATAATGGTCTTCTTTTCGTACACAAAATGGGTATTTTGGTATTTTTTTCAAAAGCAAAATGTGTATTCCAACATTAAATCAGAGTATTACAAGTAATTCTTCTTCTTCTTCTTCTTCTTCTTCTTCTTCTTCTTCTTTTATTTTTTATTTTAATAATAATTATTATTATTTTGTTCTAATATTGAATCGTTGAACAGAGTCCAGATGGGGATATCATTGACTGTGTACACATCTCTCATCAACCAGCATTTGATCATCCATTCCTCAAAGACCACAAAATACAGGTTAATCACTTGGTGGTTGTGATGTTGAATCTAGCTACTTGGCTGAGTTTCATTGTTGTTTGGTCCTGATTTTGTGTTTGGTTGGGTTTCAGATGAGGCCAAGCTATCACCCAGAAGGGCTTTATGATCAGAAAAAGGTTTCTACAGGGAACAAAGAAAGAGGAAAGCCTATTACTCAGCTTTGGCACATGAATGGTAGATGCCCTGAAGATACCATACCCATTAGAAGAACAAAGAAGGAAGATGTGCTAAGAGCAAGCTCAGTCAAAAGATTTGGAAAGAAGAAGCATAGAAGCATACCTCAGCCTAGGTCTGCAGATCCTGACCTCATCAACCAAAGTGGTCATCAGGTTGTTAAATCAAGAGAGAGAAAGAAGGAAAAAACTTTTTTCGTCTGATATTTTTCTTGATTGGTAAAGATTTCAATTTCTTTGAACTAAATGCAATTTATTTTTTTGGTGTTAATATTACTTTGGGGCAGCATGCAATAGCTTATGTTGAAGGAGATAAGTACTATGGAGCAAAATCAACCATGAATGTTTGGGAACCCCAAATACAGCAGCCTAATGAGTTCAGCTTGTCTCAGATTTGGCTATTGGGTGGTTCTTTTGGTGAAGATCTCAACAGCATTGAAGCTGGTTGGCAGGTAGGAGAGTAATAGGAGTGGGGAGTATTTTTTTTTCCTGACTGAAGAAATTTGGGATCAACTAACTCTCACCTTAAAGATAAGATAAAGAAGATGACAACAAAAATACATTTCAGTTTACATATTTGATTGGAATTGGGTGTGATTGTAGAATAATAATACTAATGTATGTACATGATTTCAGGTCAGCCCAGATCTCTATGGTGATAACAACACAAGATTGTTCACTTACTGGACTGTAAGCTATAACAAAATTTCCCCCCATTTCTCTCGTTTTGGGTGTTTTGTTCTGTCATCTTGAGAGTCTTCTTGACTTTCCAAGACCATTTTCTTTTAAACAATTTTTGATATTGTATGGGTTAAGCTATCAGTTGTTCACCCATGTGTATTGAAATTAAATTTGTAGAGTGACGCATATCAAGCCACGGGTTGCTATAATCTACTGTGCTCAGGCTTCATTCAAATCAACAGTGAAATAGCAATGGGTGCAAGCATCTCCCCTGTTTCTGCCTATCGGAATTCCCAATATGATATTAGTATTCTTGTCTGGAAGGTAAAATCCACACTCCACTCAGCCTTTTGTTGGGACATTGGTCAACTGTTATTAAAGATTATTTTAAAACTCCCAAGAAAAATAAAATGAACTGGCTGATTCTCAAGTATGGAAATTGAGACGATCATTGCTTGTACAAATTGCATCCTTTCCTTGGCAATATCACCAGGCCGTCAAAAGTAGTCTTATCAGATGGTATTATTCTTGCAGAATTTTTTTTATTAGAAAAAATTTAAAAAAAAAGGTCATTTTGGTTCTCAGATGCTGAGAATCTTGGCATTTTCTTTTGGTTACTGATCTGGTCACTCAGTAACTGAAAAGTTAGAGTTGCCTTATTGCTTGTTTGGTTATCAGATTATTATTATTTTTTAATTGGGTTTATAATTTTCTTGATCTTTAGGACCCAAAAGAGGGAAATTGGTGGATGCAATTTGGGAGTGGCTATGTGTTGGGGTACTGGCCATCATTCCTGTTCTCATACTTGGCAGACAGTGCATCGATGATAGAGTGGGGTGGTGAGGTGGTGAATTCAGAATCAGACGGCCAACACACATCAACTCAAATGGGTAGCGGTCATTTCCCAGAAGAGGGATTTGGGAAGTCAAGCTATTTCAGGAATATTCAAGTTGTTGATAGCTCAAACAACCTCAAGGCTCCCAAAGGCATTGGGACCTTCACTGAGCAATCTAACTGCTATGATGTCCAGACTGGAAGCAATGGGGATTGGGGTCATTACTTTTACTATGGAGGTCCTGGTAGAAACCCTAATTGTCCATGATGATCCAACTCCCTCTGTATCATTCAATCTGTTAGTTTAATGTTTTTTTTTTTTAGGTTGGTCTACTTAAATATGTGATGATATTTTATGTAGCAGTGGCAAGTTTTGACTCTTGTTTTTCACTCAAAAAATTCTCCATGTAAGTGGTTGGGTTTTATGGGAAGTGGCCTAGTTTCTCATGGGCTTAAAAGAAAGAAACAGGCTTTCACTCATTTTCTTTTGTATTTGTTTGTTTACTTCACCTCCTCACTTGGATTGGTTTCTTAATACTGAATCAGCTTCTGGTCTTGGACCGCCAAAAAAATAAAAATAAATAAAAAATAAAAAATTACATTTGAGTTGGTAGGTAGTGGTAGATTTGTCCTTGTATGGCTATGGTGTGTAGTAGAGAGTAGTGGTGGACAAACATCGGTCGGGTTGATACTACGTAATATGAGATTTTGTGCCTATTTAAGTTTGGTTTGGCCCTAACATTGAACCTTTATGGCCTATTTTGGGAAGGTGGTAAAAATTAGTTTTTTTGCTTTTAACCAAAATTTTTGGATTTTTCATAAAGTAACTTGGGAAGTTAGTAAAAAGTTACTTTTTTGGTTTTGTAGATAATATTTTTTTAAGTCGTTATGGCATGGTGTAGAACTATAAAATTACCAAAATGCCCTATTGCAATATATAATCCTAAACAACAATGAGGGTAATATTGTAATTTTAGGGGGTTGATTATAAT
Source organism: Camellia granthamiana (assembly GCA_036172215.1). Lineage (NCBI taxonomy): Eukaryota > Viridiplantae > Streptophyta > Magnoliopsida > Ericales > Theaceae > Camellia > Camellia granthamiana. The sequence continues at coordinate 106,941,698 of CM069915.1, read as the reverse complement.
CAACTTGCCAAATCAAATTTCAGCCGTCTCGCGTCTGGCTGAGAACGCCAGACGCTGCATTTTTCTTCCTTCCCAAAATAGTCTGTTCAACTTTAGTTTGAAAAATAATTCTAAATTTTAAATTCGCTCATTGAGCTATATGTTAAAAAAAAATTAAAACATTCTATAATTAAATTTAATCACGTATTATATTTTTTAAATAAATATGTTGACATTATTTTAAATTAAAAGATTTTGTGTATAAATTAAATTTTTTTTGAGTAAATATAATCACATACCACTACAAATGTGAGTTTTTAATAAAATTAATAAAGAAAAAACTTAGATTTCAATAAATAAAAAAAATATTTTTTAATGCATTATAAATAATTAATTAATTAATTTAATAACAGATCGGATCGAGCTGGATTGAAAGTATAAATTTTAAGTTCAGCTTATTAATATTTCAGGATGAAAATGTTGGACCAACTTGACTCTATGAGTTAAAACAACCTTACCAAGTCTTATAAAAATAAGATTAGACTAAGCGGGCCAACAGGTCGATATCCACCCTAGTAGAGAGGCTAATGTGTTTGTATCATTTGTCAAACAAAACAAAACAAAACAAAACAAAACATCTACGACCTATTTGATTAACATGATTAATAGTGAAAAGATTAATAATTTCATGAATTAGTGGAGGGTTAATTATTTAATTAAATTAGTGAGATAATCATTTATCATTCATTTTTTTTTTTTTTTTTTTTTATATTTGAAATTATGATCACAGTCATTCTCAATATTAAAAAATTACTAATTTTGTTGAATTGAATGTTCGGCGTACATATAATCCGATTAATAAAATTTATAATTAAACATGAGATTGTAAATCCATAAATTAATAATCACAATTCTATGTTATTGTGGGGAATGATTTTGGAGTACTCTTTTAATCCAGACAAGGCCTTGAAAGATTATTGAGATGTCACCTGAAACAAACAAAAAAAAAATTCTGGTCAGTGGTGCTGGAATTAGCACCCCGACGAGCAAGTTAGTTTTTGTAGAAAGAAGAGTCTTTTGTTTCTTCAAGTGTAAGTTTTTTAGAACATACCTCTTTCTTCTGCCTTGTCTCCATTTTATAAAGTCATTTTCCTTGATACTTTTTTCTGTAACTTAGCCCTTCATCATCACAATGTCAGGACCCATTTCCTCATTATACTCTTTTAGAAAGGGACTGCTTGGGCCCATGTAATGAAATCATGTCGACTTACTCGACATACTCGGCTCAGATGCTCGACCTAGATATCCTCAACTCGGCATGTTTTTCAGCCTACTTGTATTTAGTCAGCAATGACTTGTCAAAGTCTAGTGGGCTTTGACTGAATTTGGCCCATTGAGGATAGGCTTGGTTGTGCCTTGTTTGCCGATTAAAGGCCAATTTTACTTGACTCCCATAATTATAATCCTGTTAATCAAACATACTTCTAGGACAAGGAACCCATTCACAAAAAATAATGTTGGCTGTGCATGTCAATTTATGGGCTTTATTTTTAAACAGTTTTGTTTCGCTCAAATTGCTCTGCTTGCACTTTCTGTGATTGGTCTCATTTGTTGGGCAAATATATTTGCCAGGAGGGCTTCAATTCAAATGTGAATTGCTCTCATCACATTTACGCCATCTTAGAGCATATCTAACTACCTAGGTTATACTAGCAAGCATAAAAGCACATTATTTGATCGCCAGACATAATGGGCTTGTTTGGTTGATGTTTCTGAAAAAAATTTTAGAAATTTTCTCTACAAACAAATTTCAGAAATTTTCTCTACCAAACAAATTTTCCCAAAAAAATTTCCCAAAACACACAAACCAAACAACTTTTCCAAACAAATCTCTCTCACACACACATCAAATCAATCATTTTTTCCAAAACTCTCTCTCAAAACAATTTTCCAAAACAAATTTCCCAAAACACCAAACCAAACATGTTTTCGTACTTTTTTTTTCCAAAACATGTTTCTGAAACACAAACCAAACAAGCCCAATAGGTTTGACTGGTAAAAAAAAAAAGGACCTAATCTAGCAAAGAAATCACAGTAATGTGAGAATGGTAATAACGGATGAGTGGTGGGATCAATGGCAGTTTTAAAAATATTAGAAAATTATAAATCAGTGATATTTTTATAAAATATTTACATATTTATGGAAAAATAATAATTTTAATTACTAAAATTGATACACTTTTCTACTAATTTGTAATTTTTTTACAAAACTTACATTGAAATGCAATTTCCTCTGAAAATATTAGCTAGGCAGTCATTCAAAAAATTTATTAGAATTCTTGTAAAGAAATCACATTTGTTATGCACCTATCATCCACTCTCCATAAAATCTTCTACTTTAAACGGCTTTTCAATCTCAAGCGAAAAAGAACTTTTATATATTAACATGATTATTTCATCAATCAATAATAATAATAATAAATAGTTACATGGAGTTTTAAAATTTTTATCAGGAAGTCATTAGACTTATCCCTAGTTGTGAGGGAGTTTGAGTTTTTTTTAAAGAACTTTATGCTCTAATTCAACATAAATGATATTTTGTCGGAAGTCTTCTGGTTCAATCATTAATACTTAGGCCTACTAATCTTGAGGTTTTGTGTTCCAGTAGGAAAATAATTACTTAATACTTCTATGTCAAAAGTTAAGTATGTATCCAATCTAACTCTTCCAAAATACATATTAATAGGTACTTATTTGGCAATACCTTCAAGCTGTAAACTCAAGGCCATAAGAACATCTATTTTATGTTAGACAAATTTACTCTTATATTTATTTTGTGCTATAAATTTTTAGATATTTTATTATTTTCCACATAGGTTAAGTGACCAAAAATCAAAGGTTTCAAAACCAGAGCCACCACTTGATTTTAGGTCCAAGAACCCATATTGACTCCAACCCTTAAAAAACTAGTCTGTCATAACCAAAGAACTTGGCTTAGGAGCTTAGGTATGAAATGTGAAGGTTTTACCCACCCATGTTGCCTGACACAAGGTCAATCTCTACTCATTATCTTCTTGATTCTTAGATTTAAAGTTGGTAAGTGTTGGCTTTGTGGCTTTCGAAGGGTATTTTTGTAAATGCGAGCGTGCCAGTAAGGATCAATCAGTCCTTACAGAAATTATAATTGCCAACCAATTATCAGACAATTGTGTTTTAGTTCTTTCAGCCTCAATGAAGAGGACTTTTACTGGTGGCTTGACTTAGAAGAAATTAAGAGAAATAACAGTTAATATGAAGAACAATGGAAGTATTTCATTAAAATGAAAACTTACAATGGTCCAAACTCAGCCTCGTAGAGGTTTACAGTAACAATTTACTTGAATCTATTTGAAACTACTCCTATGAATGAAGTGCAGTGCAGGTATTTAAAGTGCAGGAATGTAAAGAACAGGTATTTAAAGTGCAAGAAAGGTAAAGACTGGAAATGTAAAAACTGGAAAAGAAAATATGTAAAGTAAGACTGGTTTGTATGATCTGAGTCTGGGGCTTTTTCTGGGGACCTCCTTGCTATTTATACTCCTCAAGGATGACCATCGAACTGCACTTCAAACCGTCGAACTGCTCCTCCATAATCGCTGATCATGCTGCCTTCGAAGTAGTTCCACTACGCCATCACTTGCAGTTGGGCTTCCCTCCTGTATTTGAATTTGAATATGAGTAACCGTTGAAGCCACATCACCTTGTATCTCTTTATTGATCCAGTGCTACTCAGATCACGTGAGAACCAATTTTCACTGCCACGTGTACGATCAGGATCGAAGACTTAAGTAGTCTCCCTATATTACCCTTACTCTGCCACGTGTCGAACTGTAATTGGCTTTTACAAAATATGTAGCCAACATTACCCCCCGCACTAATATACCCAATACTTGGTGATATTAGTGGATCACAGTTTTTTCCCGCGCTTTTAGAACGTGCATGGAGTCTATCTTCTGGAAACACAACCGTCATCTATTTGGTGATCATTTGCATTAACTCTCTTTCAATTTGTTGAACATCCCAATACCTTAGCATTCGAACAGACTATGGCTAAATCAACTTCCCTTTCTATTGATCAAGCATACGAAGAGCCATTGAGTAATGCTACTTCCCATCTAAAGAACCTCCACGCATTCATTAGCCACCTTTACCCGCCTTTTTATATTCAGGTCATGGGAGCCTTTGTAAATTACCAACCTTTGGACTACGAATACATTGTCTTTAATCCTTCGATTCAACAAGTTGCAGACACAGATACAAGAAGTTCTTCCTCTAACTCCCCATTGTACCTCGAACAAACTGCTCTCAAACCTTTGATTTGGCAAGTTGCAAATATGGACTTAGGAAACTCTTTTTCACAAAACTCTGCATGGGATGAAGCTACAACTTCTTCATCTTCTGGGGTTTCTAGCTGGACAAGCTGGTCAACACCTGAGACTTATGATTTGAGGGAACGAATCAACCATCATTTTGCTGAGTTCACTGACCCTTTGGAGTTTCCTTCCTATGCTCGAAGTTCAGTGGTCTACCCTTGCGTGCCCATTGACCATCGACGTAGTTTGAAGGAGAATCTGCTTGTGGCATGGTACACATCCTCCATGCCTACAAAGATAATGCACGCTACCCGGCGCCCAGAAGAAGCACAAGGGTATAACCCATCATTCTTAGCCCAGAAGGCGAAGATTTGTTCTTCTAACTGGCTTAATTATATTAATGCCTTTGTTCCTTCTGCTCCCGTGCCATCTCCCATAATAGAAGCATCCACACCTTCTTCTCCATCCACATCTCCTTCTCCATCTTCTGAAACAGAAGCATCCACACCTTCTCCTCCGCCAACTCTTTGCTGGACAGAGAGACTGAGGCTTGCCCTTCCTATGGAAAAAGTCTTCCCACCTTACAAACCTCCACCTTCCCCCACTCCAGCTGAGCGGAAACAAGATCAACTTTTGCTTGCAGCTTTCTCTCATTTGCCCTTCAATGTTCTTGAGGACGAAGTCCCTCTCAAGAACCTTCGATGGGCTTGTGATATTCTGACTAGGGGCCATGTCCTTAGTCCCCTTGCCCAAGCAGAACTTCATATGTTCCTGGACCAACTTCCAGTGCTCCTCTACTGCCATCGAAATTCCATGGTCACTACACAATCTTTGGATCAACTTTCGTCTCTGCGAATTCATGCCCAGTACGAAGCAGAGAACTTCATCGAAGAATTCGATGATTTTAAGAATAAAGATTATGCGTATTGGGATGACTTGGTCATAGACGAAGTGGAACAAAGATTGAGAGAGGAAGCTTTCGAAATAAAGGCTGAAGAGCTCTACTACGAAGTGAGAGCACATCAACTTATGCAGCCAACGTTAGAAGAAATAGAAAATATAATAAAGAAAGAACAAAAATTCATTGATCATTGTTGGACTAAATTTCATGATCTTGTTATTTATTCTATTCCTTATTTTTATGAGCTTGAGTTTATACCCAGATAGGGTCATTCGATGTAATTGCTTTGGCTTTAATATAAATAGAATTCTTCACTTGGCATTGTTTGATCCTGTTTCCATTTGCCTTTTAAAGCCAATCCAGAGCTTCGAACTGAACAATCTTATTCTTCGAATATGGACTCAATTGTTTGAAAATGAAAACACTAAGAACCAACATGACTTTTCCAATTTATGGAATAAAGTTGACAGTTTTGACTGATATCATCTTAGAAACAGTGCTTCGAATTTAAACAATCTTATCCTTCGAATATAGATCCAATCAATTTCCAATAAGGATGTTGGGATGAATTCTCCAATTTATGGACTGTGGTTACCAACTCTTGTTGATTTTTGTTTGAAATTGGTGCTTCGAATTTTAACAATCTTTTCCCCTCAAAGCCTGTTTTAATCAAAACCAAAATATGGTCATGGTTAATACTGACTAGTTTTGCGACAGTCCATACTTACAACAATATGGAAATTGCCCTTGGGGGACACTATTTTAACCGAACAAACAATTCTCTGTGTAAATTCAAACCAACTATTGGTTTAGATGTTTTCGAACAACAAATCACATCCCTAAGAGGCCTTAAGCTTTGCCTCAAGAGTACTACTTTTGTTAAGAAACTTATTACAGGTCTTTGATCTCTTCTAAGTAAACCCATCCTTGAATATCCTTACATTCTTAAGCATCTAGTATGCTTCGAAGCCGACTTCTGTATTTCGAAGCCGTTGCTGTTTGATTTTTGGCGCCAAAATCTAGCTTCGAAGCCAAATATCATGCTTCGAAGCTGGCATCACCATCCGAAATGTGCTCTTCCCTCCAAAAACTATCAATATCGGAAGAGACTCCCCGTATTCGTACTTTTAGTACTTAACGATTTATGGGATACATTTTCTGGACACAAAGGCCTTTTAAAACCCTTTTGTCTCGCGTTCTGGGATTACGTACACACCCTCATCAGCCTTCCACTTTTCTTTACTCCCTTCCTCACTTTCTGAAAAAAAACGTACTATCGATGGCTTCTTCTTCTTCACCAAAAGTGTCAGTCATAGAGCGTGTGAGCTCATCTGTGGCTTTAAAAAGACTCATTGATGCAGAATGTGAGAAATACAAGGCTGGGGGAAAAGCTCTATTGATGGGCGTATTTTTGTCCCTCGTCGCCATGTGCAGCAAGACTATGTGCTCGGGCCCATATTCAAAGAGATCCTTACTGAGCTCTCAGCCCTATACCCTCGTCTGGAGAACCAATGTCTCCTTTATGAAAGTGGTCTCGACTGGAGGAACTGGAGAATCAATCGCTCTCACCGATGTTGGCCCACGGTGAGACCGGAGTGGCAAGAATGGTACGACCGGGTCATCCCTGCTAGGACACTGGACCTTCAAGAGCTCTGCCTTCTCGATGCTCTCCGACTATCTAGGGTAACTATCTCAGAGAACCCTTTCCTAGTTCCTGCTGCCTTATGTTTTTGGAACCCTATCTTTAATTTCTTTCAATTTAGATGTGGGATGATGGCCCCTACTGTTCTTGATATTTGTCATCTACTAGGAGTATCCCCTATTGGTACCTCCATTACACCAGATTTCCCTGACTTAATAGTCTCTTTCGCCCTCCCCTCTCTTAACTCATCTTACAGTGATTTTGTTAAAGCTGAGAATAAAAGAGAGGGCCTGGTAACCGATAAAGAATTCTTTTCCTTCCTGTTATATTGGCTTTGTAAATTCCTCTTCTGCACCTCCTCCCAAAGAATCATGCCTGAATTTGCCCCTTTTGCCAAAGCCTTTGTTTTGCAGAAAAGGGTAGCCTTGGCTCCATATGTCCTAGGCCATGTATATAGAGTTTGTTCCCCTTTTTTGCGAAAAACCCTTAGATGCTAATCAAGGGGGGCCATTCTGAATCCTTCAGCTTTGGCTTTTCGCCTATTTCATTGAATTACAATCCAAATGCCTTAAATTTTCTGGGCTACACTCTCTTACCCATGGCATAAGACTAGCCAATGCTGTACTTTCCCCCTCTACTTTTGCCTTTTATTTCTCTTTCTTCCATCAACTACCGGCTGCTCCTCCTATTCACCATTTCTGTCCCTTCGAACCCAGTATTGGTCCAACTTGGTTGAATAATTTCCTAAATGACAGGCTCTGCGCCTCGCCTGCTCATAAGGGCATATGGGCTTCCCTTCTGCTTCCTAGAGAGCTATTTATCGGGACCACGAATCCCAGAGCTTATAAATGCATAGCTGAACCTTATTGTCCTGCTCAATTTGCCAAACAGTTTGGCTTCACACAAGGGGTCCCAATACCTCTCTGCAGCAACACCAATTTGAGCCTTACTAGGAGAGATTTGAAGGTTCGGAGGTCGAGGCTCGAAGAGGCGACCTTCAAATTTATAGATGACTTGGCCAATTTTGAGTACACCCCTTTCATTCCTCAAGGTACCGTATTGAAAAGATACCAAAATTGGTGGGTGAGCAATATGGAAGTCTATTTGGCCATTTCACCTCAAAACCTACTAAAGGTGTTGGATGTGCCTAAACCCAAGGGAGCTGGAATTGTCACCTCTTCCACCATTTTAGTTACAGTACCTGCTACAACTCAGTCCACTCCTGTTGCCTCAACTCCTCTTAGAGTCACCCGGGCTGCTCCGAAGAAAGGTATAATTTTGTTTCTTTTCCTTTGGCCTTTTCTATAATAGTTGTAGTCCTATTCTTAATTCTTCTTTTATGAAGGTGGTCCACAACAAAAGAAAAGGAGACTGCTGGAGCCTGAAAAGGAAACAATTGAGGTGCAAGAAGAAGAAGAAGAAGAAGCAGATCAAGAGCATGAGTCACCCTTGATAAGAAGGAAAAGAGTGATTGATTTGGTCCGAGAGGAGACAGCTGCCAGGGAGGTAGAGGAGGAGCTCATTTTTAGGGAATCCAGATCTCAAACTGAAGAAGTTGAGAAGGAAATTGAGGAGCAGATAATACCAATTCAGAGAAAAAAGAGAAGGAAGATTACTGTCTCTCCTTCTGATTTCGCTGAAGACTCAGATTCCGAGACAATTGCCCAAGCAATAGAAAAGAGAAGGAAAGTGACTGCTTCAGCCACTGACTTGGTTGAAGATCCCATCCATGAAGCAGCTGCCCAGACCATAGAACAAGAACATTCCCAGGCCCTAATTGTCTTCGAGAGGGGCTGAGAAGAGGCGGGCAGCAACAATTTCTAAGAAAGGAAGCTGCTGTTGATGATGCATTACAAAGGGAAACGGCAAGAAGGCAACAGACTATCGAACATTACTCCCTTCACAGCTCTCCCATTAGTGCCAGCGCTTCTGGGACAAGTAATTCCTTTTCATGCCTCTATTCTTTTCTTGTCAAATCTTTAATATTGAGACTTGACATTACTTTATATTTCTCCTTTTGCAGCAACAACCACTGAGCCTATCCCTCAATTTACTTCTCTTTCGAGCCTTGCTCCTCCCTCTCCTTCCAAGGAAACTCCAACTGCTATTACTTCTTCAAAGGCAGCTAATTCTCCAATTGAGGGTGCTGGTAGTTCTCCCATTCATATTTCATCACCTTTGCCTACTTCCAGCCCCTCCTCGCTTGATTCATTGGTGGCTAAAACCATAGAGGCTGCCAAAAATGTTCCATCCATTTCTCTTATCCCCATGCAGTCTTCTGTGCCTTCCACTACAACACTCTCTGCACTTCTCATGTCTACGGATGAGGTAGACATCTTCGAAGCCAGACTAGCTAGTCTCTTCGACGTACCCTGTACCTCTCCAACATTGAATGTTGAAGCTGAGCCCTTAGATTTAGCTGACTCCCTGCTGAAAATTTTTGAGAGTTCTTCTTCCTCCAGCAACAGGCCTTCTGCACCTTCGATAGACCTGGACACATGCTTGGAACTGTTGATTTCTTTTTCGAGGATCCCCTTCGAGGCTCTGCAAAGGCCTATAATCAGAAATGGGTTCCTCCAATGCTGCAAAATTGCTGAGCAGTCTGGCATGAACGTTTCAAGTCATCTATCTCAGGCAGCAGCTACTGTTGATTTTTACATTAGCATTTGTCAGGCTGCCAAGGTTAAGGATGAGAAACTGGCTAGAGATCAGAGTTTTGTTTCCCAAGTACATACCGAAGTATCAAAGCTTAAAGAACAACACTCCTCTGCCTCCCATTTTCGAGTCCAGCTGCTGGAGAGGGAAAGCTCAACTTGAAGAGGAGCTAGCTGCAGTAAATCGAGCCTTAGTCCGAACTGATACAAAATTGCAAATCACCAACCAGGGACTGGCTGATCGAAAGGAAGAGATGGCTGCAGCTATTCAACTAGTTCCCTCGCTTAGCAATAGGAAATCTATTGTACAAAAACAATTAAGACATTGTAATGAATTTTGGGCCAATTTGTGGCAAAATGTACTTAATTCTTTATGAAAGCACAAATTTTTGTCTATCATTTGAGCAGTCTTTGTGTTCTTGTATATAGTGTTTATTTTATCCTTTGTGTTTCCCAAATGGTTGGAAAATAAGGCTTTAAATATCTGCCATTAATCTTTTTGGGATGCACATAACCATTCAAATTTCTCAAATGGTATGCTCCAAAAGGCAGAACTCTATAAATCTGATATGGCCCTTCCCAGTTAGGTGACCATTTGCCAAACTTATGGCTCTTAATTCCTATTGGGAGTATTGTTTTCCATACCAAATCACCTTCATCAAAGCCAATGTGTTTGACTTTTTTATTATAATTCTTGGCTGCTTTCTTCTTTTGGAAAAGAATGCTATTTAATGCCAAAATTCTGGCCTCATCTATGCCTTCTAATTCCAAGCACATACTCTGATGGTACTGTTCCGAATCTAACTGGTCTTGGCATCTTACCCTCAAAGATTTAACATTAATCTCCACAGGTAACACTACATCATGCCCATATACTAAGACATAAGGAGTGACTCCTGTGCTTAACCTTGGAGAAGTTCTGTAAGCCCACAAAACATCCAACAACAAGTTATGCCAATCCCTAGGATTATCTTCCACAACCTTTTGTATTCCTTTTTTCAAGGACTTATTGGATGATTCAGCTTGACCATTGGCTTGTGCATAATAGGGTGTGGAATTAACAAGGCTAATTCCAAACTCTGCCACAAAAGACTTCACCATTTTCCCATCGAACACAGTCCCATTGTCCACAGTTATGGTTTGTGGGATGCCAAATCTATGGATCAAATCTTTAATGAACCCAATGACTTCTGTCTAGTCTACAGCCTTGTATGGTTTGGCTTCGACCCACTTAGTGAAGTAATCAGTGGCCACTAGAATGAAACAATGATGCTTCGAAGAAGGTGGGTGTATTTTTCCCATCATATCCATAGCCCATCCTCTAAAAGGCCAAGGCTTCACTACTGCATGTAGGTCAGTTATGGGCACATGCCTTATTGTGCCATGCTTTTGGCATGCCTGGCAACCTTTTGCATATTCTATGCAGTCTTTAAGGATAGTTGGCCAATAGTAGGAATGCCTTCAAAGCAACCATCTCATCTTCACACCAGGCTTCGAGCACCACAGATGCCTTCATGAACCTCAGCCATAGCTGTTAATGCTTCTTTTGGACTTAAACATTCTAGTAACAAACCATCTCCCCCCATTTTGTAGAGAGCATTACCATATATCATGTATTGCATGGACTGCAATTTAATTCTCCTGCTAGCCTTCAAAGATGGACCAGCCAAGTACTACATTATTGGATGTCTCCAATCTTGTTCTTGTAAGTCATTATGATTGACTTCCAAGACCACATTCCTTTTATTCAAAGGTGGTATCAATTTCTGATATGTTGTTTGGCTTATGTCCCTTTGGCATTAACCCTTCTCTTGAAGTTCGAAGCTTTCTGAGCCACATCATTAGCTCTATTATTCAAGAATCTTGGAACATGAGTTACATTTGCTATTTGAAATTGAGAAAGCAAATGTAATGCAACAACATAGTATGGCAAAATACTTATGCTTTGACACTTGAAAATCCCTTTCACTTGGTTAACCACCAATTGAGAGTCTCCAAATATGTCAACTGCATGTACTTGTAATCCAATAAGGATTTCTAGTCCCACTATTAAGGCTTCATATTCAGCCTGGTTATTGGAACAGCTAGCTTCATCCACTCTGAAACCATGTGTGGTCTCGATTCCTTGTGGAGATTTAATCACAATACCAATTCCAATTAAGCCATTGGCTTTCGATCCATCGAACCACATCTGCCATGGCTCAACACTAGCCATGCCAAGTTCCATTATCTCTTGGCTCTCTGTTTGAGATGGATGGTCTGCCAGAAATTGGCCAGAACTTGCCCTTTTACTGCCCTTTGAGGGACATATTCTAAATGAAATTCT